>BSBK01007265.1:0-272500 GCA_027943335.1 Chamaecyparis obtusa
TATATATGCATATGTATATGTATATGTATATATATATATATATATGTATAGATATATATATATCTATATATATATATATCTATGTATATATATATATGTATATGTATATGCATCTGTATATATATATATATATATATATATATTATATATAATATATATATATATATATATATAGACACACACACACACACACACACATTTGATATATATGAAAGTTGATATTCGATCCAATTTGTTCATTGTGTGCATATATTTTACTTCAAAACTTAGTTATTTGTAGTTGAAATGTGATCCAACTTGTTTATTGTACATGTGTCTTGATACTTTGAAACATACATATTTACAATTTAAATGTGGTCCAATTTGTTCATTCTATGTAAATCATATGGTGTATACTTTTAAATGATTATTTAATATAATAGAATACAAAAAAAATATTATTGGAGTCATATTGCACTTATGAATGAATGAAATTCAGACACAAGTGCCATCAACACCACCAAATTTCATTGTTGGAACACGCATTGAAAATGATCAATTTCATATATCTACCTCTTTGGACACCTTTTGACATATTTCAACAAGTAAAAATTATCAAATTTTTCTATTTGAACCTTTTTAGGCTAGTGGAGTAAAGTTTTGGTTTGAGAGAGTGTTTAGAGGGTAAGTGCTTCGTAAAACAAGCCTAATTGGCCCTTAATACTAAAATCAAAAATTTTGAGAAATTTTTTCCAAAACATGACATGTCAAGTTTGACACATGCTAGGTGTCCTCCCAAATGGTTATCTAAAAGGGTCAATTTTTTATATGAGAGGTGAATGTGTCAGAAGTTATGAACCAAAAACTTAGTATTGAAGGCTACTGGGAACATACCCTCATTGTGAAGGAAGCCTATATCACATTTTATTCATTGTGGGTACAAACTGACACCTTGATTATGTTTGGTTAGGTAGGTTTACCCTGGCATGGTCCTACTTTTCCTCTTAGCACACTGAAATGTTTAGCGACATACCCCACCAACAATGTCCCTTGTATAGCCTAAGTACAAAAAACTATCAAACTTCAAGGGAGTATTTATTACAAATCATAGCACCTACACATAATTTGTTTCAATCGATGGGGTTGTGTCACAAACTCTTACAATAACCTATCTCAATTTTTGAAGAATTAGAGTCATTTTTGCAGGGCAACAATTTTTTCTATTGGTGCAAAAAGTGTCAGATGCACCTAGTGAAATGTCACCAAGTATTGGTTGACAAGTTGGCTATACTGAAGTATATGACTTGATATAGTGTTGTCATTATGGCAACAAAGTCATATAGTAGTTTGAGTCAACGCATTTGATGTAAAGATTTAGTTAAGTGTTGAAGACTGGATAGTGTACAGAGTTCCTATAGCTCAGAGCATCAGTGCATGTGTGTACAAAATAATTATGGTATGTGCCCTGGAAGTTAATCTAGTTAGACTATACTCATTCTTAGTCTATGAGCGCATAATCAGATGTGCAAGGATGAGAAAGATACAGTCAATTGAAGTTGCACAGCCAGTGTGTGCCAGCAGAGAACAAAGCATAGAGCCAACAATTAATATTTTGGTTTGCGATTATAATGTAATGTTGTAAAGGCTATGCGCCCATTGTATTTAGGTTTCTGACATGTTTATATGTTTAATTTTAAGCACACTTAAGCCAATACATTTGGAAGCATTGTTTGTAATAGGTCGTAGGGCTGACCTAGTTGTTTATTTTGTATGAGCATATAAATATAAGATGTGCCCATTGTATTTGGCATGGAAGTCAAGATAGAGTTGTAAGAAGTAGAGAAGAAGTATGAAAAGATAGTACAAGGTGTATTAGAGCTTGCTAGAGGTCAAAGCATCAACAATCAAAGAACTGATCTGACAAGTAGTGTCATAGTGACAGTTCATCCATCAGATATAGTGTGTATTTGAGATCAGAAGGTTGTAGCTTTTACCATTTGAGGAGTGAGCACTAGGAAAGTGAGTCCACTCCCCTAACAGGGATTATTGTAAAATAATCCTAATAGGGTCCGACCCTTAACAAGGTCTACTATACTTAAAGCATTGTAAAGCAACTCCTAATAGGGTTAAGGATCTTCTAACAAGGATCACAAAACACTAGTGTAGAATATTAGTGGGTGTCAATTCCCACTGGGGTTTTTACTTATTTGGGTTTCTTCATAACCATATTGGTGTCATGTGTTTATTTCATGTTTCATGTTTATGTGAGTGTTTAATTCAATACTCAAGCATTTAAGTTCAGTATAAAGATTAACGTGAAAAGTTAAAAATAGTGAACATTGATTCACCCCCCCTCTCAGTGTTCCCATTCCTAACAGTATCCCATACTGTGTTATGTTCATCATGGGAAAATAATGACACCTCAATCATTTCTAGTTGGATGGGTTTACCCTAGGGTCCCACTTTTCCTCTCGGCATGTTGGAACACTTAGCAACATACCCTACCAACGATGTTGCTTGTGTAGCCTAAGTGCAAAAAAATATCAAACTTCAAGGAACTATTTATTGCAAACTATGACACTTTCATATGATATATTTGAACCTATAGGGTCATAGTAGGTCCCTCTAAATAACCTAACTCATGTTTTGAAGAACTGAATTCATTTTTGTAGGGCATCAATGTTTTTGTTGGTGCAAAAATTATTAGATGAACTTAGTAAAAAGACACAAGTAGCCCATATCACATTTTGTTCATTGTGGGCATGAACCATCACCTTGATCACATTTTTTGGGCATGAACTAACACCTAAGAATGGTCCCACTTTATCTCTCGACACACCAGGAGGCTTAGTTGCATACCCTACTGATGATGTCCCTTGTGTAACATAAGTGTAAAAAAATATGAAACCTTTGAAGAACTATTTATTGAAAACCATGACACTTAAACATGATCTATTTGAACCTATAGGGTCATGTTAGGCCCCCATACAATAAAAAACCTCAGTTGTTGAAGACTGAGAGCCATTTTTATAGGGAAACAATTTTTTCCATTGGTGCAAAAAGTGGTAGATGCACTCAGAAAAAGTTCCTCAAGTAGCCCATATCACATTGTGTTTATCGTGGGTGTGAACTGCAAAATATATCACATTCATTTGGGTGGGTTTACCTTAGGCAAGGTTCCGCTTTGCCTCTTAGCATGTCCAAACCCTCAACAACATACCCTATCGACAATGTCCCTTGTGTACCCTACATGCAAAAAATAGTCAAACTTTGAGGGAATATTTTTTGCAAATTTAGTACTTGCACATGATTTATTTGAACCTAGATAGGTCCTGTTAGGCCCCCCTATAATGACCTATCTCAATTTTTGTAGACTCAAAGTCATTTTTATAGGGAAATAATTTTTTAGTTGGTGCAAAAAGTGTCAAATGCACTTAGTGAGAAGTTGCCAAGTAGCCCATATCACATTTTTCTCATTGTGGGAATGAAATGAAACCTTGATCATGTCTATTTGGCCTAGTTTATCCTAGGAATGGTCCCACTTTTCCTCTTGACATGATGGAGCACTCAGTTACATACCCTACTAACAATGTTCCTTGTATATCCTAAGTGAAAAAATGTCAAACTTCAAGAAATATTTCTTGAAAATCATGGCACCTACACATGATCTGCTTGAACCTATAGGGTTGTGTTATGTCACCCTATAATACCCTATCTAATTTTTTGAATACTTAGAGTAATTTTTGTAGGGAAATAATTTTTCTGTTGCTGCAAAAAGTGTCAGATGTACTTAGTGAAAATTCACCAAGTAGCCAATATCATCTACTGTTCATTGCATGCACAAATCAATACCTTAATCACATTTGATTGGGTGGTTTTACCTTGAGCATGGTCTTACTTTACCTCGTATCATGCTAGAATGCTCAACGGAACACCCTACTGATGATGTTCCTAGTGTACCCTAAGTAATAAAAATCATCAAACTTCAAGGGAATGTTCCTTGCAAATCGTGGCACCTAAAAATGATTTTTTTGAACCTATAGGGTTATGTTATGACCCCCTACATAAGATATCTTAGTTTTTGAAGACTCAAAGTCATTTTTGTAGGGCATCAATTTTTCTGTTAGTGCAAAAAGTGTTATATGCACTTAGTGAAAAGTCTCCAAGTAGCCCATATCAAGTTCTATTTGGTGTGGGTTCAAACTGACACCTTGATCGTGTTTGATTGGGCGGTTTTACCCTAGGCATGGTCCAACTTTACCTCTTGACACAGTGAATGTTCAATGACATACCCTACTGATGATGTCCCTTGTGACAAAAATATAATCTAAAGTAATAACACTAAAATAACTTCAAGAAAAATCTAAAAAATAAGAGAATTAATTATTTGAGGTCAAATGTGACAAAAAAATATGAAAACTTATTTGACACTATAGAAAAAAGATAAGAAAATAGTAGTGGGCCCTTGAAACAAGTTGCAATGCTATTTTTTTGGCTATTCAAAATAATATATTTAGCTATATGGAATGTGTATAGGCTCCATTTAGCTAAGAAGGTAAACATTCATATTTCTTCACAACTTGTATAGGTTCTTTAGAACTAAAACTTATGCAAGATTTTAGCTCTACATAACCTGCATATGGGTTATGTAGAGAGAGAGAGAGAGATAGAGAGAGAGAGAGGGGGGAGAGATGAGATAGAGCCCAAGGAAAATAATTAGGGATCAAAATAGACATAGACTGTAATGGGAGACGATGAGAGAGAGAGGGAATGAGGAGACATACACACATATATATCTATGTCTGTGTGTAGTGTATGCTAAGTTTACAAGTGTATATTTTTATTTTTTCGTAACCCATGCGGGTTCAATAGAAGTAAAAATGATGCATGGGTTATGTAGAACTTGGAATGGTACTTTTGGTTTTGCAAAACCTATGTGGGTTATTTAGCACATAGGAATCTATATGCATTATGTCTTGGTAAGAGGGTTGGAAAATGAGCCTAAGGCTTGCAAGCCCATTTTCCCTCCATTTTTATCCTTTTACACATTTTTTCATCTTCCAAGATGATTTCTCAATAGCCTCATCATCAAGTTTACAAATGATCAAGTGGGTATCTATAAAATTACTACCATAATCTCGCACGTCTTTTCAACTTTCTAAATATATTCTATTTTTGGACAATATTATCATAATAAACTTTAATTTTGTTTACCAATGTCTTGACAGTCCTCAGAGACATTTGTCTACCATTTTCTTAATAAATTTTGATCTACTTATTTAAATTAAAAAATCACATATTACTTTTCTACACTTCATTCTATACACTTTAAAAAAAAAGTTTGCATTTTTTATTATTTTTATGGAAGTTGTGCCTAGTGCATGAATATGTACCATATTTTTAGGATGCGGTCACTTCAAAAAATCATTAAAAATAAATACACAAGGGAAAATTATAAAAAAATAGACAACTTCTAGATCTGACTCTTACCTATCATCCTACCAAAGGAGTTTGCAAAATTATAAATCTAACTATATCTTTTGTGAAACACACAAATAGCTAGATTATGTTTTTTTTTAAAGTAAGGTATAATTTTGTATGCATTGCGAGTTTGATCCTCTTAATAGTATCCATTTTTTTAATAAAAATAGTAGTTTAGAAACTAGGTTCAGAGTACTATAATTCTTATTCTTTGCACAACTCCTAATTTTGAGTGCATGACCCTCAAATTTCTCTTTTAAGTTCAGTTTTACCTGATTTCAGGAAAAATGTGGCCACTTATACTCCCCTTTTTGCACACCATCTTGGCGCACTTATCCATATTTTATCCAATGCATGCATATTGATATTTGATTCTTTGGGCATTGCTTCCTTCCTTCTTTTGGTTAGGGTTTCAATTAGATCCTCTGATAACTTATTACTAGTATCATCAATATTAAAGTTGTAGGTGATCAAATACTAGATGATAGCCTTCTCTACTATTATCTTAACTACTTAAGGAGCATCCTTGTATAAGAATTCAACTATTTTAAAAGATTCATGCCGACTAGTGGCATTATGAAAACAATTTGAATCTAAAGGCTAATATATTATATCAACCAAAGGGGTCTCTATCTTCTTCTTCTTATTTCCCTTCTCTTTCTACTTCATCTTTTCATCATTTTCTTCTTCTTTTTCTACTTTCTTTTCTTTGTCTATCTCTATCTTCTCATCCTAATCTTATGTTAGAGAGATTCCACAAAAATATAGCTAGTTGTTTAGATGTTCCACTCACTAACAAGTATTAGTGTAGAACTTGTTTGATTCTATGATGTGTTGTAAATCTTAAATATTATGTCCACCCTTTACTACATGATAATTTACACTAAAATTCTATAAATATATGATTAAAAACTTATATTAAATTATTTGGAATTTAAGTATAATAGGTAATACTAATATTTATATATATTTAAATTAATTTAATATTACAAATTACAAGGAACATAAGTGGAATTACATGATTAATCTTTTATAGACCTATTTTATCCCGTATAAATGTTCATCTTAAAAACTAAAACTGTTACACAGATGGCCTAAAAAATTATATTTAATTTTCTTTTACATATATATTTAAAATAATAGTATAACAATTTCAACAAATAAACTTTAGAATTATCCAACCATCAATTATAGTGTCACATGTTTATGTAATGCTCTTTTTATCTCTTGAGCTAGGAGAGTAATTTAGGTCTTTGTACAAGCACTTAAACATCTACTTTAAACATTGTTTTCAAACACACATATACACTGTCACATATGATTAGGGTTCTAAAATTGAAGTATGTATGTTAAGATAATATAGTATACATTTGGTAACCTTTGTTCACACTATGCTAATAGCATTTCTGTAACTTCCATGTATGGTCAAATCCTCATTTCCTAATAATGAGAAATAATAAAAAAATTAAATGTTAATTGATTCTATATTTCCCTCATTAATAGTTTATTCCGGTCCTTAGACTTATTGTAAAATATATAAACATGTCCATGGTGTTTTTAGATTAATAAAGAAAATAAAAAATAATGACACCATTTACTCACCAATAATTTCTCTAATTACAAATACCTTCAAAGAGATATAATAAAAAACTTAAGCATCATTAGCAAGGAATAAGTCCACTTAATTATGTTACAAGATTACATCTAATTATATAATTTTTGTAAAACATTATTTGTCTAAATTTAAACTTTCATTATATGTATTGAATTAAAAGGCACCTCTAATATTTTAGAGTTAAGCTTAAGATCAACATGTATTTTTTTTTTAACTAAACTAAATTCTTTTCTATATATTTAATTAATTATTCTTTATATTAAAAATAAATATTAGCATGAAGTAAATCAATTGTACATGTAATTATTGACAAAAAAATATGATAAGGAAACTAAGAATAAATAATATGAAGTTTAATGGTTAGTTTTTATAAGAGAAAGTTATTATTTAAAATTGATCTAGAAAAAAAATTAAGTTGAGGAGAGAAAATAGAGAGAAAAATGTTTTGGTTTTGATCTATAAACATGAATAACTAAAATTATTTTCAAATTATAAATTAAAAAATTCTATTATATTTGTTAGGAGAAGTATATGATACTAAACTATTTCTTCATCTATTATAATATTTTTGGGAGATGTTATTTATAATTAATGCATTCAATTAAGAACCCACTTCAATATTTATGTTAGATTAAGCTTAATTTCAATATGTAATCTTTCATTTATATTTAATTGATTAATTTTTACAGTAAAATCAAACATTAACATAAATTGAATGATTGTAGAAAAAGTCAAAATTATAAATATTGGTAATCAAGAAACCAAATATTATAAATTTGATGGTGAGAGTAATCAAGAAACAAAATTAATTCTTATTTATAAACTAGTTCTAAAAATAGAAAGTTAACCAATTATAATATAAAAAGAGAATATTTTATTTTGCTCTATAAACAAAATTGTCTAAAATCTTTTCTAAATCTCAAAATACAAGTCTCACCAAATGAAATTTGTCTAGTGCTGATTTTTGATGCAGATCAACGGTGAGTACAATGGTCTCCGTTTTTTCTTTGATTTTTTTGATTTTTGATACAGATTAACCGCTGGAAGACAATTTGATACAATGGTCTCCGTTTTTTCTTTGATTTCTTAATTTTTTTGTCCAAAACCTCATAATCGTTCGCATCCTACATGCTTTAGAAAACAAAAAAATGTAAGTGATATATTGACGTCAATTTTGACTGTTTTTTTTTTTTTTTTTCGACAATCATAATATGAACGTGGATTTTGTCGTGACAAAACATCTAAATTCGGCAGCGACGGTGATACTGATATCAAATTTCATCAAAATTTCTGAACTGACGGCCATAAAGACCTGAAATTTGCACGGCGAAAACTTTACAGTGACACTCGTAACAACGTCAAATTTAACATTCAATATTTGGACACTCGTAACAACGTCAAATTTAACATTGAATATCTGTGCTGATGGTCCTGCGGACGTCCAATTTAATTTCATAAGATATTTGCGATGGCCAAATGAACGTCAAATTCAAAACATAGAAATCTGTCGTGACGTTCAATTTTTTTACACAATTTTTACTGTGACGACCATCTGAATGTCAAAATTTGAACAAACAATAATTCTGATATGACGGTTACGTGGACGTCAAATTTAACAAAAACATTTCATGCGACGACTATCTGAACGTCAAATTTAACGTGAAACATATCACATGACGGTCATTTGAACGTTAAATTTTACGTGAAAATTTACGCAGTGGCGGTTATGTGAATTTCAAATTTCTCGTGAATGATTTCGTTGTGACGGTCACATGAACGTCAAATTTTACTGAAATAATTGCGTCTTGCCCGTCATATGGACATCAAATTTTTACTGCCATATACAATTTCGTCGTGACGTTCATATGAATGTGAAATTTTACGTTACCAATTACATCGTGACGGTCCAAGGAATGCCAAATTTAGTGAGACAAAATGTTGATGACGTTGAAATGAACGTCAAATTTATTCGTTTGTCCTAAACCCTAAGCTCTAAACCGCCAAACCCTAAACCCTAACGCCGCATGGTTGTTTCAAAATGTGGTCGCTGTTTCCCGTTTCTGTGTCGACCAAAGTTCGGACGAAAAGACTCATACATATACATATACGCCTTTACGATAAACCTGAGTTATCGTCGTGTAAACCTCGCCCGATATTTGCTTCGCTATCACTGCAATCTACCATAGCGTAAATGCAAGCAGCAAATTTTAATTTAAGATGATGAAGAGTCTTATTTGTTTCTCCTTAAAATTTAAATAATTGCACGACACTATGATACAGTTTTATACGAGGTGCTGGTAAGAGATATTTTTAACGTTTTGGACAGATTTTATTATTAAATATCTAATAATGATCCAATTTTGTGTTGTTATTTTATTTATTTGTTAAATAGTGTGAATAATATCTTTATGTTGTTTATTTGAATAATTATAAAACTGTTATATAAAAATTACAATTATATTATCATTATTTTAGAATCCGGTGAGGTTTTAACAATTGATTATAATAGTTAAAACTTATAATTACATTATAAAATAATAATAAGTGCCAGGGCAAATACTTGCCTAATTTAGTAATTAATTGTAATTCTAATATGAAATATAATTTTAATTTTAATAAAATTACTATATCTTATTAATATAATTCTATTTAATATATAATTATAATAAGAAATTTGAGATTTCAATATAACTAGTTTTAATAAATTTTTCTTATAAGAAGTTATATCTAATTATTGTAACAAAAAAAATTGAGTAAGTATAACACTTTAATTTAATTTATAGTGTCCAATAAATACATAAATTGTTTCACTTTAATATCTTATTTACAATTATTGATAAACTAGCACTTGCAATGGTTAAGTGGGTAGCAACATATGTTGTATGGTGATTGGCCGGTAGAGTTTTAAACAAAAATAAAATAAGTGAAATGTAAATATGTTACATAGAACATTATGAGTTTTAAGCAAGAACAAAATAAATGAAATGTAAATATGTTACTAGAACATTATGATAGTAATACATGAACAAAATAAGTGAGATGTAAACAAGTTACCAAAATATTATGATAGTATTACATCAACAATCTTATTTTGAAACTACTAGTTGTTAATGTAGAGTTAGTGTTGTTAAAATCATTGTTTAATAAGATCTCATTTAAAAAAATATTTACATATAGTTAAAAATTATTTGATAAACTTAGATAATAACCTATTTTCATTATTTGTATTACCTTAATTTATATATAATTATATTTGTCATTATTTTCCAAATTTTTTATATTTAAATAAATTTCTAAAATTTTAATCATTTCTTACATTTTTCTTTCAATCTAATAAATTTAATATTTTATAATTGTAATTTATGGTTTTACTATTAATAAACTAAAAAGATCTTTGAAATGTAGATATTTATCTATTTCTTAAAAAAGAAAGTATAAAAATATATTCAAGTTCTCAACAAAATAATAATTTATTTTCATCTTATTTTATTTATTGAAAAATTATAAATTTTGCAAATAAAAAAATAAATGACTTATACATTTTATAAATGCCAAATTTAAAATTTATGTAATAAAATTTAAAGTTGTGTGAAATTTTATAGTTATAAATTGTTTTTAAAAATTCTAGATTTTTAATAGGTATCTATAAAGTTGTAAACCATAAACCAAATAAAATCAAATGATATATAAATTAGATTGTATTCTTTGAATGCACGATTTTACGCGGTACATTTTAATTGGTTCACTTATGTAATAAGACTTCAAATGATTTAACCAATCAAATTATAAACTTAAAAAATTAACATTTAGACTATAGAATGTGTTATTTTTAACAAAATAAGAAAATACTAAATTATAATTGGTGCAAAGAATTAGTTTTAATCACTACTTAATGAAAGAAATCCAAAAAGTGATGCAATAGTACTTGCTAGCCTATCGACAAGTACTAATAATAACAATACACAATACAAAATATTATATATATATATATATATATATATATATATATATATATATATATATATATATATATATATATATATATATATATATATATATATATATATATATATATATATATATATATATATATATATATATAATTAGTTAATTATATGATAAGTAATATTCGTGTTGATATGTAAATACATTTATTAAATATTTTTATAAATTTTTATTTTTTACAATAAAAAGTTCAAATTGTGATTCTTCCCAACAATTTTTAATAAAGAATATATTTTTCTCCTTAATTACCAATTTCTTGCATTTACTTAGTTTCTTTAGTCAGATTATTGTACAAATATTATTTTCTATTGTGTACATACTAAAAAGTTCTTGGGGACCACCCATTAATGTCATCTAGATGATGTATTCTAGAATGTGCAATAAGTATCTTTCTCAACAATAGACTTCTTTATAAATATAATGAAGCATTTGTTCCACATCTTGGAACAAAAAAACCATGACAATTTATAAAATTTGAAAATATTTTTAGTATAGAACACATCTCAAAAAATAGCCACAAAAATATCTAATGTAGTAACTTATTTAAAATATTTAATATTACAAAGATATTTTGTATACATCTATTTTCAATTTATTTTTGGGGAAAAAAGAAAGGAATTTTCGGTGCAAATTTTTGAAGGGTTTTCGGATGTGACAGTGCTGGGCAATGTGGCAATCCGTACTACTACTTTGTGGAGGAGATCTTCTCCTCCACATAGTTTGCCTCTCTCTCCTCTACGATTCATTAATTTTTCTCTGCTTTAGATTTATTGTTGTACTGTGTTCGTCCCATGGAGACGAGATCTGACAGTAGGAATATTAATTCCCCCAACCCTGCTTCTATGGCTAGTCCTAAAACTACTAAACCCCTACCTACAACTACTACTCCGCCACCTAAGAAATCCTTCACGAAAATAGTGGCTCCTTCTAATAATGGAGTCTCCCTTGATGTACGGTTTCTTGAGATGGCTAGAGGAAAAAGACCAAGTAAAGAAGGTAAGTGTTCTTCCATTGCTTTGAGTGAGGTTGTCATTTCTCCAAATGATGCTATGTTGAAAGAAATTATTTTAAAAAAGTCCCGGTTGTGCAACATTGCCATTTTCTTTGCTTGTGTGGATCTTGATAAGTGCCCTCCCAGGAAGTTCCTTGATGACTAGTTCCACAATCTATGGAATTTGAAATTAGGCTTCAAGATCTCCTTCTGTCGCTAGATCCAGAAAGGATTGTTCATTATTTTCTTTAATAACCATGAATCCCAGTTGGATGCCCTAAAAAAATAGTATTGGATAGTTGGGAAGACCTCTTTCTGGGCACTCGCTTGGTCTCAGGAGGCTGTCTGCGAAGAGGTGCTTGCCTTATCTTCCCTAAGATGGGTTATCCTTAAGGATGTCCCTCCTTTCCTATGGTGTTTCCTACCTCAGCTTATTGCTCCCTTTGGAAGCATTATCCGTGTTGATCAGACTTCCAGGCTTGTCTCTAACCTAGATGCCAGAATGCTTGTCTCAATTAAGCCCAAAATCGACATCCCACAAAAGCTTAATCTTAACATTAATGGTGAATGTTTTTCATGCTCGGTGGAGATCCTTGGAGGATTAAATGCATGTTTCCTTTGCAAGAAGGAAGGCCACCTTAGAAAGAAATGCCCTATTATAACTAAGAAGAAACCTAACTCGAACCTTGAGGAAACTAATGTTGAAACACCTAATACAGAGGAAATGTAACCTAATCCCACCACTCATGTTGCGAATACTTCAATCCATAACCCTAACAAAAATTTGATTGATGCCCCTGGTAAATGTATGGAGATTATTAATTCTGAGAATATATCCACCTCAAACTCTAATCAATGCCCCTCCTCCAAACCAGTCAATCCCACAACTGCCTTAGTTCATATCGCCAATCTCCCTAACAATGATGGTTTTCAAACTATTAAAAAAAAAAGAAAAGATGTAGGCAGAAAAATGCCCAGCAGCTTGCCTTGGAACAAATTCGTATTGGCAACCGTAAGTCCAATCCCTTTTTGGCTTTGACTTCCCCTCCTCTTTTGATTGAAGATTCACCTTCCAAAGCTAATGATTTCAAAGTTTCAGAACAACCCACTCTCATGATTGAGGATGTTCCACCTCCCACAAATTTGCTTCAGGAGGAACATGTCAATAGTGATGGTCAGGTTGGTGATGTTACCATGAGTGAGGTCCTTGCAACCAAGATTAGCAAGCCTGATTTCCCTAATCTTGTTGTAGGGCCTTCTTTTGATGATAACACCACCAGCCCTCCTATATCTGTGCTTAATGAGTTGGATGATAACTTTTTTATCGAAGTTATTTCTGCCAATACTGATCCTGTTAACACTCAAATTCAGGATCCCTCTAGATCTAGTACTGGTGGTCATTCTGGAAGTAATAATACTCACCTAAGTAGTATTCAATTTGATAGAATTGAGGAAGATGATGATCTGCCATTGGGGTCTAATACTTCTAAAAAGAAGGGTAGACCTATTGGCTCTAAGAACAAAAAGAAATCTGGAGAGATTAATGCTCCCCCTACTAGCTCTATTTTTCCTTCTTCATCATGAAGTGCATCTCCTGGAATATTAGAGGCCTTGAGTCTCCTGATAGGAAGTTTGTTATCAAAATATTTTTGATGGGCCATAAGAATATCGATTTTCTCATGCTGCAAGAGTTAAAGGCTATTTTTTTCTTACTTAATTCTGCTCTTGATTGTATATGGAAAGATGCTATCAAAATTTGCACTACTCATTCTAAAGGAAAAGGTGGACCTGCTTTGCTTATCAATCCCTGTTGGGATAGTTATATTCAGTGCTTTGGTAGCTCTCCTTGTAACTGTGTTGCCTGGGCTATACTTGATTTTAAAGGTACCTCTTTTGGTGTTTGCTCTATATATGCCCCTAATGATTCTAGGGATAGGATTTCTCTTTGGGATTGGTTATACAATCTCCCGGATATCCCTTGGATTATGGCTAGGGACTTTAACATGGTTGAAAACTAGGATGATAAGTTTGGGGGTTTTCATTTTGAATGGAAACACTTGGATAAACCCCATTGGGATCGCCTCAAACAACATTTGAATCTCTTTGATCCCCTTGAAGGAATTAAATCTGAGACTTCCGGGCTTTGGTTTACCTGGTGCAACTTCCAGCAAGGAACTAACTAGATTTACTCTAGGCTTGACCGCTTTTATGATAACTCTATCCACTTCTCCTTGTCCCCTAATCATCAAAATTCTCCTGTTCTTGCCTCCCCTTCTACCCTCTCTGACCATCTCCCTATTATTTCCTCTATTAACCCGAGAAACTCCATTGATTTTTGCAATCCTTGTAATAGAAAATTTATTCTTAATACTTCCTTGTTAAAAGATCAGGATGCTCTTATTGCTATCAGAATGGTTAGGTCTTTTAATTTATTCACTCAATTCCCTTCCCAAACGGTTCAGTGGAATATGAATGTTTCTTCTTGGAAGAAAGTTCTACAAACCTTAGGGCAAAAGAAGGCTAAGGATTATAGATTGCATGAAAATCTCCTTAATGATTGGTTTCACATTGCTGAACGTGAAGTCCAAATGAAACCCACCTCTAACATCCTTGTTGAACATGTCTCTCAAGCTAGGGACTCTCTTAGGAAGCATCAACAAGTTAAAATTAGGGGAGCCTCTGTTAGAGCTCGCATCCATTGGCTGCAAAATGGTGATAAAGGTTCTAAATTCTTCTTCAACCTTTTGAAATAGAAATAGAGCAGAGAAAAGGTTGATAAGATTGTGGTGGAAGATCAGGAACTTTTAAACATTCATGATATCATTGAGGCTTTTGAAAGCTTTTATACTACTCTATTTACCTCAGAGGATAATGACCTCTCTAGAGATATTAGGAATAAGTGCAAAGCTCTTATTCCTAGGATGATCTCTAATACGGATGCCCTCTTGCTCCAATCTAACATCTCCCTTCAAGAAATTACTGCTACTATTTCTGCTCTTAAAGACAACAAAGCCCCTAGCCCTGATGGCCTTCTTGCTGAATTTTATAAGGCTAATATTGAATGGATAGCTAAAGATATCTTTAATCTCTACTCTAAAGCTTATGACTCGGGTACCCTTGGGAAATCCATCAATATGGGAATTATTAAACTTATTCCTAAAGATGGGGATAAATCTCTCATTAAAAACTGGCACCCTATCACTCTCCTTAATGTCTCCTATAAAATTCTTGCTAAAGCCGTTGCTTCCCGTCTTGTGAATATCCTCCCCAACTTTATCTGCTCTACCCAAAATAGCTTTATCAAGGGGAGGTATATCCTGGAAAACCTCATTATTAGCTGCGAGTCTATGGAATGGGCCAAGTCCTCCAACCAGAATGTAGCCATGTTTTTGCTTGATTTTGAAAAAGTTTATGACCGTGTTGAGCGGGATTTCATCCTCACCATCCTCAAGGCTTTCGGCTTCCCTATTGAATTTTGCAGATATGTCCAAGTCCTCCTTAAAGACTCCTTGTCCTTATTGAAGCTAATGGTAATCTCTCCCATCCTATCCCCCTCTCCCAATCCATTAGGCAAGGATGCCCTCTTGCTCCTACCCTCTTTGTGATTACCTCTGATGCCTTGTTTTACCTTCTTAGAGATGTTACTCTATCTCCTAAAGTTCAAGGAATTTCTCTCCTTGATGATTTCAAGCTTCTTAACATTCAATTTGCTGATGATGCTTCGCTCTTTCTTGATCTCTCTTATCAAAATATCCAATGCCTTACTCAAAAGCTTGATATTTTTGGGAAAGCTTCAGGAGCCCACATTTCTAAATCCAAATCCATCCTTCTTGGGTGGGATGAGGAACCCCCAGACTGGCTTCTTCAGATTGGCTTTTGTTGGGGTGGTCCTCACAAAATTATGCGTTACCTTGGTATTCCTTTCTCCATCTCCCCCTCTCTTAAGTAAATGTGGCTTTGGATTAAGGAAAGAATTAACAAGAAACCTAATAAATGGGATAATAGAGTGCTATCCCTTGTCAGAAGAGTCCAAGTTTTCCAAAAGATCCTCTCTTCATATAGCATCTATTACTCCTTTGTTTGGATGTTTAGTAATTACTAGGTGTTTGAAATTTAGAAAGCTATCAGGAGATTCCTATGGTCTGATGGGAAAGGAAAAAGAAAGGCCCATGCTGTTAAATGGAGTTGGTGCCATGTTGACAAGAAGCTTGGTGGATTGGGTTTGAAAGATCTCAGGCAGCAAGGGATTTCCCTTGTTGCTAAATGGATTTTCTAGGCCCTTGATGGTCAGGAACCCTGGAAGGTTTTGATAAGAAACAACATCCAGGCTGGGGTCCCCAAGCATGCTAAAAATTGGAAAAATTTTCCATTTTCTGATCTTGTTGCTAGTTCATTTCTTGTCTTTGTCTAGGGTACTTTGGTTTTTAAATCTATCTGGAAGGCTTGGGAACATGTGCATAGATTCATTTATAATTCTAAGTTTGATAACAATAATTCTCTGCATGATGAACGGTCTATCTGGTCGAACCTTCATCATAATGGGAAGCCTCTTGCCTTAACCCAAGGCTTTTCTACTAGATTTTGGCATAGAAAAGGAATTAAGTGTTTTATGGACATCTTGGATAATGACAACCTTATGTGCTAGAAAACTATTAGTACCAATTTTGACCTCCCCGCTTCTCACAAAAGGACCTTTAACATGATCAAGAATGTCTGTGTCTTTCTCAATCTTCCTCATAGTAGTGATGTTGATTCCCACAGGTATCTCTCATTCCATTGGGATGATGGTTCCCTCCTCCCTAAAGTTAAAGCTAAAGACATTTATAAAGTCCTCAATAACGACTCCTCAATTTTGCACCACCTCAATTCCATCTAGTATTTTAATACTAACCCCCCTAAGTGGCAAAAAACCCTTGAGAAATTTTTGAAGTCTCCTATTCTGCCCAAGATTAAATGTTTCAAATGGTAGCTTTTGCTGGATAGACTGCCTATTAAAACTCAACAAGGTGGCTCTGATACTTGTCTTGTTTGCAGGATGCCTGAGAGTATGAGACACATTTTCTTTGAATGTTATTTTGCCAAGGAAGTCTGGATGCTTTTTTGAATTTCCATAACTGAACATGCTTCTACTTTTGATATTATAGCTGGTTCTATATTTGGTCTTAAAAAGGATGCTAATCTTTTCTGGCATATTCTTTCTTATTACATCCTTTGGTTTATTTGGAAATATAGAAATGAGGAAAAATTTCAAGGCAATGGCATAACTCTTACTATGTTTTTTAGGAAACTCATTTGCTTTAAAATTATTTCTCAAGTTTGCTGTGTGATGCGGCTTGAGAGGGAGAAGCTGCAAAGATTTCTCCATGACGGCCATGCCACCATGTTTATGTACGAAATGAAAAATGGATTTGAATGGGCCAGCATTGCTGACAATTAGGCCACCTTTGATGATGCTCTTAAACAACTGCTTAAGGAAATTAGGGATACTAGAGGACCCTACTTTGATAAACTTGAACTATTTGCTCATGTTTTGGAAAGAAAGAAAGTTGTGTGGATGGAGGGTGCTCAAGGTTGGACCTCCTAGATTGAAGATCATAATGATGTTCTTCTCTGATTGTTATTGGCTCCCTTTTGTTGCATATACTCTCAATATCTATTATATGTAGTTATACTTGTTCTTCTATGTAATTGATTTTGATCCAAACTTGGTGGATTGAGGCTCCGCTTCTCCACTCCTCATTTTGTACTTTCTTTTTTGATCAATCGATATATAATTCAAAAAAAAATAAATTATTTTTGGTTTTTCCTTTTCAAAAATAATTTACTTAAAGAAATAAATCTTACGAACTATAGTTCTCCATTTTTCTTATCAATTCTTTATTACCCCAATATATTACACAAGGAATATCTCACTATTATATTGATGTATTGTCCAATTTTATTAAGGTGGACCTATAGTTAGACTTCAACAATAAAATATATAAATTAATATTATTCTTTTCAATAAAATTATTTTATTGAAAATATAGCTCTAATATTTGTAATATATATTAATAAAAATAACAACATAATAATAAATATATAAAAATTTATGTTATTTTTTTTGATAAGTGGTATTTATTTGTATTAATACTAGTAAATAGAGTATTACAAGGATGCCATTGTGTTTGGAAGATGTTAAAATCCCACTACCCCTTCTACATTCAGAACATTGCATAGCCCTTTCAACCAAAAATGGCATTTTGCCACATCATCTAGATGAGCTACCTCTCGGATTATAACCGTATACTACCAGAGACAAACTACCCCCTGAATTACTAGAGAATGCTACTAGAGACAAACAAACAAACTATGCCCATTAAACTCAAAATTGGGCTTCACCACACACTCACATATTTGCAGACAAAAACATGAAAGACAAGTAACATTACTCCAACTAGTGCTTCATCATATTCTTGTGGGTTTCATTCTTAATGAAGAGACCTCCTGTTGTGTCTACCTTTCCTTTCATCATTCCCAGCACTGGCTTTTCTAGCCTGCAATCCTCCTCCCCTGTTCTAGGTTTGGCCTTTGATTTCCTCGAGGCATGCTTCCTCTTCTATTTAATGCTCCACCTCCATTTTTTCTATTTCTAGTTCTCATTGAGCCAAAAATACCAACAACTCCTCCCAGCCAGTCCTAGGTTCCATAATCCTCTGCAATTTTGGCATGGATGAGCCCTAAATGATAAATGGTTGGTAATCCTTGCTCAACCCCTCCACCAAGTGCCAAGGCCCATCACCACTCTTGATTCCCACACCCGACTCTACTCGAGCCAACAATGGAATCAAACCACCACTCCAATCCAGATTCACACACAACTTCATTATTCACATAACCTCCTCTTTGCTAGCACCCAATTGAAATGACCTTGCACAAAATAGGGACACAATTCCAAGTTTATTGCATAGATGTATGTCCTTTTCTATATATTCCTTACCAAAGATTTTTCTTACACATGCAAAGAAATGCTCTTCCTTAATTTCAAAGGAATTCCCCAACCTTTTATTAGTGATTTCACCTCTAAACCCCAACAACTAATTGAAAGACTTGAGAAAATAGTTTTCTTCCATTCTATTTCTCTATTAGCTCAACCAACCTCCAAGTCTCTATCATTTTCCCAACTATTCGTTGTGATTAAAAATCCACTTAGGGCCCCTCCTAGATTGTTCCAATCGCTAGTTATGTCATCACCACATGAAAAAATGATGTGGGCAGACCAATCATTAAAAAAATACTCCTCTTAAAACACTTAAATGTCTTTTTAAAAATCGTCCTCCACTTCACATTAGTCTCTAAACTATAATGTGTAGAAACACCATCAAGCCTTAAAGGCCCTTCCCACAGGCATTGAACAACAAAATCCCTATTTCCCTTAATTAGAGTTTTGAATTTAAACTTTTGAATTTAAAATTGAATTCCTCTAAAGTCCTCTACCAATTATTCTTCAATCTGATCATGCAATACCACATCAATATTCAAAAGCTTATCTGCTACCCTAGATTTGAACTGGTTCCCTTATAATAGAAGGGTTTGAAATCCAATGTCCCTCTAGGTAGGATGATGGGTAGGAAATCTAAAAGAGATGCAATGCTGGAGTAGAACTTTCTAGGCCTCATCTCTATAGACACATCAAACTAGAGCCTAGCCTTTCATGTATGTAGAAACTAAACCAAGGCCACTAGAATATTGAGGAAAATAATCTGAATCTATACATGTAATGGAAGCCATGATTTTGGGTATAAGAGGCCCATAATAAATCATGGAGAAGTTTATCAAGTTTGGCATATGATTCTTTTGTGGGAGACCAACAAGAGGAGTAATAAACATGTGCATCTGTAAGACTTTTGGAGAAAACATGAAACTTGCCAGCAAAAGTTAGTGGCTTAGTCAACTAATAGGCAAGCTTGGACTCAATTTTGGATAGCACTACATCCAAAATTTATAAAGATGAACCATGAAAAGAAAAAGGTAGACCCAAAAAATGGAATACTTGACCATGTTGGATCCATTTCCAATCATATTATAGAAGCCACTGTGGAGGTTGCAGAGAATATTGTCTATAGAAGAGGGTCTTGTGCCATTGAATTGCAGAAGCTGAAGCCAAGTAGTAAGTCTAGAGGCATTGTAAAGCATGTTGAATATTGTTTTTATTTTCATACAAGGAAAGAAAAGAGTCATCAACAAAATAGCCATTAACATGATGGCCACAAGAATCAGGAAGGGAAATACCACATACACAACTAGTAGAAATGGCTGATGTTAGTAAATAGCTAAAGCCTTTAGTAGCTAGGACATACAAGGCAGGAGCCAAAGGGAACCCCTTTCGAATTGATCAGTGAAGGTCAAAATTAAATACAACCATTGATGGTTATACAGGCATTAGCATCAACAAAAATCATTTGAATAGAAGATACAAACAGGGGACCAAATCCGATGACTGAGAGCATGGATAATATGAAAGGCCATTCAATATGATCATATGATTTGGCATAATCAATTTTGAGGAAAAATGCATTTTGACCAGAATGGAAAGACCATTCCATACCTTCCCATACTGCTATTATATTATCAAGAATATATCTGGATTGAATAAATCTAATATGTTTAGAGTAGATAATTTGGGGCGGAAGATGGAAATTTTTTAAATAGAGAGCCTTGGTAATGATTTTATAGGAAACAATGAGGAGGGTGATTGGGCGCTAATTAAAAATATCCTTAGGATTGCCAGATTTAGGTATGAAATTTATATTACCTTTATTTATTTTTGACCCTAGAGTACCTATTTTTAAAGCTTCTAAATAAACATGATGAAGATTTGAACCTAAAAAATCCCAAAGGGCTTTGTAAAATTCACAAGGGAAACCATCACAACTTGGTGATTTATCATCTGCCATGGATAAATCTACCTCCTAGGTCAAGAATAGATAAAGTCTACATAAATCCCATTGGGAAGGTGATAGATGGGGAGGAATAATAGCAAGATAATATTCTAAGGCTTGTTGACTGGCAAGAGAAGGAGGTTGAGCTATGAAAACTTTCTGATAGTGAGTAACAAATACTTGCAAAATATAAGGAATCTTAGTAAGAATTGAAGTATTGTCCCCGATCCTTTTAATACTTGAAGTGGAATGTCTGGGGCGTAAAGGAGATAAATATTATTTTCTAGCATGGTCTCCCACTTTTAACCAATAAAAATGTGCCTTAAGTGGAGACCCTCTGGTTGCATAACTATTAGCTATCTATTTTGATGGCGAAGAGTTTCCACCTGAAACTGAAAGTTAGTTGAGAAAGGATGAGATGCCAAATTATGGAAGGAAGCATGCAAATCCTTGGTGGCATAAGCATAAGAATGGCACCAGAAAATTGCCAATTTCTTTCCATAAAAGTAGAGAAATTTAGTATTGCAAATAATGGCATCACTCCACCAAAAAAACCAACCTAAGGATGTAGTGGGCCTAGGATAAAAATTCCAAACATTCCTAATGTGGGCTAGAGTAGGCGGGTACTTGAGGAATGATGTGTTAAATATGAACTGAGACTAAGGAGCACTTGGAAAAGGTGCACATTATTCTATAGAAAATTTAATAGGAAACTTCAATATGATAAAGTGACATCATATAAATGTAAAATTGGAAGTGGTTTCTTTGTCCCAAAGGAGAAAAAAGGTTTTGAGGATATCATGGAACAATCAAGCCTTTTGAAAACTTTATTAGATCCAACTCTAAAATTACTCCAGGTATGCCAAATTGAATGTCGGAGGTGGTAATTGATACCGGGATCATAAAGCCCCAATTTGTTGCACATATAAAACTAAGATTCATGCTCGCCAACTATCCACAAGAATGATGAAATTCCATCCTTATCATAAGACACCTCTACCATAATAAAATCCCCACATATAACCCAAGTGACTACTCACAATGAATCAACAATCCACTGCCACAAGTAACCTCTTTGCACTGCATCATTGGGAGCACAAATATTAATAAAACCAAAATGGTAATTGTGTACATTTATTAAAACCCAAATTAATCTATGCATGGGGTCCTCACCATGTTCACTAATTGCACTTTTCCATTCTGGCACAAACAAGGTAACCACCCTCCTTTACTATCTTCATGGGAGGATGAAAAAACCAAATTGTGTGGCCAAATAACATGACATGGTATTGTAAGTAGAAAACTAGCTATCTTTATTTCTTGAAGATAGAGAATATCTCTATGGGGAAATTGTTGTCAAAAGTCATGCACTGATTATTTTCTGGAGAAGTCAGTAAGACCTCTTACATTCCAAGAGAGGAAATACATTAGAAACCATCATTCATAGCATCCTCATCCCCAAAATAGGAGAAGCTATGTGAAAAACCTTAGAAAATAAATGAAAGGATGAGGGTAAAGATCATCGGGGAAAGTTTAGCATTTTCTTGATGCCATGTTGTCTACCACATAACATCCTTGTGGACTACAAGAGTGATGATGCAATATACCTCCATTATCCAGTGAAGCTAGTGGGGGAACCCTTATAATTCATAGAGGTAGCCTAAAGAAGGGTGGAAACCTCAATGAATGAAGAACCTTTCCCTGAAAAAATATGATTTGAAGTAGCCTTAAGAATCTGGGTAGCTACAGAAGTTGGGGGTGGGGTAGATGAAGCTAAAGAAGATTTTTTTGGGTGGAGAAAATGATTACTCCTTTTCTTTATGGACTATTGTAGTTGGATTGGCATCATCCTTTGATGGCTCATTACCTCAAGAAATAACTAGCTCCTATGGTGGAGGCCTAGGCTTATGTGTCACGAGATGATAATCCTTAATATTATTATTTATAGAATTCCAACAAAAGCATGTATTTAGAAACTCAAATACATGATGTACTAAAAAAAACAACACCTAACAATCTATATCAATATTTTCCCTAAGCTTTTAGACGAGGTCAATTTTGATATAGAAAGGTTTTAGGGGCGAGCATGGTAAAATTGCTTAGGCTCCATGTAAACAATTTATCCAAGAGTCTCTACATTGTTTCACAAAAAAGGCCATCAGCGAAAAGGAAGACTAGGGAGCTCGACCTAGATGGGGACTTTGAGTTTTTTTATCACCAGAGATTGAAAAATCTCTCGACCATGGCTAGAAAATGATGAGTAAGGAACACACAAACCAAGGGCCATGTTTGAGAAAACCCTCAACATGAGAAAGGTTCCCAAAGTGAAATAGAAAGAACACCTTAGTGAAGTTCTGTATACCATCAAGGTAGACTCCATGAGGGAGACAAGATCTGGAAACCCAATCCTAGAGCACACTTTCAGAAGGAACTCTACCAATGAAATACCCAATTAAAGTAAAATTTTCTAGCCATTCACATGATTTGTCAAAATCTAGCAAAGGAAAAATTTGATGCAGCAACATCTCAGGTCCTTGGCAATCCTGTGCCACCAAAAACATGTTTGTGTTTTTCTGTGTTGCTCGGTTCCTTCTTTGACTGAGTTGGTTTGGTGTTGGTCAATTTCCTTTGATTACCAAGTTTAGTCGGTTATCTTCTGGGTGGTCGGTTTCTTCACTGACGCTCGACAATGCTTTTCTATTGCTCGATCATCCTTGTTACCGAGTAGTTTATTTTGAGTTTTTGTTGAGGTTGACTTGTGCATTTATTATAAGTCATAGATTTAATGTTGGTATACATCATTGGGAAGCATATGGTCCCAGATCTGACCATTTCTTCTATTGATTATTTATCTAAAGGCCGACTCAGTTTGATAGACTCTTGTATAAATGTAGTTGTTTGGTTAGAGTTTAGAAGGCAGTTTTGGATAGAGGATAGAAGATAGAAGATAGAAGATTAGAGATTTTGGATAGATCCTTGCATGTTTGAGGAATTATGTAATTCATTGTAATATCTAGCTATAATTGGAAAGGCCTTACAACCTGCCATGTAAGATTCAATTGAAGTTAATATATGACTGATCTTGCATTTTCTCTCTCCCACTATGTTTTTGTTGCTTCTGCGTGTTGTTGAGCAAGGTATGAATGATCCTGCATTTTCTCTCTCCCACCATTTTGTTGTTTCCTTTGCATGTTGTAGAGAAAGGTGGATCTATTTAGGGTGTGCCATTCCTTGGCCCCTTTCCTCCTCCTTTACATCAGGTGGTATTAGAGCATGGGTGAGATCTAGATCTAGGTTTACGAATCTAGATTTGTAGGTTCCTTCTTGTGAAGCCCTAGTTGATTTATTGTGGGGTAGCAGATTGCGATCTGACTTGCAATTGTAGAGGGTTTTCAAGATGGTTTGTTGGAGGCAAGATGTGGATCCATGATTGACAGACACATTGAGACAAATTGCTGCTAGATTAGAAGCTATTGAAACAACCCAGAGAAGAGGCAGACATCTTGAAGATGTTAGTGATGATGAAGTTGAGGAAGAACAAGGGAATGCATAACTTGCACCTGTGATGGATCAGGGTGAAGAAACATTTTTGATGAATTGGTAGATTGGATCACTGAGATGGAAAAGTACTTTGAGTATGAGAATGTACCTGAAGATAAGAAAGTAAAGATTGCAAGGACAAAGTTAAAAAGTCATGCATCCTTATGGTGGGAGCATCTGCAGCTGGATAGAAAAAGGAAAGGCAAAGAAAAAATCAAGGTATGGAGTCAAATGGTCAATAAGTTGAAAGGAAATTTCTTACATTATGATTATTAGATTAACCTAGTTAGGCAAATGCAAAGTTTGAAGTAGAAAGATAGCTTGGTAAAAGAATATACTGAGGAATTCTATAGATTAGATATCAGATCTGGACATGATGAAGATGATGTGGAAATAATTTCTAGATACCTGAATGGTTTGAGAGTTTCCATCCAAGAGGAGATTGGTATGGTCAAGTTGGAAAGCATTGAAGAGGCTTATAAATTTTCTTTGAAAGCCAAGGAGAAATTGAAAAAAAGACATGAACAAAGACAAAGAGGTAGAGGTGGTAGATTCCCTAGAGGAAGAGGTAGATCCTATGGTGAAAATAGTAAATCTAAACCATAAATGACAAATTTGGATAAAGGCAAGACTGAGTGGAAAGGTAAAAGTTCATCTAGAGATAGAGGCAGTAACTACTGAGGTGGTTATAGTAGAGGAAGTGTTTGAGGAACTTGTTATAATTGTGGAGAAGAAGGACATAGATCATTTGAATTTACACAAGCAAGTAAGAAGGTTGGTAACAGATATGATGCTTTGGTGCAAGAAGAGTCACTGAATGAACCTAAGAAGGAAAATAACTTGATGGTAAGGAGAGCATTGTGGAATGAAAGAAAAAAGGAAGATCCAGTAAGAAAAAGTTTGTTCAAGACCAGATGTAGAGTTTTTGACAAAGTTTTGAAGGTAATAATTGACAGTGGTAGCTCAGAGAATCTGGCATCTAAGGAGATGGTCACAAAATTGCAGTTGAAAAGGTTGGAACATTTGAAGCCCTATCAGTTTTCATGGATGAAAGATGAACACACACTTTTCGTAAGTAAACAATGTTATATGAATTTGAAAATTGGAAAGTACTATGATAAGGTGTTGTGTGATATCATGCCTATGGATTTTTGTCATATTTTGTTGGTTAGACCTTGGCAATATGATATACATGCTATATATGATGGAAGATTGCATAAGTATACTATTGTGGCTGATGGAAGAAAACAAATCTTATTACCTTTGATGGAAGAACCTATTAGTAATGTTTTCACATTTGTGAAAGTTTTCTTGATGGAAGGAAGAAAGTTTGTTAAGGATTTGAAAAGGAATGATGTATGTTTTGCTATGATTCCTAACAAACTAAGTAAGAAAACCAAGGATAGTGTTCCTAAGGAGATTGACAAGTTACTCACCGAGTATAAAGATATCATTTCTGATAATGTACCTGATGGTTTTCCATCGAAAAGAAGCATCGATCATTGTGTGGATCTTATCCTTGGAACTAGTTTACTGAACAAGGCACCTCATCGATTGACACCTACCGAGAATCAGGAATTGAACTGACAAATTCAAGAATTGTTGGAGAAAGGTTTGATTAGAGAAAGTTTGAGTCCTTGTGAAATACCTATTGTATTGGTAGCTAAGAAGAATGGAGAATGGAGAATGTGTACTAATTCTAGAGCAATCAACAAGATAATAGTGAAGTATAGGTTCCCTATACCGAGAATGGATGACATAATGGATAGTTTCACTAGAGCAAAGTATTTTACCAAAATTGATTTAAAAAGTGGGTATCATTAGATCAAAATTAGAAAAGGTGATGAATGGAAGGCTGCTTTCAAGATAGAAGAAGGTTTGTATGAATGGTTGGTTATGCCTTTTGGTTTAACTAATGCACCAAGTACATTTATGAGATTGATGAATGAAGTTCTGAAGAAATTATTGGGTAAGTTTGTGATTGTATATCTTGATGATATTTTGATATTCAGTAAGACCAAAGAAGAACATTTGTTGCATGTTAGACAAGTTTTGCAGAGATTGAAAGAGGAAAAGTTGCTGATAAATCTAAAAAAATGTTCATTTATGAAAGAGGAGATTATGTACTTGGGATTTGTTATTTCAGCTAATGGTTTGAAGATGGATCCTGAAAAGGGTGAAGTGATTTTGAATTGGCCTACACCTGAAAATTCTAGTGAGGTAAGATCATTTCATGGATTGGCAAGTTTTTACAGAAAGTTCATTAGAAATTTTAGTGCAATTTGTAATGCTATGACTGAGACTATGAGAGGAGACAAATGAGTATTCAAGTAGACACATGGAGCTGATAAAAGTTTTAAGACTTTGAAGTAGAAGGTTACTAAATTGCCTATTTTAGCATTACCTAATTTCAGTAAGGTATTTCAAGTGGAATGTGATGCAAGTGGTACTGCAATTGGAGCTGTGTTGAGTCAAGAAGGTAAACCCGTTGCTTTCTTTAGTGAAAAGTTGAATGATGCAAGAAGAAAATATTTTGTGTATGATCAAGAATCATATGCTATTGTTCAAGCCTTGAAGAAATAGAGACATTATTTGATACCGAGTGAATTTGTGTTGTATACTGATCATAAGGCTTTATAGTATTTGGGTAGTCAGAATAAGTTGAATTAGAGACATATGAAATGGGTTGAGTAATTGTAGAGTTATACATTTGTGATCAAGCATAAGAGTGGAGTCACTAACTGAGTTGTTGATGCATTGAGTAGAAGAAGATCTTTGATGACTGAGATGAAAATTTAAGTTCTTGGTTTTGATGAGATGAGAGATTCCTATGAAGATGATCCTGATTTTTCTAAGCCATGGAGAAAGTACATAGCACCTATTCAAGATCAAATGAGTACTAAATGGGAAGAATATTTCATTCAGGAAGGTATGTTGTTTAAAGGTATTCCATCATGTATACTAAGAGGACCAATGAGAAATAATTTGATAAAGGAGAAACACAACATTGGTTTGGCTGGACATTTTGGGATTGATAAGACGTTGAATTTTATTAAGGAGAAATACTTTTGGCCTCAATTGTATAAAGATGTTCAGAAATTTGTGAGAAGTTGTGGAGTTTGTCAAGTTGCAAAAAGAGTAAGTCATAATACTAGATTGTATGTACCGATTGCTGTTCCTGAGAAACCTTGGATTGGCATCAGTATGGATTTTGTTCTTGGCTTACCGAAGATAGTAAGAGGTAATGATTCTATATTTTTTGTTGTGGATAGATTTTCTAAGATGAAACATTTCATACCATGTAGAAAGACATCAAATGCAATACATGTAGTAGATCTTTTCTTTAAGGAAATTGTTAGATTGCATGGATTATTGAGGAGTATTATCTCTTACCAAGACAGTAAATTTGTTGGATACTTTTGGAAGACTCTTTGGAGAAAGTTTGGCACTGAGTTGAAATATAGTTCTACATTTCACCCACAAACTGATGGATAGAAAGAGGTTGCGAACATAAGTTTGGGTAATCTTTTGAGATGTTTAGTTGGAGACACACCGAGTAATTGGGATTCTGTGTTAGCACAAGCAGAGTTTACATACAATAATTCAGTGAATAAGAGTACTGGGAAAACACCTTTTGAGATTGTAAATGGCTTACAACCAAGAGGTATATCTGATTTGAGAGACATTGATGATCAAAGTAAGAGAAGTGCTGAAGGAGTGAAATTTGCTGAGTATATGAAGACATTGCATGAAGATGTGAAATACAAGATGGAAAAGAGTAATAGGAAATAAAAATATAGAGTTGATTAATCAAGAAGACATAGACTTTTGATTTTGGTGATGAAGTGATGGTTCATTTGAAGAAAGGCCAATTTCCTATTGGAACATATGGAAAGCTGAAGATGAAGAAGTTTGGACCTTGCAAGATTTTGAAGAAATTTGACAGTGGAAATGCATATGAGATTGAGTTAGCTGATGAAATGGATATATCACCTATATTCAACATTGTTGATTTGTATGAGTATAATGAACTAGATGAAGAAATGATAGTATCGACAGACTATCTTAAGAAATAGAATGAAGAAGTTGTGTAGATTTTGGAGCAAAGAGTTGGCAAGAGCACAAGAGGAAAATAGTATATGGAATATCTGGTAAAGTGGAAAAATTGACCGGTTGAAGATAGTTCATGGATTTCATAGTCTAAGTTGGATGCATCTCAGATCATACCTGCTAAATGATTTGGAGAATCATTTCAAAATAACTCTAGGTGTCTGATGCAGGAGCATCTCGGGTCCTTGGCAATCCTATGTCACCAAAAACATGTTTGTGTTTTTCTGTGTTGCTCGGTTCCTTCTTTGACCAAGTTGGTTCGGTGTTGGTTGGTTTTCTTTGGTTACTGATTTCGGTTGGTTATCTCCTGAGTGGTCAGTTGTTTCACTAGCACTTGGTGATGCTTGTCTGTTGCTCGGTCATCCTTGTTGTTGAGTAGTTTATTTTGAGTTTTTGTTGAGTCTGACTTGTGCATTTATTATGGGTCATAGATTTAATGTTGGTATCCATCATTGGGAAGTGTGTGATCCCAAATTTGACCGTTTCTTCCATTGATTATGGATTTGAAGGCCGACTCAATTCGGTAGACTCTTTTATAAATGTGGTTGTTTGGTTAGAGTTTAGGAGGCAATTTTGGATAGAAGATAGAAGATTAGAGATTTTGGATAGATCCTCGCATGTTTGAGGACTTATGTAATTCATTGTAATATCTAGCCCTAACTGGGAAGGCCTTACAACCTAACATGTATGATTCAATTGAAGTTAATATATGAATGATCCTGCATTTTCTCTCTCCCATTGTGTTGTTGTTGCTTTCGCGTGTTGTTGAGAAAGGTGGATTTGGTTAGGGTGTGCCATTGCTTGGCCCCTGCCCACCATCCTTTGCATCAAAATCACATCAGGAGAACTAGAGGGCTTACCTCATGGAAGAATTTGGGAGCATACTTCTTAGGTTATTTTCTTGATGAAGCTATGAATTCCAATCACCAATGCTTCAATGCCAACAACAACAACTGTTGGGCCAAATGTGACCGATGACATTAGAAATAATGGAATGAATTCCTGTAATAAATGCATTATGACAATATTAGTGGTGAAAAACAATACGGTAACCCTAATAAGAAACTAGATGGACACACAAACATAGGAAATTACAAAGATCATATTGAATTCTCTCCTTTAAATGAATACTGCATCAGATTATGAACATTTTGTACAATTGTTCTTTGAATATTTGATTCAAATACTTTATTTTTAGCATTATTTATTGAATAATTATTTTATTTTTAAACAATAAATAATTAATAATTTTATTTTTTTAAAACCTAGTTTTTAAGTAAAAGTGTCAAGTGAGCATATTTATTCATATTTAACTAGTTCGAGAGCCCAAAGAGAAAATAAGCAACAAGAAAACCTGGTATCATCGCTCAATACAATAAATAGAATAATTGTTTTCAGCCCCTATGAATACACTAAAGTTGTGTACTACAAAAACAATCCATTAATAGGGAACCTAGTACTTCCTACCCTTGTATACCTAGAAAAGTTGGATGAAACCATGGCACATCATCATCAAAAGAGAAGCATCCAAAAAAAAAACCAAACAACTCAATTACTAAACCATTTTAAACTAGACACTTAGGAGGCTGCCAAGTGAGCATACAGGTCCATGATCATCATGCAACATGATAAAGAAGAGAAAAAAATAGCAAAGAAAGAGACATATCTTCAAACAGAGTAGTATTAAAGTAGAATGCTAGAAGAGGAAGAGCTATATCTTTCACTAGAGGTTCTACAAGCACATAACTCACCACTAAGCCAAATGCTAAAAATAACCACTTTTTCCTGAAGCAGATACATTTAGATTAAAAACCCAACTATCCTTGCTTCGTCAACCACAAATGGTAACACCCACTTTTAAATTTGCACCCACATTAACTAAGAAAGACATACTTGGGACTCCCATACATAAATATACACCCACACTCAAAGCATGTATTGACTGAGAACTATTGAAATTCAACCGCATAGATCACTGAAAGCATGCAATGAGTGAAAAAAACCTTACTAGTTCAATATCCACATAAGTAAACATGATGGGAGATGTCATACCCCTATTTCATATTACTAACTTTGAGAGCACTCATGGGGAGAGTACATATAAGTTGGGACACAAGCCCCCAATCATACCATAGTTTCTTTTAGTCATGTCCAAAGACTGGAACCAAGTAATTACATATAAACTTATAATGAATCTTCATATTATGATCTTCTGTCCACTCAAGATTCCTTAGTGAATCATCTTTATAAGACCTTGCTTTGTAAATCCACCTAGGCAGGAGATAAAGGTTTGGACATGTCATTTTATCTTGAATGAGAAAAATAGATTGTAATAGACAAAATATATGTCAAACCCATATATTTTTATAATTTTATATTTATTTATATCATGAGTTCAAATTTATTATTAAAAAGTTTTTAATTTTTTTTTTCAAAACTGTGACAACTCGCCTTTGGTAATATTATAGAATGCTTATTGATGTAATAAAAAATCAAAATATTGTAAATAACATTTCGCTTAAAAAATAAAATTGTTGGGAAGAAAAAATATTTAGAATTTTTTATTATCAGGCATTAATTTTGTTTTCTATAACATAGGAATTATATAAGTAAACTTTAATTTGTGGTATTTTTCTCACTATATTTTTATATTTCACTAATTCTATCTACATATGATTTGTATTCTCATTGGTTTAACTAATAAAATATGTAATGACCATCTATAAATTTTAACCACTAATGCAAGATTAGTACATAAAAGTTTTTAGACATTGAAGGAAAATTTTCATTCATCAAATAAGTAAAAAATATTTTTTTTTATCTAGTTCTTAATATATATGTGAAAAAATAAGAAAAATATATATGAAAGGAATCATGCGATCAAATAAAAAGGCGATTCACTAAATATTTCACTAAATATAAAATAATATCTATGTTGATTTGATAAATATAAGATTTCAAATGTGAGAAATAATGTATTCAATCTAAAAGTTAGAATGGCGTCTTCACTTAGTGAGGGAAGTTTGAATTCTATAATGGAAGTATTAGGTTGTAGGAATGGTAGAGGAAAAAGGGAAGTAGATGGTACCAGTGATTGCTCTGACCCTACTGCACTATAGTTTGTCAATTTTGGAGGTCCTGTGGAGGGGTTGTTTTCTATGGGAGAAAATGGTGCATCATGATGTTCAAAGGGGAAGTCTTATGGAGATGCTTTTCCATCAGAAAACTAGAAATGGTCAAAAATTTTTGGTTCCCAATTACGTGGTAAGTCAATCTATCCTATTTTACATTTTATGGATCCAACTTCTAGTGTTTATTCAAGAGAGTTCTCGATCACTCTTTGGTGGAGAAATACATCACTTCCATGGAATGCTCTCTTGTTGGAAAATTAGATGGTCCTAGACTGAACATTGAAGCTATAAGATCTTGGGTTGCTAGAAAATGGAAGAACAAAGGACATATTGATGTTATATAAATGCAAAGTACTTTATCTTTCTCATTTACCTATGATGAAGATTTTTCATATGGTCTTGGTGGGTGATCCTTGTATGTTTGCACATTATTCAACTTCCTTAAAGAAATGAGAACTGAATTTCTCTCCTAAAGACTGGGTCTATAACTCGGCCCCTGTCTGTGTTAGGCTACCTACATTTCCATTATAATTTTGGGATGAGGAATTATTCAATGGATTAGAGGCATGTTTTGGAGATCTTATTTTGGTAGACCCTATGAAGGCTTCCAGGAAAAGATTGGTTTATACTAGAGATCATGTTTGTATCAAATAATCTACCCTTCTACCTTTGGAGATTTCTATTAACATAAAGCTTGGAAGTCAAGTTTAGGGCATTGAATTTGAATCTATTTCCTTTGTGTGCTTCCACTAAAAAAAGAATGGTTACTAGGGAAAAATATTATATTAATCTTAATTAAACCAAAAGTTAAGCCCTAAAAAAAGTATGAAGAAAGAAAATCAAGGGATCGAATATGGCAGAAAGTGTTAAGTAGGAAGGATTATCCCAAGATGGTGATAATGTAGATAAAAAGAATATTAAATAAAGAAGGAAAACAATGGCATGTCCCATTCAACTAATGATATGTCATAGAATAGGTCTATGAATAATATGGTGGGAAATCTAGACCTAATGAATAATTTTGAAGATCTACTAAAACCCTTGAATCAAGGGTGTCGATAAATTAATCTCATAGTGAATCTACCAACTATGGAAAGAAAAGGGGTGAACATTCATGATACTAATTTAGGGTCTTCACCACTACAAAGGATTCTTCTTGGGAGGATGATGGTATTTTATACCACAAGTTGATAGAGAATAAAATGCTTTGATCAAATTATTGTACCAAGGATGATAATGCATTTATAGTGGTTGAAACCAGATATAGGCGGAAGGTCCATCCTTCCTTGTCTCCTATGAGAACCAAGAATAGGTTCAAGGATGATTGTGGAGGATAGAAAAATAATGCGGGTAGGTCTACATCAATTCAAACTCATGATAAACAAAGAAAATGAGATGTAGTTTATGGTATACAAAGGACATTGATAGATATGGGTCTCATGGGCTCCCTCCCAATGGAAAATGAATATTGTATATTTGAATATTAGGGGGTTGAATCAACCCGACAAGTAGAATCTCTAATCTAATTTAACGAGGGATCATAAACCTTATATTAATTTGGTGCAAGAAACTAAAATGTTGAGCTCCAAATTATGTAGCACACAATTTTCTTTTCTTCAAGATATTCATTTTTGTTGTTATGATGTGGATGGAGATTTAGGAGGTATTTTCATATTTTGGAATCCATGATTTTTTTAGAGGTACTAAAATTTTCTTATCTTCTATCCATATTATGACTAGGTTTAAAATCTTGAAGGATGGTTTTGTATAGATTATTTAAAATATTTATGTTTCTAATAATAAGGTTGTGAGGAGAGGATTTTGGGAATATTTGATTAATTTTAGATCTAATTTATATTTTAATTGGATTGTCATATGATATTTTAATACCCCCATTCATAGCTTTGATAAGAAAGGGGGTGATCCAATTGCTAATGACAACAATCGAGACCTTTTATTTCTAATTAACTAATTGGGTTTAATTGACATGGACCTTCATGAGGCCTCTTACAGTTGGTCTAATTAAAAAACTAGATTGGATTTAATCCAACTCAAGCTATATAAGGCTTTGTTTTCTCTCAATTAGTTAAATATGACTAATTGCAGACTTTCTGCCCTTACTTAGCTTGGTTTAGACCATTTCCCTATTGCTTTCATGGAAGATAAATGTTGCAAAATTTTTTTTTTTCCCATCAGGTTTTCCAAATGTAGACTTTGAACCATGGTCCCTATCTTTTCATTTGGGAATGGTGAGATATTGATATTTGAGGAACTTCTTTGTATAGGGTTGCTAAAAAACTTGCGATAGTTAAAACAAATATTATGAAGTGGAATAAATATTTTTTGGTTAGGTCTTAAAAATTAAGAACCAATTAAAATGGTAACCTGATGATAGATAGATCCAAATTAAAAACCAAGGGCTTCTAAAAACTTATTTGATTTTGAGATTAATCTTTTGCTTAAACTTTAAGACATTGTATTAAAGGAAGAAGAATTTTGGAGATAAAGGTCTTATGTGATTTGGCATTAGAGTGGGGATCAAAATACTAAGTTTTCTCATATTACCTCTCTTAAACATAGGGATGTTAATAGGATCCACAATATTTTCTTTAATTGGAGGAGGTTCTTGAAGGATAAGGGGATTATGAAAGAAGCTATGAATTATTTTTCTTGCCTGATTTCAAATGATCACCATTTGGATCATTCTTATTGACCAACAAGAATTATTATTTTTAATCCCAAATTTGGTTACTAATGACATGAATAATATGCTAACAAAGATTCCCTTAGATTTTGAGGTTCAAGATGATTTTTCTCCTTTAAAGGAAATAATGCCACTAGGCCTAATAGGTTCCCTATTCTCTTCTTCCATACTTATTGGAGCTTTCTAGAAACATGATATTATAGCTACAAAAAAATAAATCTTTAGGTTAATATGTTTTTTGAAGGAAGTAAATGCTACTTTTATTGTTATTTTCCGTAAGAAGGTTGGTAATTTGATTCTTTTCAAGATTTTACACCTATTAGTCATAGTAATTTTGTTTATAAGATCTTGTCCAATATTTTGGTGTTAGATTTGAAAAAGATGCTACCTAGTTTGGTTTCCATTGATCAAATTGGATTTTCTCTTCAATTTCAAATCTTAGACTCTTCTTGTATTGTTCATGAGGATATTCATTTGTTGACTAGGAATATATATATATATATATATATATATATATATATATATATATATATATATATATATATATATATATATATATATATATATATATATATATATATATATATATATATATATATCTTGAAAGCTTATGACTAGGTTGATTGGGCCTTCCTTTTGAAGGTCTTAGTTTTAATAATTTATTTTTATCCAACTTATTAGACAACTTGTATCCATGCCTAAATTTGTTGATATTAATAGATCATGCACTATTTTTTCTCTTCCTCCCATGGAATTAGATATGGAGATCCAATCTCCCTTTTTGTCTTCATTCTAATGGAATAATCCTTGAGAAGATTCCATCCAGAAAAGGTGAGGATGGGTTTAAACGGACTACAACCAGCCTCCTTTAACATTGTTTTTTCTCTTCAATAATTTGTTAATGATACCATATTAATGGGGGAAAGCTCAGTTGCTGAAGCCAAGAATTTCAAAGAGATTTTTCACATATATGAGAGGGCCTTAGGTCAAGGATTAGTCTTCCAAAGAGCTCTCTTTTCTTTCTTAAGATACAACATTAAGTCTAGTTAATATAATACCCATGTTGGTGTTAACAATAACATCGGTGTAAATATTAAAGTTAATAATAAAATGGATGTTAATATCAACATTAGTACTAGCCTTAAATTAATAATATTGACAATAGTATGCAAAGAAAGATAACTATTAATATTAATATCGATATTAAGATTAAATAGAATGTTACCATTAATATTAATGTTAACATTAATATTATGAAGATAGGAATTATATAGAACTAAGGTTAGCATAGGGAGGGGAGGACTAAATATTATATCAACAAACTCACCTCTTTTTAGGAGAAACAATATAGTTACATCTTTACATTTTTCAGAATACACAAACCTTAGAATTACTACACATGAAGGAATGCCAATAAAGAAGATGAGATATGAGAACATTATTAATGTGCATATTAAATTTACACTCAAAGGAGGGAGAATATCTGATCCACATTTCTATTATTACTAACATTAGGTTGAGATTACTATGATATGAGCAAGATCCAAAGAATTAATTTCCTACCTCTAGTGATATTTGTTGGTAGTGTTTCAATGGAGGGAAAAGTGTGTGAGGGTGGGTAGATGATGCAAATTGTTTGTAATTATATTTAATATGATGTACAATGCATGTTATGGTTTGTGTTGAGAAATATTATTATTGTTCTAATATTATCATGTGATTTTTAGAATTTTATTCTATAAAATATATAGTTGGAGAAAGCATATATTAATTTAATTAATTATCTTGTAATTTTATAGAAATTTTTTTATTAGTACAATTCTATTTATAGAAAATAACAGTAGTGACATTTAAATTTGTCGTATTTTATTTAGTTGATATTTTTGAATGATGAATTACCAAGTTGATTTATGTAGAAGTTTTTAGTTGAGCTTACAAATTCATGTTTCAAGAGTTGGGAAAGTATTGTTGGTGCTGAATACAAAGGGGTATAACATATAAGTAAATAAGAATGGAATGGTATATAATTTATGGTGCAATTTTATTGAATGAAAAAATCATGTTGTTGGAGAAGGTTTTAGATTTTTATTTATTCTAATGATCTTAATAATTATTACACCTGAATGAATAATATAGTGGTTGGAACATTATATTTTGAGAGGTTGTGTTATATAAAATTTTCATTATTTGAATAATGACATAGAAGTGTATAAAATTAGTAGAATGGTATACATTCTCCGATGAAAAAAAATCAATGCTCGATTTGGAGAAAAATAGTTTGATGATAATGTTTAATGAGAGTGAAAACAAAACTTAAATTTACATGATAAATATTTTTGTTGTCATGTTATTGTCATATCAATGATTATAGAAGAAGCATATGTAGCATGGAGATCATTAAATGCATTAAATATCATTATTTTCAAAGAATTGTAAAATATGCTTCCATAGTCATTATTAGAAGCATTCTCAATTATTGGTATATGTTGTTGTGTAGGTCATGATTAGTGCCACAAATTTAGAATTTATTATTTATTTTCTTATGGCCAAGCTAGATGCTAGATCTTGAAATATGGTTTTTTAGGTCATGCAAAATAAGACACTAACTTTCCATGTTTTTAAGTCATGTTATAGGTAGATGCCGGTTTATAAATTATTTTGGAATTCCCTTTATTTACTTTGGATTTTGTCCTTTCAAAATTTTATATGGGTCATTCCATTAGAGGACTTTATGCTACTAATTATTTTAAATACAATCATAATTTTTTTTGTCATCTACCCCATTTAATTTATTGTAATAGCCTCTTTAATGTAATATTACTATAAATAAAATAAAGAATTCCTATTTGTAGTGTATAATAAGATGGAGAAGATGAAGAAGGAGAAGGGGAAGGAGAGGAGAGAAGAAGAAGAAGTATACAAAGAATAAGAGAGAAGAAGAGGAGGAGGGGAAGAAGGTGGAGGAGGAGGAGATGAAGGGGAAGGAGAAGAAGAAAAAGAAGGATTAGAAGAAAAAGGAGAAAAATAAGTGGAAGGAGAAAAAGGAATATAAGGAGAGAAAAAGAAGAGGTAGAAGGAGAAGGAGAATAAGAGAAAGAAGAAGGAGAATACAAAGAATAAGGGGAAGAACAAGGAGAAGGATAAGTATGAGATTAACAAGGAGAAGTAGAAGGATGAGAAAAGGAAGAAGATGAAGAAGGGGGAGGAGAAGAATAAATTTTACTTTTAAGGAATGTACTTTATCCTAGACTTGGATGTTTGGTTCCACCTTATGACCTTGAGTAATTTTGAAAATTATCCATTTTCAAAATTTCTATGTAATTGGATCTACTAACGAAATAATTTTTCTTATCTATATCTTAGAAGAGTAAATTTTATACACAATATTTATTGAATAACACACAACTATCATTACAAAATTATAGAAACTTCAAGCCCTAAATCTAAAACCCAAATTCTTAGATTAATGAAATATATGTCTCACTATGTAAAGTGCCTTTTACTACAAAAGAAATACTTAAAAATGTGTAATGTAAAGAAATAAGATTGTAAACTAATTGACATCAAACATAAATATGCTCAATTCTAAAAGATGTAGAAAAATGAAGTTGGAGAAATCCCTAATGAAGTGATTATTGACGCTTAAAGTTAAAAGTTAATTTCCTAATGTTCACATGTATTCAAGGCAGACACATCTATTATATTGTAATTTCTAATAGTGTATTGGAGGGTATCATTAGAGTATGAATAAAATTAGGGGTTGTTAAATTAGTCATAGGAGGAACCAAAAGAGAATTCTTTTCTAACATCCAAGGTTATGGTCATTTGATATATGTTATACTATCGACACAACCATTGCACTCCTCAAAGGTGCAAGTGCTAGTTATTTTTATCCAACTTATTATAAAACTTATATCCATGCCCAATTTTATGTGCTTATTAATAGATCATGTACTATTTTTCCTCTTCCTCCCATCGAATTAGATAAGGAGATCCAATCTCCCCCTTTTTTTTTCATTCTAATGGAATAATCCTTGAGAAAATCCATTCCAAAAAAGGTGAGGATGGGTTTAAGGGGACTACAACCATCCTCCTTTAAATTTGTTTGTTCTCTTCAATAATTTGTTAATGATACCATCTTAATGGGGGAAATATTAGTTCCTAAAGCCAAGAATTTCAAAGAGTTTTTTCACATGTATGAGAGGGTGTTAGGTCAAAGGATTAGTCTACAAAGAGCTATCTGTTCTTTCTTAATTGAATGAAAAGGAAACAAATCAGAATTGCAAATAGATTGGGGTGCCAGATCATGAATATTCCTTCTATCTATCTAGAAATTCCTCTCTATGTTAGTGTTTCTCCATATTCTTTTTGGAAATCTCTTATTGAGATATTCCACTCTAAGATAGCTAGTTGGAAGGGACTTTGTTTAGTAGGGTGGGTAAGATTTTCCTTATAAAATCTTATTTTCAGAATCTATTAGTTTATGTTATAAGTCTCTTTATTATCCCTACAAATTTTTTCAATAAAATGGAATAAATCTAGAGGAATTTCAAATGGAATCCAGCTCTAAAGTTAAAAATAGAATGCATTTGGTTTCATCAAATTAGGTTTACCATCCTAAATAACTTGGTACATTTTCTACTAGGAAAATTAAGAGATTCAACCAATCTTTATTGGCTAAGAAATTATGGAGATAATTTAAGGAAAATAATGAGAAGACAAGAATTGTTGAAAGAAAATACATTTCTTTTTTTAATAAGGCTATGGATTTCCTTGAAAATGGTGGGATAACGAATTCTCATTCTTCTCTATGGAACTTTATCTCTACTACAAAGTACCTAGTTTAAAAAGGCTTTAAATGGATCATGGGAGATGGGTGCAAGATCCTTTTTTGAGGATGATTGGTGGATTGAGGATTATCCTTTAGCCTATTCCTTTGAGGTAGTGTACTTAAAAGAGACCTATCTATAGAGGTTTGGTTATTGGGTGAAAAACTACATCAATAATAGGAACTAGAATAAATTGGTAGATACGAATCCAAATCTTAAACCCCTTCAGGACATGCTTTCAAAAGTGTACATACCTTTAGTTTTTATTTAAGATTTGTTTGTTTATGTTGATTCTAAGGATGGATCCTACTATGAATCTATATATCTCCTTTCTTAGATTGGATCATTTTTTCCTCAATTGTTTTGTACCCTACTTTGGAATGCTACCCTCATTCCTAAGATCAATATCTTCTTTTGGTTGATGGCTCAAGATAATGTTCTTACCTTAGATACTTTGAGAAAGAGAATATTTTTCCTACCTTATAGATTTTTCCTCTATGAATTTTATGTTGAGATTTCTTTCCATTTTCTCATCTGTTTCTCTTTCTCATGATATTTGGGCCTATTTTCTAGAATTTTAGAAAATGTCTTAGGTGTTTCCAAATTATTTCTTAAAATGTTGGTCCTAGTGAAAATCACCTTTTTCATATCCATCCCTTAACCTCCTCTGGTCAAAATTAATACCACATATAGCCAATGAACTACAACTAATTTAGAACACTGAATGAAGAATCTGTGATTTAAGATCACTAAGGAGTTGTTGATTAGATATGCAAGATGATTAAATCAGTAATATGTTGTGATTGATGTCAACTAGCTTGACAGTACTTATCTTGTAAGTTACTATACTGATACATCTAAAGAAAGGTGAAAGAGATGAAGAACAAAAATATTTACATGAGGAAGATGCATATGTTAGATGAGGATAAGGAATACATTGAGTAACTTGTTGATGAGTCTATGACCTTATGATATTGACTTTATTATGTTGCATTCATCTATGATGAAGAATAGAGCTGAAAGACAAAAAGTAGTGTTGTCAGTAAATAAAGCATTTCAGTATACACTGACGGAGTGTAGTGTATACTGAGCACAATGTTAACTGAGGTTGTGTTCACTGATGCATTTATTTGTTAACCGAATAGAATAGAAAGGAATTAAATGATCAGTTTAGCCAACAAGATTGATGAGCTGGAAAGTGTATGAAATCGAGGTAACAAATAATGTTTGTTATGAAGATCAATGACTAACATAATTAAAGGAATATCTAATGGAGCATATTGAAACATGTTATTGACACATCAGCTGAGGAAGCTTAAAGTGGAAAAATTTATGAATATGATTAAGTGGAAAAATCTGATGGAGGAAAAGAAAACAATTTACTCATCTATATAAGAGAAATTGGTTTCATTGTTGAATAGACACTAGAAGGTGAAGATACTACAAAATTATCGCATGAAGGAAGTTTCATGCATTCTGATTATACTGGTTAGTAAGAACGGAGGTGCAAAATAATTATCAAGCTACAGAGAGTAATTATCGATGGACAGTAAGTTGATAGATTATTGAATCTAAAGTGTTAAATTGATCAGAAGGATTTGAATGAGTTGAATATTGATCTCTAATCTGCAATTGAAGTTGTATTAAGGTAGATCATCTACTATTACATATTTAATCATTGTACATAGTCAAATCTCTTAACCGAGTGGACTATAAAGTATTTTTGATGTTTCATTCATAGAGTGAACATTGTTATCATGTCAACCCCAAAGTGACTGCTGGTTGGATGATAAATTCTAGTCTAAAATCCTCTAACAAGGTCACACCTAACAGTGTGTTTGTAACCTTTAACAGGGTTGGGTCTTCACCGACCTCACTTCAGAAGAGTGAATATTTTTGGGTTTCCAGTCCCAGGTGGTTTTTCCCTTCATAGGGTTTCCACATTAAATCTCTTGTGTTATGTGTTGATTGTGATATTTTTTTGTTATCATACGTTACATATCACATGTTAGATTTGATCAGTAACTATTATAAGTTATAGACTAATAATCGGTAAAAGCACATACAAAGAAAGTATTTTATGTTTACAAAGTATTAGAAGTTGGAGTATTTGTTTTGAATTATACATTTTGATTTGGGATAGTGATTAACTAATTCATCCCCCTCTCATTTATTCTAACAATTGGTATCAGAGCTATGGTTTCTTAGAATAGAGTTTTAAGGACTTCAACACAAAGGTCTCAAGATGTATAAGAGGGAAGTGCCAAGATTGAAAAAAGTAAACTTCACAGTATGGAAAAGGTGAATGAAGCTACACATATCTGGAATTGGGAATTCTACACTAGAGCTAATGGAGAATGGCTACATTGAACGAACACCAGGTCCCCTGACACTTTATCAACTAAAGGACATGCATGAACATAATATTACTATGATGGAACTTGCTAATGCCTGTACCACTACCAAATTTGAAGATATTAAGGGATGTGCAACTGCTAAAGAAATGTGGGAAAAACTTGCTCAAGTTTATAGTGGTGATGCATATGTTAAGAGAGCCAGAGCTAAAAGCCTAAGGGGTAGATTTGATGATATGAAGATGAAAGAAGGTGAGAACATTATGCAATACACAAATAGACTAAAATAGGTAGTACATGCTATTAGAGCATCACATGGAGTTATTGAGGATGAAACATTGATAAGAAAGATTCTCATAACTTTGCTACCAATTTATGCGATCAGGATCTCTGCAATTCATGAAACAAGAGCTACATCAAATCTTACTCTTGACACATTGATCGATAAGCTTACAACCTTTGAACTGAATAACTTTGACAACAATGTTGTACCTTTTGTGGAATCCACTTTCATGTCTTCTTTGAAGATTGGTAAGTCTAGTAGCAGGAATAATAAAAATAATGATAGTGATAGTAATACTGATGATGAAATTGATGAGCTTGAAGCTATTATGGCCAAAAGATTACCCAAAGGAAAGGGAAGATATAGAGGTAAGCTACCTTTGGCATTCTTTAATTGTAAAGAGGTTGACCACATCGCTACTAGATGTCCACATAAGAAAGATGATGATAGATCCAAAGACGGATCAGAAGGAAGCTATGGGAGAAGAGTCAATAGAGGCTATCGACACAACAATAGAGATAACTAAGATAGCTATGAAAAAGGGAAAAAGCTATGTTACATAGAAAAAGAATTTGAATTTGAATCTAACACTAATGATGATGTAGAAGTAGTATTTGTTGCTATGAAAGATGATTATGAGGAAGAAGAGAAATATGAAGAAACAACACTGATCTCTAAAGTAAGTAGAAATGATACATGGATCATAAACAGTGGTTGTACACATCATATGACTGGTGATGTAGAGAAATTTGATCTACATGATGAATATGATGGAGGATCTGTAAGGATGGGAAATGATGCACCCTGTATGGTAAGAGGTAAAGGTTCACTAATGATTAATGATAGAATAAAATGTGAAAATGCATATTGGGTAGATGGACTGAACTATAATTTGTTAAGTGTGGCACAACTGAACAACTTAGGGCACCAACTTGCTTTTGAGATCAGAAAGGTAAAAATCTATGATGATGGAGGAAGACTTGTCGGAACTGGTACACAATCTAGAGGTAATCTATTTTATCTTGATATTGATCAGTATTCTTGTTTATTAATGGAGGATGAAGATGCATGGTTGTGGCATAAGAGGTTATGTCATGTGAATTTTGATAACATGATCAAGATTAGTAAGAGAAAAAGAGTTAGAGGGTTTCCTAACTTGTCAAAACCAGATCATGCTATGTGCCATGAATGTCAGAAAGGTATGATGACTAAGTCTAGTTTTAAAAGAAAAGACCACTCAACAAAGAAGATACTTGAGTTGGTTCATACTGACCTATGTGGTCCTATGAGAACTCAGAGTTATTATGGTGATAGATACTTTATTCTTTTTGTTGATGACTATACTAGATGGATGACAGTTATGTTCTTAAAAGAGAAATCTGAAGATTTTAAAATGTTCAAATGGTATAAAGCTAAGGTAGAAAAAGAGATTGGCAAAGAAATTAAATGCTTAAGATTTGATAGAGGAGGTGAATTTATCTCTAATGAATTTACTAATTTCTGTAATGAGCATGGTATCAAAAGACAAGTCTTTGCACTGAGGACATCTCAACAAAATGGCATGGCTAAAAGAAGGAGTAGGTCAATAATTGACTGTGCTAGAACATTGATGATACAAAAGAATGTTGCTTAGACATATTGGAGAGAAGTTGTTAGCATAGTTGTATATGTTCTTAATTGAGTACAACTGAAGAAGGACACCAATCAGACACCTTATGAGATTTGGTTTGGACAGAAACCTACTATAAGTTATTTCAGGATTTTTGGAAGCAAATGTTTTATTTTGAAAGATGAGAGAAATGGAAAATTTGATACAAAAGGAGATGAGGGAATATTCTTAGGATATTCTACTAAGAGTAAAGAATACAAATGTCTGAATAAGGTTACAAATAAGATAATTGAAAGTACTAATGTCGTTGTTGATGAGTTTGATGAAAAGAACATAGAAGATAGTAGAAAGGAACCAGAAGACTATGGTAGATTCACTTACATTGAACAACTTGACTATCTACTGAAGTCACAACCTATTATAATCGGTCAACAGGAAAACAATGCAGAACAACAAGAAGAACAAATTGACGAACAAGATGGAGCTACCGAGAAAGCTAATGAACCTGAACAGGATGAACAAGAAAGAAGAAACCCAGTACTAGCTAGATTTTTTAGGAGACATCATCCTGAGACATAAATTATTGGAGACAGACAAGCTGGAATGCAAACTAGGAGAAAAGAAAGAAAAGGTACATGTCTAGTTTGTGAATTTGAACCAAAAAATGTGAAAGTTGCATTAGAAAATGAAGAATGGGTTAATGCAATGAAAGAAGAAATAGAGTAAATAGAGAAAAAAAAAACCTGGAGCTTAGTACCCTGACTAAAGGACAAGAATGTTATCGGTAATAAGTGGATATTCATGAACAAATTGAATGAAAATGGTGAATTGACAAGAAATAAAGCTAGATTGGTATGCAAGGGATATGCACAAGAATAAGGCATTGACTATGGTGAGACATTTTCACTTGTTGCTAGATTGGAAGGAGTTAGAATGCTACTTGCATATGATGCACACAAGAAATTTAAGGTTTATCAAATGGATGTGAAGTCAACATTTCTGAATGGTATACTGGAAGAAGAGGTCTACATAGAACAACTAGAAGGATTCGTTGATCCAGATAATAGAAACATGGCATGTAGATTGCACAAAGCTTTATATGGTTTGAAGCAAGCACCGAGAGCCTGGTATGAAAGATTGCATACTTATTTGCTAAGTATAGGATTTGTTAGAACAAGTGAAAACAACAATTTGTATACAAAAGGTGATACTGATGATACTATTCTTATTGCTAAGATATTTGTGGATGATATTATTTTTGGAGGATAAGATCACATATGTAAAGCCTTTGTTGATGAAATGCAAAAGGAGTTTGAAATGTCTATGTTCAGAGAGATTAAGTTCTTTCTAGGACTACAAGTGATTCAGTAGAAAGATGGGATATTCATCACACAATCTAAATACATAAAGGAAGTATTGAAGACATTTGGCATGGAAGATGCTAAACCCGTGGGAACATCGATGGCTACTGGATGTAAATTGACAAAGGAAGATGAAACTATAGAGGTAAACCAAACACTTTACCGATCCATGATTGGTAAGCTAATGTATGTAGTTCACAGTAGACCAGATATAGTACATGCTATGGGAATTGTTGCAAGATTTTTTGCTAACCCTAGAGAATCACACATGATTGCTACTAAAAGAATCTTAAGATACTTGAAAAAAATAGAGGATTATGGCATTTGGTATCCTAAGGAAGGAAAGTTTGAGCTGAAGGTATACATCAACGTTGATTGGGCTGGAATGTAGATGACAGTAAAAGCACCAGCGGAGGAGCATTTTTCTTTGGTGAAAGACTTGTAACCTAGACAAGTAAAAAGAAGGCTTGTATTTCTTAGTCTACAATTGAAGTAGAGTATGTTGCTGCTACTACTAATTGCTCAAATATTGCATATATCAAGCAAGTGTTGGAAGGAATGAATGAGGTAATCACTGAACCAGTGATTATATACTGTGATAAGACAAGTTCTATCAATATTTCAAAGAATCCAGTGATGCACTCTAAGACAAAGCATATATCAATTAAGTATCACTAATTAAGAGAACAAGTGCAAGAGAAGCAAGTGAAGTTAGAATTTGTTACATATAAAGAACAACTTGCAGATATCTTCAGAAAGCCTCTACCGAAGGACACATTTAAATACTTGAGGACTAGACTTGGGGTTCATCCCCTATCTATTGGTCACTAAGGTGATCTAGATGTTGCATCAACTTACACTTATTAGAAGATCATTCATGTTGATGCAACATAGTTCACACTTTGGATAATGTTCTAGGTTGTGATTAAGTTTGGAGAAATGAAACAGATTGGGATATCAGTATACTGAGATACAAAGAATGTAATGGACAACAGAGAGTTCCTTGGATACAAAAGAGCTATATATTTATTTGTTTATTTGGCATTGTTGTCAAAGGGAGAGATAAACAATATGAAAAATGAAACATATGCACCGATGAGATATCTATCTGAGGGAGAGATAAATAATATGAATGGAAAGATAAACAACACCAATGAGAACTATCTAAGGGAGAGATAATTTGAAAGGAACAGAGCATTGCAAATTAGTTACTGAGAAAAGAAGCAGGAACAAGGAACTGAAAAGAGCATATCTGATTATTGGCATCATGAGCATTAAAAATGTTGAGTAATGTAGTGATTAAATATATGAAGTCTATTCGACTTACAACATTTGTTTATAGAGTTGTAGAATACATGTTTGGTATGTGTATGGTACATTTCATATTACTTTAGTTGTCATCAATGCCAAAGGGAGAGATTGATGAACTACAACTAATTTAGAACACTGAATGAGGAATATGTGATTTAAGATCACTGAGGAGTTGTTGATTAGATATGCAAGATGATTAAATCAGTATTATGTTGTCATTGATGTCAACTAGCTTGACAATACTTATCTTGTAAGTTACTATACCGATACATCTGAAGAAAGGTGAAAGAGATGAAGAACAAAAATATTTACATGAGGAAGATGTATATGTTAGATGAGGATAAGGAATACATTGAGTAACTTGTTGATGAGTCTATGACCTTATGATATTGACTTTATTATGTTGCATTCATCTATGATGAAGAATATAGTTGAAAGACACAAAGTAGTGTTGTCATTAAATAAAGCATTTTAGTATACACCAATGGAGTGTAGTGTATACCAAGCATAGTGTTAACCAAGCTTGTGTTCAACGGTGCATTTCTTTGTTAACTGAATAGAACATAAAGGAATTAAATGATCAGTTTAGCTAATAAGATTGATGAGCTAGAAAGTGTATGAAATTGAGATAATGGATAATGTTTGTTATGAAGATCAATGGCTAACATAATTAAAGGAAGATCTAATGGAGAAGATTGAAACATGTTATTGACACATCAATCGAGGAAGCTTAAAGTGACAAAATCTATGAATATGATTAAGCGACAAAATCTGATGGAGGAAAAGAAAAAGATTTACTCGTCTATATAATAGACATTGGTTTCATTGGTGAACAGACGCGGAAAGAAGAAGATACTGCAAAATTATCGCATGAAGGAAGTTTCATGCATTCTAATCATACTGGTTAGTAAGAACCTAGCTGTAAAACAATTACCAAGCTAAAGAGAGTAATTACCGATGGATAGTAAGTTGATACATTATTGAATTTGAAGTGTTAAATTGATCAGAAGGATTTGAATGAGTTGAATATTGATCTATAATCTACAATTGAAGTTGTATTAAGGCAGATCATCTGCTATTACATATTTTACCATTGTACACAGTCAAATCTATTAACCAAGTGGACTATAAAGTCTTTTTGATGTTTCATTCATAGAGTGAACATTGTTATCCTGTCAACCCCAGAGTGACTAATGGCTGGATGATAACTTCTAGTCTAAAATCCTCTAACAAGGTCACACCTAACAGTGTGTTTGTAATCCTTAACAGGGTTGGGTCTTCACCAACCTCACTTTAGAAGAGTGAATATTTTTGGGTTGCTGGTCCCAGGTGGTTCTTCCCTTCACAGGGTTTCCACATTAAATCTCTTGTGTTATGTGTTGATTGTGATATTTTTTTGTTATCATACTTTACATATTACATGTTAGATTTGATCGGTAACTGTTATAAGTTATAGATTGATAATCGGTAAGAGCACAGATAGAGAAAGTATTTTATGTTTACAGAGTAGTAGAAGTTGGAGTATTTTTTTTGAATTATACATTTTGATTTGGGACAGTGATTAACTGATTCACCCCCCTCTTAGTTATTCTAACAATAGCATGGGGGATATGAAAAGAGAAAAATAATTGCATCTTTAGAGAAGATAGATCCCCTTCTGATGTGGTGGCTATGAAGACTCATTATAGAATAAAGGATAACTAATTGAGTGCATGTTTAAATTAATAGACTTTAAGTCCTCCCTTAATTCCTTTTATTTTTGATACCAATGCCTTTCTTCAATGGAAAATCCAATGGGACATTGATAGGATTTTGGAAAAATATAAGAGGGCTATGAAGGATGTTTTATGGAAAGTATCTCGTTGAGGGTGGATTACAATTAATACAAAAGGGGTAGTGGCTCAAAGAATAATCTCATATCTACTAGTTCTGGGGGAGTTGTTCATAATCGTGAAGGTAGGTTTGTCTTAGTGGCATCCCTCCCACTCGGAACTCAAACAAACCATTATGTCCAAGATTTTGTAACCTAATCTATTCCAAATTTGGTGACATCAAGGGGATTCATGAAATTTTGGTTAGAAATTGAATGCATGAACATTGTGAGATGTCTTAATGGTTCTCAAAAGCCAAGTTGGACTTGTAAGAACATAATATTAAAATATTTAGAATTTATTAATTCATTCAAATTATTTAAAATAAGCCACATTTATTAAGAAAGGAACTCAGTGGTTGATGGTTTCACTAACCTAGGCATAAACTTTCCTAGGGAGAATTATTGGGAAATAAATGACCTTATTTCTCACGATATTAAATCTCTCATTCAAAATGATGAAAACACTTTCTAATTTGATGCTTCCTTTGGAAATTATGGTTGGCACATTTAAATTCATGTGGAACGAGTTGGTGAAAAGCCAATAATTAATAAGATACCTTATCACATATATCATTCTTTGTATTCTAGATTGTTTGTTTGGATTTTTATTTTATGTCAATATTTTGGAGCTTTCTATGTAAAAATGGGGGGAGAGAAATTTAGAGTTGAAACCATCATTTATGATAAATGGAAGAGCAATGAATATGCATGGAATGAGATTTCTACTCAAGGCTTTACCCCTTTTATTGGGAGGATTCATGGAAGTGATCGAGAGGTCACATTTAACCTTTTGTGGATTAATAAAATGATGGAGTGTTGATTTTTTGAACTGGTAATTTCAGAGGAATTATTTTTTGAAGTTTCAAAAAACCTTGTTGAAGAAAGGCAATTCTTTAGAGATAGAAACAACATTGATGATGCGATGTCTATATTCTTCATGGGAAAGGAGGGAGAAACTTAAGAGAAAATTAGATGGTGGCTATGATAGGACTTTTGATAGCTGATTCACTTGCCTTCTTAGCTACCACTTTATTATTTTAAACCATTTTAGGCATAATAAATGTATTTCTATTTGATTCTTATTGTCTTCTTTATCTCATAGTATTAAAGCCCATATAAAAATTCCTTCTCATCCAGTGTTACATGAAGGATTAATCCTTCTTATTATGGATTTTTCTAAAGCAATTTTGGTGGCCAAAAGTCCTCATATTTCAAAGGAAAACAAGGATATCAATTTCTACGTATGGGGTCTGAAGGGTACTTTAATGAAAATGTGGGTGGGGTTATAATGGGTAAAATCTTGACCTCTAAAAGGAAATCTAAAGCCCATTTAAAATCCATGTTGTTGATGAAAAATACTCTAATTATTCCCCCTCTACGAATTGTGTGCCTAATTATTTTAGTCCTAGTGGGGACATTAAAAGGAAAATTAAAATTAGGGGCTCCTATTCAGTTATGGCCAAAGGGAAAGGCAAGAGCTAGGTTTCTACTTCTTCCAATGCCAAAAAATAAAAGTAGGATCATATTATTGATATAAAATTAAGGATATATAACTAATTATTTTTAATATAATAGTATTACTTAAAAATTAGTCAACTAAAAAAATCTTAAAAATTATAAATTACAAAATATATAATTTAAAATCATAGTTCTAATTGTTGATTAAAATATTCATGGTTATATTATAATAATACCATTTAATACTTGTTATAATTATGTTTAATTTATTTCTATTTCTAAATGAAACAATTATGCAACTGAATTAATTTATGCAATTACATTGAGAGGCGTAAACCTATAGTGGCATCAACCCTTCTATAGGAGGTCATCCAAAATAACGGTGTGAGAAAAAAGAAACCTTCATTTTCCATACGTTTGATTACCACTTGTCTAATAAAATAATTAGTGGAATTTAATGACTTCCACCACTTGTCTAATAGAACATGAAACACCATCAGCTCCACCACACAAATATGGGCGATGAGCATTTCCACTTCTTGTTATTTTTACATATGATGAATAAAGTCCCACAACTTTCTCGATGGTCTCAACAATCTGCAACAAAAAGACATATGTTAGATTATCAACATTGTTTCCTATCCTCAAAGACACAATGATAAAAAAAATCTATTTCAATGTCATTTAGGAATGAAACCTACATATATCTTGCATTCATGTCTACTACAACATAACTAGCTATATCTAATGAAAACCTTGTGTAACACTATTATTGTGCAATGCATCTCCATTTGCTATTAAAAGCTCTCATTCTATAGATTTTTTATATTATTATAAAAGATTTTAATGGTGGTAATATAACACAAATATGAACCTTAGAATTTCAGCAAGAGGAGATCCATGGAAGACAAAATAAATGCAAAAGAAATGGTTGGTATTTCAAATACTTACAAATGCAAAATAATGTTTATCATACTTCACATGTATAAACTATTGAAAATATTGATATTCAAATTAATTATTTAGTAATTTAACAACTATAAAAATATAATTAATTTTTTAAAGAATCTAATATAATTTACAATTAGAAAAGAAAAGGAAATTTATTTTATATGTAGAAATATATAGAAAATTTCTATTTTATATAGATTTTAGTTTCAAAATTATTTTAAAACTAATTAACATTATGTCTTGGTGCAGCTGAAGCTTAATCTTTTCATGTGTTTAAGTTGTTTTTTTATTTTATTTTTGTTTGGTGTAGCTTGGGTGGAATGATCATTATTTCATAGCTAATGGTTTTGGTTCGGGGAATCCTCTAAATCCCCATGTTGGTTTTGGGTTCCAGGTTAAGTTTATTTTCAACTTTTTTTTTTGTTTGTTTGTTGTTTGGTTGGATGCTGACAATTTTCAAGAGCCCAAATTCATTTATGGTTGTTTTGGTTTAGTTTTGAGTTAGGGGGTCCCTCAAAACCTCCAAGTTCTCCTTGCTCAAGAGATTTTCTCTTCGATGTGAGGCTTTTGCCATGTGTTCTTCTTTTCGGGCAACATGTGTTTTTCTTAGTTTTTATTTTTCAGCTACTGTTTGTCTATTGGTTCTGGCTACTGTTAATCTTTGTCTTATCTCTTGAAATGTTTCATCTCGATGGGGTTCCAAACCCCCCTCAAAATCTATTTGTAAAGGGTTTCGGAGCCCCTTCAAAACATGTTTTTACCTTAATCCAAAACTTATTTTAACATTAAAAGAACAACTTATTTTAGGATTTGCATGAAAAAAGAAAGAAAACTAGAATAGAATAGAAACATTTTTTAAATGTGTAGAAAAACATTAGAAATCTTTTCTTTAGATCTATATTTTAGTTTAACATTTATTGTAAAACTATTTGTTAATTAATTTAAAAAATTTAGAAACAAAATTTAGTTTGATTTTAGACTTGAATTGATTTTCTTGGAAAGAGGGAAAATAAAATAGAAATATTTATTTTAATTTGCACCAAAAATTATACTTTATCACTTCTACCTATTTTATAAAATAAGGAAACTTTCATTCTAGATTCTATTAAAAAATTTTACTTTCTAATATGAAAATTATTTTATTATGTGACCCACTATTGTATCCAATAAAATAGAGAAACTTTCCTTCTATATTCTATTAAACAATAAAATAAGATTTCATATTATATTGAACAATTATACTTTCTAAATTATTCTATTATCACTTGCAACTTTTTATAAAATAATCTATTTTTTTAAAAATAAAATTCAACCAATTTACTTTCTAATATTAAGTTTATTTATTGTACTCTCCCAATATTGCATCCAATAAAATAAGGAAACTTCCCTTCCATATTTTTAAAAAAATATATTAAGGAAATATTTAATTTCATATTCTATTAAACAACGATACTTTCTAATATTGAAATTACTTTATTATCATTTCTAACTATTTTATAAAAAAAATAATTATTCTATAAAATAAAATAATGAAATATTCAATCCATATTCTATTAGCTATTATATTTTAAGAAGAATAATTATTTGATGTAACATGAAAGTCTAGGGAATATCTTTTTTTCAGTTTTGTTCTTTAAAAAAAGAAAGAAAGATATTGTTATAAAAATTAGATAAGGGATAAAAAGATGGAAAAAAATATATTAAACATTTATTAAATCAGAGCAAAAAATAGATTAAACATTACGATTTCTATAAACCCCTCCCTTGGTCTGAGACTAAAAGAACATATCAACGTATTCTTTTTTTATTTTCTTTTCTCTCTTATCTTGCACACCATATCAATCATCTTCCATCTGAAGTATTACAAATTTTTCTATAATTTGTATTATACTTAATAATGCATTTTACTAAGAATATTTACCATTGATATATATTCATAGTTGAAATTTATATATATCAAAATTATGCAAAATGCTAAAGCACATAAGCATATTTAATAGATTTTACTAATTTGAAATTGACATAATTCTTATAAACTTAATAATATTTCTAGAAATAAATTCTATCATTTTCACTTCTTTTCTTAAGCCATAATTACTTAAATCTTCATTCAACATTCTAAAACTAGAGTTATACTTTTAATTTCCTTTCATATTGAGCCCTAAATATTTTAGTAGGTAGTGACGCTGAGAGTCACAAGCACACAAATGTAGTTGTAAAGGAGGCCATGGTCTCTTGTCCATTCTCTAATTTTAAGCTTTCCTATTTCCCCAATTCATTGGATCAGAGTAAAAAAATTATCCACATCACAACTATTGTTGGCCTCGTTCTCCACTAATTGTTTTTAATGCAAATCTACTATAAAATCAAAACAATATGAAGCAAAAATTCAAATTAAGGTTTGGGAATGGTTGAGGTAGACTATAGTAATCTTATTGTAGTTAGGTTTAGTATACAAAATATTAACCCTAATTGTCACAACTAACCATAGCCCAAACACTAGCCCTAACTATTATGTAAACCCTAAATATAACCATAATCCTAATCCTAACCCTTACCCCTAACCATAATCCTTTACATAATTATATCCCAACCCTAACCCTAACTATAACCATAAACATAAGATAATTTCTAACACTGATCATAGTTCTAACCATAACCCTAAAACCTAACCTAAACCACAATCCTAAATCTATCCCTAACCATAACCTAAACCCATACCCAAACCCTAACATTAACTATTTCTCTAATCTAAGAATGATGCTAAATGTAACTCTATCACTAACCCAAAACCTAACCCAAACCCTGACTATATCTATAATCCAAATCCTAATCCTAAACCCTAGCTATATTCCTAATCATAATTCTAACCATAAACCTAATCTCAATCAAAATCCTAGCCCAATATGTAAACCCTAACATGAACCATAATCCTAACCATAACCCTAACCCTAACTATAAATATTTCTCTAACCTAAGAGTGATGTTAAACCTAATTAAATCACTAACCCTAATCATAACTATAATTATAGTTCCATAACCCTAACCATTATGTAAACTATGATCTCGACCCTAAAGCCTTACCCTAATTATAAACCTCATCAAAACCATACTCCAAACCCTAACTATTATACAAACTCTAATAGTAACATGTAATTTGAATCCTAACGCAAAGCCTAACATTTATGTAAACCATGACCTCCACCCTAAAACCTAACCTTAATCCTAATTATCACAACTAGCCATTTTCCAAAACCTATCCCTAACCACTATGTAAACCCTAATTATTACCTTAATCCCAATCCTAACTATAAATACTAAGCATAATCCTTAATGTAGTTCTAATCCTAACCCTAAACCTCATGTAAATCCTAACATTGACCATAATTCTAACCATAAGACCAAATCCAAACCATAATCCCAACTCTAAGATGAACCACAACCTAAACCCTATCCCTAAGTTCCCTAATACTAAGCCTAAGCCTAAGCCTAAGCCTAACCCTAATACTAAGCCTAAGCCTAACCCTAACCCTAACTATTTCTCTAACCTAAGAGTGATACTAAACCTAACTATATCAATAACCAAAACCCTAACTCAAACCCTAACTATAATGTAAAGCATGTAACCTTGATCTTAAACCCTAAACCCAATCATAATAATAAATCTAAACTAAACTTTAACCCTAATGCTAACCCTAATCGTAATATAAAATATACCCCTAATAGTAACCATAACCATGATATACACTATAACCCTAAATGCTAACCCTAATCATAATATTTTATTCAATATGTTACATGCGTTGTGGCTACAACTATCTAATATATACTCTATATTTAAAATACGTCAAGATATATCAAGGTGTTTAATTTTTTCATCATTCAATATGGGCTAGAATTTTGAAGTGCAAGTATCTTGATTCTAGTGATCCCTCTAGAATCTTCACAACCAAAAATGCTCCATCCAGTTCTTCAATGTGGAACTTTTTGATTAAATGTAGGGAGATCATTTTACCTCACCTTTCTTGGGTTATCAACTCGGGCAACAAGGCTCTATTCTGGTCTGATTCCTAGAATGACCACCCCCCATTGTCTTCTTATCCAAACCTCATTCAAGCTAAGAATTTTCTGGAACAAAGTTGGGGTATTCTAGTCAAGAATTATTTGGTCATTGATAGGTTTGAAGGTGTTGTAAGGGCAGAATGGAGGAACTTTAATTACTTCCCCTTTCCATAGATGAAAAAGGATTCTCTTACTGAAATTCTTGATCAAAGGCCTTTGATCTATAATGGAGAGGATGACTCATTGATTTGGACTAAGGCAGCAAGTGGATGATACTCGGTTAAGGAGGGTTATATGTCACTTACCAGTACAGATAGTCTGGTCAACAATAGTTTGTTTCGATATTGCTGGCATAGTGTAGTTCTCCCCAAGGTGGGCTCTTTCCTTTGGTTGGCTCTCCATGAAAGGAATCTCTCAAGTGCAATATTAAAGAGGTTGGCCATCTCAGATAGATTCCCATGTGTTCTATGTGGAGAAGTCCTTGAAGATACAAATCACCTGCTAGTTAATTGTGACTTCTCTAGGGAGGTGTGGCACTGGGCTCTTAAAAAACTAGGTTGGCAAGGTACCTTACATCATCAACTCCACCAGTTTCTTTTCCAATGGCATTTTCTCCACAAGGAATCCTTTTTCTCTTGTATTTGGAGAGTTATTCCAGCTGCAATTGCTTGGTGCATATGGTGGGAGAGAAACAAAAGAATATTTAGGAAGTAGATCAACTTGACTTGACAAGTTATTGAGATTATAGAATTGTCTATTTCAGAGATGGTCAATGCTCATGTCAGTCGCTCCAAATCCCTATCTTTAACCTTTTTAGCCCAAGACTCCAAAATTTTAAATAATTGGCCTATGATTCATATTCCATTTGTGGGAGTTCTAGTGGGAAAGAGGACAAAGCAAGATGCTAGAAAGGACATTAAATGGGAACCTCTAGACCCAAAATTCATCAAGCTAAACTTTGATGGATCCTCCAAAGTGAATCCAAGAACTTCAAGGGCTGGTTGGGTTATCAGGGATTGTCATGGAAATATTGTTAAAGCGGCAGGTAGTAGGTTGCCATCGGGATCAAATAATTTGGCTGAGGTAAGGGCTCTTCTACTCGGAATTCAAAGGTCTATTTGTCTTGGTATTAAGAAAATTTATACCAAAGGGGAATCTTAGCTGATCACTTGAGCTCTTTCCATGGGAAATGCTTGCAACTGGGAGATCAAGTACATTCTTGGTGAAATATACAAGCTACTCTCCAATTTTGATGATTATAAAATTTCTCATTGTTTTAGGGAGGTGAATTGCCTTGCTAGTTGGCTTGCAAATAGAGGAGTGCTTATGGATCATGGGTTAGTTGAGTGGGATCATAAGAACATTATGTCTTTGCTCTGTTCTCATGAAATGGTGGGTTTTTTTGGCATGAAATTACCTTCATGGTAGAATTAAGAGCCATATATCTTTTTGAGTGAGGGAGATGTCTTCATTAAGGGTGGCTTTATAATCTGTCTATCTTTGGACATCAATGTTTGTATTCTATTTAGGCAAGGATGGGGGGTTTTCTTCCCGCTTCTTTCCTCCTGAAGCAGTTTTTTATTAATAAATTATAATGGTGCAACCATTTTTATAAAAAAAAATAAAAAATAAAAATTAAAGTTGAAAAAATTCAACCCCTCGATACATCTCGACATATTTTAAATATTGAGTATATATTAGTAATTTTATTTCTCTTTTTTATTGAAATAAATTAGAATTTTATAAGAAATTATTATTATTTTTTAAAATTAATTTCTAACTAATACATAATAAACTTGGTCTCTAAGATTCATAATCATATTTATTCATATGAAAAAATATTAGATTGTAAATTGAATAATATATTTTATAGAATAATAAACATTTTGGTCTTCAATAATAAACATAAATCAATATGTAATATGTAATTTTATTTTTTGATTTGAAATGAAAGTGAAACTTTGAATAATACACAATACACTTTAAGTTTGAACACCTACAAACCAAATACTTCTCTTGTACTTGACCAAAGATAATTTATTTTAATAATAATTTCTCTTAACAATTGTAGTATGACAGTAGATTATAATTATTTTTAGAAAAAAATTTAGAATAAAAAAATCAAATTTATAATAAATTAAAAAAATACCATATTATAATTGATCCAAATAAGTTTTTCTCAAATACTAATCTAGCTACAATGCCATGTAGTGGCTAGTACTTGCCCCATTTAATTATAAATTTAGTTGTAGATTAACTTAAATCTATTTTATTATATTTATTATAAATATTATATATAATTGAATTAACAATTATTTAAGATGTGCTATGTTTTATAATTAATTAAAATATATTTAATAATTATAATATATTTATTAATATTAAAATTATATTTAGATATAAATTAAAATTAATTATAAAACTAAAGGCTACTAGTATATTATTTTAAAAAAATTAATTATTATCATTCATATAAAGATTCTTATCAATTGCACATAAAATTATAATTAATTTCATTACTCTTCTAACCTTATTCCTTCACATTCCTCTAGTGTTTTTTTACCCATAACATTCCTCCCTGATTTTGTGGGCCATCCATTTTCCCATTTTCATAAAATATTATATTCACAATGCGAGAAATCTGTGTATAAGAGTTCAATTGCCTTCGTACAATGAAATGAAAAAATTAAAAATTAAAAATTAAAAATTTAATATTAAATATTAACTTTCATGGTTTATTCCCTAATTACTTTGTTTAACTTCATTCAACGAATTGACCCAAATAAAGTCTTACGAAACTGATAATTTTCGGTTAGAGTTCTAATTGAAGATTTAGTTATTAATTTTTATTTTTTTTCTAAACCCCTAATTATTAGATGTCGGCCCATTCTCTGAGCAGTCGTATATATTCATTTGCAACTCTTACTTTTTTTCCTACCAATCTCCTCCACATTATCATATGCTCTTACATCAATTATTCAAATTCCATTTAAATAATTTATTAATATCCTAGTTTGAAGACTAAAGGTGAAGTAGGGAGACTGTCAAAGATCAAAAGTACTATTGATGAATTTAAAGAGGAACTTGAAACTACATTAGGTGACCAAATTATGTAGGCTTGGAGATCTTGCTGCTCTTAAATTTTTTAATGAAAATGATAAAAGCGGTTTGAATTTTCCTAACAAGAGTTTCCTATTTTAGTCTCAACTAGAGACTACGAAAGCTAACATAATTATGTTACAAGAAATAATATCTTTTGATCTAAAGGTGGACCAACCTTTCATGCTGTGAAAAATTGGAATCTTTTAAGATCATCTTGTATAGGAGCGTTAGGTGGATTGGGAATTATTTGGAAGCCAAAATATATTTAGATTCATACTATTTTGTAATATATGAATTAACTTTAAGATAGAGTTTTTTTTGTTTTTCATTTATGTTTAGAACACTACATAATTCAATTTTATGCTTTAAGTCCATTTTCTAACTATACTCATAGATCTTGTTTCAAATTTAAGTGTATGTGGTTTTGTAATCTGTCCATTATTTTCACGTTGAGAAATTTTTGGCAAGGTTTACTAAGAATTGGGGGTCCAAGATGTTCCAATTATGTAAGGAATCACATATGCTAAGATATTTCATGAGAATATTGAATAAGGATTATTTCAAGAATATCTTTGTATCTAGAGAATAAATTTTAATGAATATTCAGGGTGGTAATTATGAGATTTTAGCTAAGAGAATGAATTAATCCCCATATCAACTTCAAAAATATTATCAAACATCTTTGGAAGATATTCTATAAGAAGAAATCTATTGGCATAAAAAACCTTGATAACTTTGGCTTCAAGATTGAGAGAAAACCAAGTTTTTTTATATATTAATCAAAGAAAATGATTAAATAACACTATTTTTATGTTAACTATAGTTAGGGTTCACTTATTGTGAAGGAATAAAAAATTAAAAAAGAAGCTATTAAATAATTTCTTACCTATTGGAAGGAACCAATTTTGTACGTCTGTAGCTAATGTAGACTTTTCTATCCACTATCCCAAAGTCAGTAGATGAAAAAGATAACATTTTTCCATTGAAGACTTTCACTTCAGAAGAAAAAATAAAAGTGGTCTTTTTAATGATTTTAGAGAAAGATCTAGGTCAAGATTAGTTGACCATTATTTTTTATATGCAGAATGAAAATTATACATTGAAAGAAACCAAAAATTATTAATAATTGAAAAGCTACTTCAAAGTCTAATACAAAAGATGGCTTAAAATAACTACATAGTATAATAATATTATACAATGGTATCCAAATACCTGATATTATGTACATCTGAATGTTTAAAATATTTACAATATAGTAGTCCTATGTTGTAGGAAAAACTTAAAATGCATTCATCCAATGATATGATAAAAAATTAATTTCTCGATATTATAAAGTTAAATAATTTGCATCTATATTTTACAAATGAAAAAACTTATAATGAAATATAAAAAAAAATTATTTTCATTGGTGTAGAATAGTTCATTTAATCACTAGTTAACATCAAAAACTCAAAAATGAATACAATAGTACTTAGCCTACCGACAAGTACTAATAATAATTTTTATATAATTATATATATATATATATATATATATATATATATATATATATATATATATATATATATATATATATATATATATATATATATATATATATATATATATATATATATATATATATATTGGTGAAAGTTGACAAGCCACTAAATATATATATTAATAATAAATTGGTTCAAAAAAAGCTCAACCAGGAAAGAACCAGCAAGAAAACCTGAAATCATTGCTTATATACATATTTACAGAAAGTTATTTGTCAATATTTACAATTGATATTATATCAACAAAAATAGCTCATTTAAACAAAATGTTCCCATCATTTTCTAAAACTATATCAAAATGAGCTAAATCAAAAAAGCACCTCAAGATTTTACAAAAAAGGAGATGACACAGTCATCTAACTTGGCACCAGATCCACCTTCAAATTCAGAGCCCCATCCCGAGGCTTGAGTCAAAGGCTCATTCACTTCCCACCACAAACCAGCAACTTCACCCACTTGAACCTGCAAATTTCCATGAAGACCACCAAGTAACAAACCAGACATTCTTGTCACATCAATCACCCTTGCAGACTCAGTGGCCTTGACTTCTAGAATTGCATTAAGAAGCCCCTCCCCACTATCCCCTGTTTCTTGCATTGTAGTACTGCCGTGAACTCTCACCCAAACATTTGCAAAATCAGCCTCTTTTGAAGCAGCGGTATAACCAGATGAAGACGATAGTTGAGAAGCATGGACATTATAATTATGGTTGGAAAGGGTAAGCTTGTCAAGCAGGGCATACCTTATTCTTTTAACCTTCTCCTCGAGCTGAAAACCCAACACATGAGCAGATACTTGCAAACCCATTTTCATATATTTTGGAGAACACAATTCAAAGCTTTTCTAGAGAGCCTCGAACATAACCAGGTATTCATGCTTCTGTAGAAGTTGGGATCGTTGAAACAAACCCCCAACTAGAGCACTACTTGCCCAAAAATCATAGCTCTGCATAGCTTTTTTCAGTTTGTTTTCATGCCAATAATTCTCCCTCACACATTTCTTAGCCACCATTTCCAATAAATGAACAGACTGAAGAAGGTCCATCACATTCGAAAAGAAAATAGAGACTAAATTTGACGGATGCAAGAATTGTTTTGAAGAAGGACTAAGTATTTCATCCCCAATGAATTGAAGGTGAATTGACCCAGAAAATTACCTCCAAGACAGCATCATCAATATGCAGAGGCAATACTTCTTCCTCCAAACTTGGTTCGATACGAATTCTGTAATTTTTTGGTAGAATAATAAATATATTAGTATTCAATAATAAACATAAATAAACATGTAATATGTAATTTTCATTTTCTAAAATGAAATGAAATTAAAACTTTGAATAATACACAATTCAGCTTTAAGTTTGAGCACCTACAAACTAAATATTTCTCTTATACTTGATCAAAGAAAATTTATTTTAAATATCCTTAACTTTTGTACTAAATCTATTTCTTTTTTAAAAAAAACTTATAAATTCAAAAAATGTCTAAACAATTGTATTATGATGTTAAATGTATAATTATTTTTAAAAAAGATTTTATAATAAAAAAATCAAATTTATAATTTTTTTAAAAAAATACTATATTATAATTGATCTAATTAAGTTTTTTTAAATACTAATCTAGTTACAATACTAATATTAGAATAGAAAATAGTTGGAATAAATTAATTGTTAGCATATTAGTATGAAAGTGAGAATTATAACATTGAAATTATATAATTTATTTAGAAATATAAGTAGACAATGTTATATGAATTATATATAGTACATTATAATTTATTCTAAACATGTATATTGAATGAAGATTAATATTTATTTTAAATAAAAATATCATCAATTTGATTTAATAAAAACTTAATTACTAATAAAAAATATATCAAATAATATTTTCAAAAAATACTTATAAAAATTAGAAATAGAAGTAGACAATGTAAAATGAATTATATATACCACAAGATAATTTATTTTAATTTTGGAAAAACATATCACATTAGAAAGAAAAGTGAAATCCACAACAAATTTTAAAATGTATATTTAACTAAGATTAATATTTGTTTCAAATGAAAATATCATCAATTTGATTTATTAAAAATTTAATTACTAATAAAAATATATTAAAGAATATTTTTTAAAAATACTCATAAAAATAAAAAATAAAAAATAAAAATAATAATTACCGTTTAAAATAAATTAAAAATACTAAAAAAATATCAACCAAATAAAATAGGAAAAAAATAATTATGAACCAGCTACATTTATGCATTATAGCTAAAAAGATGGCATTGGATCCCGAGAATTCCGTGTATAAGACTCGAAAGAATTTGTAAAAAAATTAAAAATATAGTAAATTATGATTGGTCCAAACAAACCTACTGACATACTAATAAGATAAATTGTTCAGACTTCCAACTTTTTTCTTAAATAAAAAGGAAAAGAAAAATAAAACAGTACTATTACTAGTCCTTATTGGAATGGCTTGATCTAAATAATAATAATAGATATATATGATGTGACAAATGTTTGAGTCTAAAAAAGTGTCACCATATATTCAGATATATCTATGATACTAAATTACAGCCATTAATTGTCTAACACATAATTCAAGACAATGAGAATAATCAAATTTATTTTGATAACCGTTCAATGAACTAAGACTGACATCAACCAGACTTAATTTTCTTTTTTAAAATTTAATATTTAATATTAACTTCCCTAATAATTTTGTTTAACTTCGATTCATTCAACGAATTGGCCCAAATAAAGTCTTACGAAACTGATAATTTTCGGTTAGAGTTCTAATTGAAGATTTAGTTATTAATTTTAAGTTTTTTCTAAACCCTAATTATTAGATGCCGGCCCATTCTCTGAGCAGTCGTATCTATTCATTTGCAACTCTTACTTTTTTCGTACCATATATATAAGGCCGTGTAAATCCGACATCATCAATTTTAATAAACTACTGAATTAGTTGTCAATAAATCTGTCAAGAAAATGGTAGAGGAAGGAGAAGTATATAAGATCGTTGATGACAACTTTAGAGAGGTTTCTGTTCTCAGTATTACTTCAGCCGATCTAAACAATCATTCAGGAGATTCACATCAGATCCCTAATCCCATTGCCAGAGAGGTTATTGCAATAAGTAGGTTTAACTGAACTACACAATCGTATGTGTGCAGTGAAAAGTGATCTGATTAGAGAGAAAACGGCCTACGAAGCAGACCCACAAAACCAAGCTGATAAATTTGCATTTAATCTCAACCTGATTAACATTGTTCTCCATTCGTTAGCGCAGGAGTTTGAGGCATTCGAGCTTGAATTGGGCTGCCGTATATGGACCAACAGTAGATGTTCATATTTACTGGAAAAGATCCAACATAATTTGCACGAAGCAATTGTTTTGTTTTTGGAAGTTTGGACAACCGATATGGAAGAGAGAATAAAGAGACATTGGGAGAGAGAGATATGACAAGTGGTGGAAAATCTGCCAATCATAAAAATTTTAGAGAATGAAGTGAATGGAGATGTTATGTGTGCGATTTGTTTATCTGATTTTGAAGCGGCAGAAGAGGTGTGCCAGTTGCGTTGCCATGAACAACACATATTTCACAGGGACTGCGTAAGTCAATGGTTGAAGAGGCAAAATCATTGCCCCATGTGCAGGACGCCAGCATATTAGAGTGAAATTGTTGGAGATAAGATGGGTGGAAGGTTTGTGGATTTATAAAACATTTCTTGTTGTAAGGAAAGTTGTTTCCTTTTAGTTTTATAATAACACATTATTTTAACATTTTACTAGTTATCTCAGCTTTCTTATACAAGTATTAGTTATCATATATTTTATCAAAGTTCTATATTTTAGTATTAAAAAGTGATAAATTATAATATTAGCTTTGTAGAGAGAGATTTTGTTTGTTTTAATCAGGATAAGAATAATTCATTTTAAATACAATTTATTGCAAATACAAAAGAATCATATTCTGAATGATGAATTAGTTAAATTTTAAAAATATAAGAATTTTATAAGTAAGCATACTAAGCAAGGTCACTATTGAAGTGTTGTGGATAGTTGGAATGATATTAAATATTCTTTTGAAAACATAAAAAAGGTAAAATTGGTGAGTAGAATGATGCATCTGTTTCTGTGTATCTATTTTATTCTATTTGATGTTTATGATGTTATACAAAGGAATAAACAGACAGTAGTCCACAATTAAATAAATTATATGATTTAGTTATTTATATAGGAAAACATTACTACTTGGGGTAATTGTAATTGTACATTAGATGAATTAAAATGAACATAAAGTTATTTTAAGAATCACACAAACCTTAGAGGACTTTTATAATTTTATACTCCATCATTTTCACATAAATGACTAGATGACAAAAATTTACAAAAAATTATGTTATGTACATAATAGTTCCTTTTGAATAGAAATTATGCCATTATTGTATTAATTTTCAAATTTTCTATCTTACACTTCATTCATTTTAACCACTTACGTTTCCTTTTAATAGTTTATACTAATATAAGCTTTGGAAAACAGATGATGAAGTCTTTTCGACATGTTACTTTATGCAGACCATGGAATCCTTTGTTGCATGTTACATTACATGCATAACAGTAGTTCGCAGTCACTTGATATACATTTTCTTGTTGTCATTCACGTGTAATTTATCCTCCCTTCCTAGGTTTACGCTACTTAATACGCACACCTTCCTATTTTAAATTGGGTTGATGAGGTACCATGATATGAAAAATAAATATTGAATTTGATGTTACAGTACCTCAAGTATTAATGTATTTATTTGTTTTTCATAAATTAGGATTTAAAACATTGGGAAATCCCTTTTCTAGTACTAAGTAGCAAGAATGAAAACCTTAGATTTATGAAAGTTAATGTTGCTAATGTTGCAATTTGTCATGTTAGGATGTCTTTTGAGTACTTATATGTTTAAAATTAAACTTTTGTAGGAGTTATAGAGAATTATTTTGGATTGATGTATATTCTCTAGGTTTTCATCGTGGTACTAAGGGTTATGTGATTTTTTGAGGAACATTAAATTGATTTGAGACCTTGCCAAATGGGGATTTATTTGGTACATGGTGGATCTAAGATGAATCTAAATAGAAAAAAGTAATAAACATCCTAATTACACAATGAATCTTTGAAATAAATTTAAACAAAATAATGTAAAACCTCAATAACAATTAGGAAAACTCTATAAGATTATTTATTGTTCTCGTTTATCCTCTTAAGTGCCTCTCTTTGCTGAAAATTGCACTAACATTCAAAAAGAAAAGACAAAACATAGCATAATAACAACAAGGATGCTAGAAATTGTAGTTGACCAAAAAAGGTAGAAGAAATCTTCATATTTAATAATTTAATTCAAAAATTAAATGGTCATAATAAAGAAATGAATAGACAAGAGGGGGAAAAAAGAGCCAACGATCAATAATTAAAGAAAGATAATAAAACCAATTTAAAAATTCCCTCCAAACACCCTAAATATATTTAAATGTAAAAAAAATTAAAAAAGAAAAAATAAATAAAATTTATTTATGTCTATAAAGGCATTAGGACAAGGGAAAATTAAATTTCCTAGAACCAAATTTAGAATATTAATTATAAAAATTATTTAATTAAACATAAGCCAAAATGAAAAAAATGTGAGAGACCAATATAAATCAAAGTGATCCAAAATAATCTAAAATGACTTAAAGTGACTTGAAATTGATAAAAAAATTGACCAATGGCATAAAAGACATCTAAAGAGGGAAACTAAGGAAATTAACCATTCATAGTTGTCTATAGTATTACTTAATAACAATTTTCAAAGGCTTTTGACACTAGAAAGTAGTAATGGTAGGTTTTGTACTACTTTTGTATCTACATGTGGTTGCTCATTTGGGAGTTCTAGTACACCTTCACTATCAAAATGGGAAGGAGTTTTGTATGAATTTTTTGTTGATAAAGGTGGACATATCTTCATTGTGGTTTTTTTTTTCATTAGAATTTTGGGATAGATTTCACTAGGTTAAGTCTCTCTTTATGGAACCTAGTATGGATTATATACTCATATTCGGTGTCCAAATTTCAACCCTCTCACAACAAATTCTAGGCTCATGCCATTCTCAAATTTTCTAGCTATTGCCCTTGTTCATTTTTATTATTTATAATTATCTATAAGACTTCATATCCCATTATATCTTTGAAATCCTTTCTCTATCAAATACCTTTTTTTGTTGATAAATGTGAAGTTTTCTTCATTTTGGTTTTTATTTCTTTGGGTGTCCTTAGGATGTGAAACCAAAATTTAATAAATCTGATAAATTTTCAAATGGTTGCAATTCTTCAACTATGAATGTAATTGTTTTTCTAGATCAAGTATTTAATAATTATATACTAAATTTAATATACCTGATAAATTTTCAAATGGTTTAAATTTTTCAACTAATAATATACTTATATAATAACTTTTCTAATCAAGATTCATCTACAATTTATAGAGGGTGATCTTATAAATAGTTTTTCTAGGGCTCGTAGGGGTCCATTTAATAAAAAATCTAGCTCCCAATATCAATAGTACCATATTAGACAATGATAAAAAGTAATTTTAATAAGAAGAAGAAGCAAGGGTTTCCAAATCCCTAGGGATTCTTTCCTATGACCAAATAGTGGATTCCAAAGTGCCCCCATTAGGACATGGACTATAAGATGGATTTTTTGAATGATAAACAGGGATTAGATGGACATGTGGTACATCTTATTTTTTCATAGAAATCCCTTTACTATCAAACATTGTTTCTCTGGCAATGGGTGCTTATTTGTAATTTTTGAAATTTTATTACTTCTACAATTTGTCTATTAGATTGCGTTTATTCAAAATGGGAAGGAGTTTTGTATGAATTTCTTGTTTATAAAGGTGGACATATCTTTATTGTGGTTTTTTCTTCATTAGAATTTTGGGATAGATTTCACTAGGTTAAATCTCTCTTAGTATGGATTATATACTCATATGTTGGCAAGTTGACTATACTAATGTATATGACTTGATATAGTTTTTTCATTATGGAAATAAAGTCATATAGCAGTTTGGAGTCAGCACACTTTATGTAAAGATAAGAATTCGGTTAAGTGGTTAAGACAGGACAGTGTACAAAGTTCTTGCAGCTCAGAGCATCAATGCACATGTGTATGGATGAAGTATGGTATGTACCCTAGAAGTTAAGTTTGTTGGACTATAATTATGCTTAGTCTATGAGTGCATACGTAGATATGCAAGGATGAGAAAGTTACAGTCAGTTGAAGTTGCACAACCAATGTGTGCCAGTGAATCACCAATTACTTGATTTATGAGATGACAGGCCTTTCTAGGATAGGTGCCATCCTTCCTGTGGGAAAGGATGTCAGAACGATGGTTGAGCAGACATGTAAGTCAAGGAGTGATAGGTACGGAATGACAATTGATCCTATTGAACATGCAGACATCAAATTGATGTCTATGATACTTGGATACAGATTTCATCACACTAGCAGGGTGAATAGTGTGTTTGCAGGAATAGTTCTAGCAGCCATCAGACTAGTGAAGGAAGGTGGAGAATTCAACTTGTGTGATATCTTGCATGCACAGTTGATTGATAACATCAAAGCAATTAAGCATGAAAAGACCAAGATATTTAGGTTTGTGTCTTTGATCATTTACATGTATCTTCATATAGTTGGGAAAGTATTAGATTTGTATGTGGACAAGTCCATTCCAACCATGCCATAGATATCTGACAAGGCATTCACTAAAAGAACATTAAGAGATTATATTACATTGGAATTGAAGATCTTCAGGGCTAGGATGCAAATGAGGTACAAGATTCCAGAGAGCATTGTAGAAAAGTATAAGGATACAATATATTTTATGGTTCAAACTGATACAACTTGTATGGAAGCTATTGAGCCAAGAACTAAGTGGATTCATCCACTTGGCTATGAGGTAGAGGAACAAGTCCTTGAAGCATATGCATAGGTACTGCTATCAGCCCCAAAAGATCCCAATAAACCTAGATGGGGAACATATGAGGAAAAGTCAAGAGAAATAGATGCCAAGATAAATAGTGTAGCAACTAAGAGAAAGGTTTCCCAAGTTACTTCAAAGATTTTGAGAATTCATGGAGTGACTCAAGATGATTTAGACAAGGAAAGGAAAGAGAAGATTTTTTTGGAATCGAAAAGCACAACAGTTGAAGAAGAACCTGAAGATCCTAAGCTGAAAAAGATAAAAATTGAAAAAGATGATAGTCAGAAGCATAAAGAAGTGTTGGAAAATAGATTTGTCTTCTTTCTTTGTAATTTTAAAACCCTATGCCTCCAAAGACAATCTTTTCAACAACAGTTAGGTAAGCATTTAATTTGCTTCCCTTTGAATTCTAAAAGGTACAACTCCCTTATATGATCTTCAATGAATCATTAACAATAAAAATCCATACACTTTTAACTAAAAAGTGTGGAAAGAGCTCTCAACTACTCTTAGGTAGATAAGGAAAATTGTAGAAATTGAAAAGAATAGAAAACTAAGGAAACTTTTGCTAAATAAAAACTAAGAGTAATCAATTAACATTTAAGCTACAAGCTATCTAAAGATTCAGGGAAAAGAAAATCTACAAGAAAACTAACAATGACTGAAGATGAATAACATAGGCACATATTAAACATATAGCTCTCCCAAAGTAGATCATATATTTTAGATTTTGATTCAAAGATCAAGATCAAACTATGCATATATATCCATGCAAAACTAGATCAAAGTCTAGATTATACTAGTCATTTTCAGTTCAGGAAAGAAAAATTCTACGCTATCAACTATACCATATTCTACTATCTATGTCTCTATTTCTAACCCGTTCACAGTTAAATGCCCCCAGCATTAATAGTTTTTTTGGTCTGAGAAAGCCTCTCGAAAAACTTGGCTTCTCGGATATAGCAAGGAAATAAAACCGTTAACCAGTTACAAGTTTATTGGAATTCAAAACATGTGTTTTTAGATGCATAAAAAGAACATAGAAACCAAAAAATATTTAACTTCCATCAGCGGTTTCAGACGTGGCAATTCGCACTATTTTCCAGGAGCGGAAAACATTCAACAATTCTTATGTGGGCTAGAAATGTAGATTCTTTAACCCAGACACCTTCGCTCGCATCACATTTTTCTCCCACCTCATCTCTTTGATCCTTTCCACCTATTTTGGTAGTTGGCCTCAATTCAATATCAGCATTGATTCAACATTGGCAATTCTAGTGAAATCTTGAACCGTTGGCACTTCATTCTCCTTCAGCGCATTCATTGTATCAATGAAACTTTTGACCATCACATCAATATCCTTATTCCCATCATCAAATTACAGGATACCTGAAGGGTTCACAACCTTAATGTCTTTCAAGGTATTAGCATGCATTTCTAACACCTCTTTCTCTATTGCTTTTGCCTGTGAAATGGTTGTCTCAAATAGTGCATTTTTCCAGCTGAAGTTTTTCTTTAGGATGTATAACATGCAAGGGTCAATCAATTTCATCGAGTTTTCAACTAAAAATTGGTTCACCCCATATTCCTCTATCTCCTGTACCTGCATCATGATAGCCACACACTTCTTAGCCTCTCCTTCCCATCCAGGAATCAAGGTCTGCACCTCTCCCAGCAACCCTTCTCCATCTGCACAAGTAGTCACAAACTCCTGAATGAAGGCACTACCTTCAGCTATAATACTATCTATCCAGGCCCTTACTACCTCAATCCAGTTTCTCCCTTGCTACATCTGCTTTACCAATTTCTAGCTTTCTGCCAAGTTAGGGTCAAAAATCTGAGAAGCCTGAGCTATAGGCAACACTCCATCTTATGCCAAAGAGGAAAGAAACTCCGCTATTATTGAAACCAACTATTTCAGATCATGCTTTTCCCTACCATCCTTCTGTGATTGACCAAGCATATGGTTTGTAGAGAACTTGAAAATATGGTCTTAGGAATCTTTGTTCAATATGCCCAATTCCATTTTTGTAATATCAAAGTCCACAACTTCTAGCTACTGAACTCCATCTTTTGGCTTGAACGTAGCTATTTCGGTGGTCACCTTCCCAGTTGATGGGTCTGTAGTCAACCTGGCATCACTTTTCATTCTCTTTGCCTTAGGAGTGCGAGCTACATATCTAGTCACAGTTTCCTTTATCGGTAAAGAGAGAGGTTTGAAACTCTTCCTTTTGTTGGCCGACTTGGTAAGCTAGGGCGAGATTGAACTAGATATCATTTGATTTTCAAGAGTTCGAACAGGGGTGTTCGCAACCTATGATACTTCTGCACTTTGTGTGAGGATCTCCTGAACCTTTCCTTGTTGATCCATGGGGAACGAGATATCATCATCATTGATTTCGATATCTAAATAATCGGGCCCTTCTGTTGCCATTTGATTTTTCTTCTCGGACCTTGTTCTGGCTTGTGACCTTGGTGTAATGGGATGTTTGGTTGAGGTTACCTTTCCTTTAGAAGGCACTACTTCACCTACATGTTGTAACATAGGAGAGATATTAGATGAAACATGCTTAATACTTTCCATTTGATTTACAAAAGTAAGATTTTTAACTCCTTTCTTCTTCTCGGATATCCAGCTCTCGGTAATCCCAAAAATGAGATGAGCTCTCAGTTTGATATCACTATCTTCCTTTCTATTCTAGTCGATGACCAAAATGCTCTCAGCTTCAGAACAGGTAGCAGTTGAACCTTCAACTTCTGAACTATCTTCATCCATACCCCCAATGTCAAACCTTATTTGAAGTATTTTATCTGAGAAATTGAGAGCCTGGTTCGATCTCGCTTCCATATTATTTTCTCATCGCCGAGGTTCTCCCACAGGTCTTCAAGGTGATAGCTTGGAGAGGGATGATTTCTCAGACCTAAAGTCTGCCGAGTGAACCCTATGCTATCGAATCCATTCCTTGACTCATAAAAAGCCATGTGGAAACTCACAAGGTTACTTCCAATTACAGAAGCATCCAACATGCTATTGCAGATTAAATTGCCAAGTTTAATCAGAAATAGAAAGGGCCATTTATCCTCAGGAAGAGCATTCTTAACAGCAACAAAGAGTTGTCTACATACTTCTACTAACATAAAGCAATCGAAGGCAAACCTCAGGAGCCTCAGAGGTTCCTTGTCGAAGCCACCTATCTGGATATATGTAAAATAGGGGAACTGAATATAAAAGCTACCAAACATTTGGACTAGCTTTTGCACGTTCTTCAAAATTCTTTGGTTCAGTGCCCCTGGTAATTCTTGTCGCAACTTCCCCAAAAATACATCATGCACCTTCCTGTAATTCTCTGAAATTGTATCTTTCCTCAATAAGGGACATAATTCATAATTGAGTAAATCCTCATTCCATGGAACGCTTTGAATAGGTGTTAGGTTTTGAGTGCAAGCTAAATAATACGTCAAATATGAAGACATATAAAATTCCTTCCTGGATGTTTGTGCTTCCTTGAGTTGGTCTCTAAGAGACGTAGCTATAATTTCAGCCCAATCTATGTGTTTCCCTCCTTCCAAAACAATTTCAACAAAGTGAAACATCCATTCATCAAAATATAGGACCTGGTCTGAACCTTTGAGGTGATGGAGTAACATGACTAGATCGTGAATCAAGGGTTTCATATGATCTTTTGTAAGGAATTTCGGTAGTAGAGACCTACCCTTGTAGTTAGTCTTGGTCCATTTTCTAGCTATGTGCCTTCTATTCTTATTAGAATTCTCCTTGAATTGAGCTAGGGACTGAGTAGGTGTGAAGCTTACAAGGCCTTCTTTGGGGATTTTGAATACTGCTATAATGGTTTCTCGACTCACAGGCATGAGAGTGTGACCTTCAACATTGAAAATGCATTTTGACTTAATGTCATACCTGTGAATGCATTCCTATATCAATTCTGGGCAAATGATTGAAGGGGGAAAATCAGCGGCTTCTAAAAGACCACTTGACAAGAATTCTAACACAAACTCATCTAATGCATGAGTAGTAAGCTTAGAAGCTACGATGTCAACTGAAATTCCTAACAGGTTCGTATCCGTTATCACAAGGGCTCTACATTCTAAATTCTTAACATTTACAAAGAAGTGCATGATGGATTTCATATTTGCTATAGGGACATAAACAATATACCACCCCACTGCTTGAATAAAAAAATTTAAATAATAACTAGAAATGAGGGTAAAAGCTTGGAAAGCTACCTGTAATAGCAAGACCTAAGCAAATCTTCCTTCCAAAGCTGAAACTCCGTAAATGCATAATAGAGAAATAAACTTACAGTGTTTCACGGCCTTGAAGTCTAGAAAAACCACCTTTTTGAGCATTAATCGGAGCCATAAATGCCAAGTAATGTGAATAGTAATGACTTTGAGTAAAGTACACCCTCGAAAATCACCACCTTTTCAAATCATAATTATTTACCCCTTAATCAAATATTCCATCCGTGTGAAAGATTTCATTGATTTCTGCACCATCGACTAAGTAATCAATTTGATGCCAACTCAGACCACATGTCTCGTCAAATGTCTTGTCACTTATAAATCCACCTACTCATATCTCTGAACTACTTTGAACTACCTTGAACCTGAGTTCAAATGGATTCAAAGAGGTTCAGTGCACCATAAAAGGAATAAGCCGCGATCTACCCTGCAGGAAAACATTCATTAGTGGTAAAAGACTTTAAACTACTTTGAACTACCTTGAACTAGAGTTCAAAGGTGTTCAAAGAGGTTAAGACACTTGACAAAGACCTTTGGGACTAACTTTGAAAAGACCAAAACTGAACCTGATGAATCCGAGAGTTAAGACTTGGCAAACTTTGATAGAAAAAGGACTCTTGGAGAATTTTGCAAAGGAGTGACTCAGATAAGGATACATTGATGATTAAAACAAACAAGCTCAAGAAGTTCAAATTATGGTGACTCTAAAGACCCCAAACAAGAAGATGATACTCCTTTTGCACCCAAAGATACTATTCACCTTACCACTCCTTTGGAGTACAAGCCAATAGTCAAGAGGAAGAAAGAAGCTAGCACTAGTCATCCATCCTCGCGAGCAACAAGGAGAAAGAAAAACATTCAAGCACCTCCTAAAGTAGGATTCAGACCCAGCTTTAAATGTTTTAGCACAAGAATTGTTGATGAGGGAAGAATTGATCAAGTAGGGAAGTTTTATGAAACATACAGTGAGATTGACAAATCAAAAATACATGGTATGTGTTGGTTCCCCTTCTCTTTCTACTTGCAGGTTTACACTATTATTGACAAATTAATGTCATTGACTCTATCACCATTCCAAAGTCTACAAGGAAAAGGGCTAATTAACAAGGATCAAAGAGATCCTCCTACAATTTGAGCAAAAATGCTCAGGCGGGTGTACCCTTGATTCACTTCTTTAAAGGAATCACTAAATATTATAGAATTATACCCCTTACGAACTAATTTAAAGATTTTATCATTTATATTGTGTGTGATTGATGATGATGGACTACTTCTAAAGAATGGACCAGTGCCTCAATCTAGGGCATAGAGTCACTGAATAACATATATCAACTAAGAACCTTATCTCAAACACTCTTGAACTCAGGATAAGTGCTTTTCCTATTATCCCTCTCACTCCCAAACCTGATCATCAAATTCCTATCCAATAATGAACTCACTGAAACTACCTTGAAGGCTTTAATCCTAACTTTGTTAGGAACTCAAAGATAATTTCACAATACTCTTTGTTTACCATATGCTAACTCACTTTGTGACATTAACATATATGAGCCCAAGATCAAAACAAGAATAAAAACATAAATCTGAGATTAGAATTCAAATGTATTATCATTATGATTTGCATAATCAATACATTATCAAGACAACAAGATGCTAGGAAACAAAACCCAAAATCTAGGCTCTCCTTGTTCAGTCTTTTACATTGACTATCAACATAACATCAATGACAACCTGGGACCAAAAAGACTTGGAACCCCTAGAAAATCAAAACTGATACAATATATATCACCAATTGTCTTGGAATCCCAAAAGAATTTAGGATGCAACAAGCTTCGGACAGCTAGGGCTAGGGTTTCCACCCACCAAACCAACTAGATCAATCAAAATTTATTACGCTGGATGAAAAACCAAGCAACCACAAAAGATCATATCTAAGAATGATCTACATTTATGATAACTTTCTAAGGATGTACTGAAGATTCATGAATTCATCAAGTTTATCATTCTGATCATACACTTGCAACATGCCTCGAGCACATCTTTGTTCACTCTTTCATGGTACAGACATCTGCAAATCAATCATCAAGCCTTTGGACCATACTGTAGCTGTTGACACAATTAATTTTACCAAATCCATATGCTCAAACATTCAATTCCAGTCCTTTCTGCCATAGAAAAACCTTAAAATATTCAAATATATGAGAAATGACTATCTCTTGGTGCCAGCAACAAATCGGTAGTCAACATTCAAACTAAGATTAACTTTATATCATGACCGTCAGATCCTCTTACTTTCCCAAGCTTCATGACTCAACTTAATAGGAACCCTAGTTTACATTTGGCAAACACACAACAAAGGCATCACTCATTCTCAAAATGAAACCCTTAACTCAAGCTCCATTCAGTGATTTGGCGAGCAAGAAAAATAACTAACCCTAGTTATTATTTGGAGAACTAGAGACTGAAGGGAATCTCCCATTCACTGAATGTTTCATGTTATCACCATTTTATTTAGAGATTTAGCGACTATTGTATTCGCTTGTTTGCTAAAACATTTAGAAAATCACCATTTTATTGTGAGAATAAGAGAATAAGGAGAACTTATCAGAGCTGCTAAATTTGAGGACACAAACATCTCTTGGTCACCAAATCGCTGAATCTTAAGAGTAAGACCCACACATGGGCCTTCCTTGTGCCACTTGTCAACAATTTATTTGCTGAATCCGCTTGGTCACCACTAAAAAAGGACCCACCTAACAACACACTGACCAATCAGAGACCACCACTTTAGCTCCTTACTGACATAGGTCCACACCTCCGAAGCACTTAACTCTTGAACATTTAGCGATTGTGCAACTAAAGGATTTCGCCGAGTCATGAAATACTTTTCTTAACCATAGTCTAACTTGGAGAATATGGGAATGAAGGCTTTCACCAAGTCACCAGAACATGTCTTAACCATGAGTTACATTTAGAGAATGAGCGACCAAAAGCATTTGTTGAATCGCTAGATACAACACTCAACTACAATGGTCAAACCACTGGTCATCTGGAGAATGCACGACTAAAGGGAAAGTAAACCACCTACCAGGTCACTGACTGTTAAGACATAACCACCAAAGGACTTAAAGAACTAGCGACAAACAGGAAAGAAGACCACCCGGTGAGTCACTAAATGAGATGGAATATTCCTTAAGCATTAAGAGATTGTGTGACAAAAGGGATTCTCAAAGTCACATAAAAGAAAGGAATATGCTGAAACCATTGGGAGATTAAGCGACTGACTAAGAAATGAAATGTGCACATGCCAAATGGAGAGTTAAGTGGCCTAGAAAAAGTAACAAGGAGATAGAACTTGGCCAAGAAAAATTAGGGCTTTTACATGCAATGGCTAGAAATATGAATTTTTGACCTAGGGTTTCAAACCAAAGACATGGAGAAATATTGCAAAGGCTAGATAAAAGACACGAGACCATGAAAAATTATGTAGGTGCTAATAGTGGCTCTATTTGGGGATGATGGGTAACTTGTACCCATGCAAGAATGTAGAATCTTTGGTTAAATTAGACCACCTACAGGACACAAACTGAATGACAAAGAGCAATAGGACAAAACCCTACAAACTAAGGCAAAACTAGGAAGAGAAAAACACACCAGTATATACAGTATGTACAACATATACAGAACTAACTACTGTTCATGGAAAGAGAATACTTTCAACTAAATTAGTTTTTCAAGAACTTTCCATGAACTAGCAATTCCTGAACATCACCATTTAATTCCTTTACAATGTAAGAATCTTGGCCCCATTTCTCATGAATTAAATATGGCCCTAACCAGATCCGATCAAATTTTCCATGTTTTCCTTTGTCCTCCAGTCTGGCATTCCAAACCAATACCAAATCACCAAGTTCAAAGCTCCTTTCAACAGTCTTTTTGTCATACAAATTCTTAACCTATAACTATAATTTGGCATTCCTTGAAGCTGATTCTCTTCTAGTTTCATCTAGCTTGATGAGGTCTTCAATTCTCAATTGCATTTCATCATCTATATCATCATCATTTAACTGGACAAACTTATACATTTCCAATAAATTATTCTGAGGCATCCTTGCATATATCCCATATACCAGGTCAATTGGTGCACAACCAATCGCCTTTTTCATATTCACCCTGTTAGCCCATATGGCTAATGGTAGTTTTGAATTCCATGCTCTTTTATTTTTATCAAGGATCCTCTTGAGGATTTTTATCAAGCTTTTGTTTGGTGATTCTACCTGTCCATTACCTTGTGGATGGTAGGGTGAGGAATTTGACCTCTGAATTCCTAGACCTTTGCAGGATTTTTTGTACTCAATATACCTAAAGCACATTGCATTATCACTGACTATCCTCTTAGGGAAACCAAACCTTGTAACAATATTATTCAATAAAAAATCAGTGACCACCTTACTAGTTACATTTCTTGTAGGGATAGCCTCTACCCATTTAGTGAAATAATCTGTGGCAACTAGTATCCAAGAGTGTCCCCCACTGGACTTGTTTGGTATCTCCCCTATGAAATCTATTCCCCACTATTGGAAAGGAGCCTGCACTTCTACTGGCCTTAAGGGCACATTACCTAAAAATTTGAGCTTACCAGAGAATCTTTGACAAGCATCGCACCTCCTTACCAATTGTTCTACATCCTTGAAGATTGTGGGCCACTAGAATCCTACCCTCAAGATTTTTTGAGCAGTAGTTTTACCCATATAATGCCCTCCACAAACTCCCTCATGCATTTATTTCAACAAATTGTCAGCTTGATTTTCATCAACACATTTCAAAAGTATGCAATCCAGATTTTTCCTATACAACTTGCATTTTACAATCACATACTTGATGGCCTGTAACTTCAATGTCCTCCTCTTATTATCATCCAACCCTACTGGATAGTTCATATTTCTCAAGTAATAGATAATATCTTGATACCAGATACAATCATCCATGTCACAAGTGTAATCAATCTTAGTTTGGTTTATCTGATTTGTATCAAGATTGGATTGAACCATCAACTTTGCCAATCCTTATCCTCTAACCAATTTGGTAATCTGGATGTTAATATTGAATTCTTGAATTCTATTTATCCATCTACATCTTCTCACAGACACCTCTCACTATGAAAAAATATCCTTGACTACTGCACTTGGCATAAAAGCAATCATAATTGCTCCCATCAGATAGCTCCTAAAAGCCTTGACAACCTTCACCAGTGCATATGCTTGTTTTTCATTAATATCATACTTCAGTTCAGCAGCCTGCAAAGACTTACTAAAAAATGCAATAGGTTGTTCATAACCTTCATTGTTTTTCTACAACAAAACTACAACAATAGTATGAAAAGATGCAAAGGAAAAGATATGCATGGGGATACTATAATCAGGTGCTTTAAGCATAGGTGCATCTTTAATAGCTTGCTTGATATTCTTGAAAGCTTCATCAGGCTCACCTTCCCATTTGATAGTGGATCCCTTCTTCAACATCTTAGATATAGGCCTAGTGACCTCAGCAAAGTTTGTTACAAATCTTCTTAATAAGTTTACCTGACCAAAGAAAGACTGAATTCCTTTAATATTCTTTGGTTTTTGAATCTTATCAATGGCTACCACCCTTTCAAGATCAATTTTGACTCCTTGCTTTCCAACCAAGTGGCCAAGCAACTTACCCTCAGTGACACCAAATGCACATTTCCTTGGATTTAATGAAATGCCATATTCCAAAGCCCTCACAAATGTTTTCTCCAAATGAGTACCATGATCTTCTTCCTTCTTGGAATAGGCAATTAAATCATCTTGATAAACAACAAGGAAGTCATTTATAAAATCTGAAAAGGCAACATCCATTGCCCACTAAAAATTTGCACCAACATTTGTGAGACCAAAAGGCATTCTCACATAAACATATGTCCCCCAAGGTGTAGTAAAATTTGTCTTAAATTGTTCTGATTCTTTCAAAATTACTTGATTATAACCAGAGAAACCATCCATCATAGATATTAATTCAGATCTGATCACTCTCTACAACATAGCTTCCATATTGGGCAGACAATAGTTATCCTTTAATGAGTTGATGTTCAAATTTCTAAAATCCACACAAAGTCTAATATCACCATTCTTCTTCCTAACAGGAACCAAATTTGAAACCCAAGAAGAATGCCTAATAGGCTTGATGATTCCAGCATCTCTCAGCTTCATTAATTCTTCTTGCATCTTAGGTGCCAAAGTAGGATTTATAGGCCTTTGTTTTTGCCTAAAGGGTTTGGCATCTTCTTTCAAAGGAATAATGTGCTGAAACAAATCTTTTCTATAAAACTTTAGGTCATCATATGACCATGCAAAAACATGCCTGAATTTTCTTAGTTACTCAATTAAAGATTTTCTCACTTTATGAGACATATCCTTACCAATGTATACCTTCTTAGGTGCTTCTTGTGTTCCAAGATTTCTCTCCTCCAAATCCATGTGATCTTCCTTTTTAAGATCCCTCTGAACTCTGTCCTAGTTATCAAATATAGTTTCTAGAACAACAAGTCCCTTAGGAACCTTGTTAGTTTTGAGTTGAATGACTTCATTACCAAGGACAACTTCTTTTCCTTCTATAGTCTCAATCAGGGCTGAGCAATCTAATTCCTAACCATGATACTGCTCTTCACAATTCATAAATTTTAGAATTTAATTATCATCTTCAAAGACCTGCCAGTTCTCAATATTGTCTGGTATGCTAGGCCTAGTCTGAATTTCAACTTTACAGAGGCCAGCAAAGGTAATGTCATTGGGATTGATTTCTATATTGGCTAACAAATCAGCCATCTTATTATTACTTCTGTCCTTCCACTCAATATTGAAGGCATGAAAACACTCAATCAAATCCCAAACAACATTTCTATATTGTTTTAACCTCTTTTTTTTTAAGCATACAATGATCTTATTTGGGACACCACTAATTCAGAATCTCCTACAACCCTTGTACATTTAATTCCATATTTTTGTGCCAATCTTAATCCCAACAATAGTGCTTCATATTCCACTATATTATTGGTATAAAAGAAAGTCAATGTGAAAGAGAATTTGTAGGTATTTCCATTAGGAGAGATAAGAAAAATACCTGCTCCAAAACCATCTTTGCAACTAGCACCATCAAAGTACATCACCCACAAATCACCCTTCACAAATTTGTAAACTACTTCCTCATCAATGCAAGATAAGGTAGACTCTCCTTCAAGTACATTGACCTCAACTTTGAAAGCATTGATATCAGTATCCACAAAACATGTAGTTTCATTGTCAATATTCCTCTCAATCATGTGGCACACTCTTGGCTCTCTCTCAATCTTGATAAACTGGTCATCAATCTTGAAAGTTGCATATGACAAGTCACATTGTAAACTTCCACCCATAGCAGCACTCCACTTCCTTGATAATAACATACCATAATGAGGAGGGATATCCACCACCAAGACACTCATTGTCAAATTTTTCTCTCGATAAGCTGCCAGCCTATAGGGCATTGCATTTATAGTCCCTATGACTGGTACCTCTCTCTGATCCATGGCACAACATCTTCCTTGAGTAGTGTCAACTTTGAGACCTAATTTTTCCATAATCTTGAAAGGCATGATAGTATTGGAAGCACTTGAATCAATCATACAATTTCTTAATTTCATTCCATTCACAAGGATACTCAAGAAGAATGGATCTATATTTTCAAGGCTAGCATTAACAGAATTATCCAAGAATATAGGTGGTATCTAAGATTCCAATCCATGAACTTCCATCTCCTTCAATTTTTAGCTTGAGGTTCATTGCAGGCAACATCATTATTATGAACATTTTCAACCCATGGAATAGCCCTGTCTTTATGTTCAGGAATCTTCAATAAATCTGACAAAGGAACCTTAATAGTTATCTGAGACAATATAGCCAACATATCAACAGGAGAAGAGGGAGGGATCTCAATCTGCATTTCTTTAGTATCCATTATGTTAATTGGCTTCTCTATTCCATTAGAAATCTTCTCAACTCCAACTCCCCTAGGCTCCCATTTCTTATTTTTTACATTCTTGAATTTTTCCATATGATCACCTTTTGGCTTGTTTTCACTAGGTTCTTTGGAGTTGGTGTTCTTTATAAACATTCTTGCAACTTTCCCATTTGTATCCCTTGCCACCATGCCTCTAGTTTTCACTTGAGCTATTATTGTTGCAGTAATACTATCCATTTCTTCCTTTGAAGGTCTTCTCAAATTTACTATTTCTAAGGAGGAGTTCATGTTACATATCCTTTCATCAACATCATCATTGTCAGAGAAAACCTCCTGATGGAAAAGTGCCATATTGTGTCTTCTCAAACATACATCTACTTCTTCATCAAAATTAGAATCATCTTCATATCCTAAATATGAAGTTTCCATGTTGCACCCAATGTCATCATGAATTTCTTCCTGATCTTGCTCTTCATTATTATCATTTTGATATTTTGACATGGATTGTGCAACCACACAATGCTCTGTAGAGTGCGGGGACTGACATGCTATGCACCATGGTGTATCCTCTATAACATTTATAGAGGACTTATGTAAAGGATCAGGTACAACTTTATCATTATTTCCTCTTGCAGAAGGGACAATAGGCTTGCCATCTTTCCATTGGGTGTTATAGGGATAATTCTGCAATCTATTCCACCTATTGCAGTTATTGTTGAACTAAGGCTTTTCATTGGTAGGAGGATTATTAATTCTATTGGTAGGTGATTTCAAATCTTTTAATGCATTCAACACCTTATCCAATTTATCTTCCTCTTGTTTCTTATTCCCAACATTTCTTTCATTACCCTGCTTATATCTCTTGTCTCCAAACAACTTTGGATCATCTCTTTTCTCACCCAATTTTCCTGATATTTTCATATTGTTTTCAATATTGATAGAAATCCTAAAAGCATCTCTAAGAGTTCTTGGTTTCTTTTCCCTCAACAAGTATCCCTTTTTTCCATCAAAGGCATTGAAGTATGTGGTTAAACAAACATTGTCATCTAACCTCATGACTTGGAATAATTTGTGCATACCCTTCTGAAATCTCATATTAAATTTGGCTACAGACTCATTCTGATTTTTCCTTATGGTATTGAACTCATTCAGCATAAAGCTAGCATTGGGCCTATCACCGTACTATTCTTTGAAACATTTCTCAAAAGAATCTCATGTGTCAATACATCAGTTAGGGAGTCTCTTGAACCAATCCCTAGCATCTTCCACCAAGGATTGAACAAACAACTTCATGACTACATCCTCATGCTCAACCTCATAATCATTTAGCATATCAACAAATAACCTAAGGTGTTCTTCACAACTAATGGCATTGTTACCAGCAAACTTAGGTATCTTATCTCTTATATCAATTGGAAAAGCATTTGGATAACCATGTAATCCATCAAAACTAATTTGCCTATAGCCTTCTAATTGCATAGGTCTCTTTGAAAACTTGAACCAATATTCCCACCAGAATTAACATTTTTATCTACATTGCCACCCATTTGTATATTTGACTATTTATTAAGGTCAGCAACCGATTTGGTAGATGCAGTAGGAATTAGATTGCTTGTAGTAGCATTACTAAGTGAAACAATAGTAGTGGTGGATGGCATACCTAGTTCAGTAGCAGATGGGCCAGAAGCACTTGCTGATGAGGACTTCAAGAACTAGATTTTTCTTCTTTTTTCTGCAATAGAAGCCTCAATTTTAGTCTTGTCCAATTCTTTAGCTAGATCTTCATCTTCTTTTCTCTTCCTTTCTAACTCTGTATCCTTATTTGAAACAGGTGGTGGGATCTTTGGTGTTGTTATTGGCTTGCTTATTTGGACTTCCACCATCTTTTGCTTTCCCTTTTCTCCTATAGCAATAGAAGGTAATCTCATGCCCATCCTTATCCTTAGGAAAAGAAGTATAACTTTGAACCTATCTAATGACAGGGCCCTCTTTATCAAATTCATGGTCTTGTAACAAGTGCTCCTGCTCACTCCTCAAAGCATCAAGATCACCAAAAACATCACACTGCAAAGTTTTAGGAGTAGAAGAAAGTATCTTGTTTCTCTCCTTCAACTCATTAATCTTTCTAAGAAGGGAGTCTCTTTCTATTAGTGCATTCACTTTCTTAGCCTCCCTTTCCTTTTGTAACTGCTTGTGTATGGCATCTTGTTCTGCCAACTGCAACCTTAATGCTTTCAAATCATTTGGGTCTATCATAATGTCATCAGAGCTTGATGATACATTCATATCAGGGAGATTCTCATATGGGAAATAGGCATGTCTTCTGAACATATCTTCATCAGGGTCAAGATTTGGCCCAAAACCTCTTTCTCCTACATCTTGACTTCCAGACAATGAAGTCCTATCTTGGGAAATTGCTTCTGGGGTATCATAAAATCTATCTTCAGAGCGACCACTATCAGATTTTGAACTCTTATACTATTATTCTTCTTCACTTGAAGACACATGTGGTGCTCTATTTCTAACATTATTCTATTCCCTCATAGGGACACTTGTAGATTCTTCATTCTTCTTGATCCAACTTTTCTTCTCTGATCTAGGTAACTGTTCCAAAGTAACCTCTGGATGCTTCTTGACAAAAGACCTAGTATTCCTCCTTTTGTCCATGATTTTAACTTATAACACTGGTTCTAACCTTTGAGTCGCCACCCACCTAATATGGGAAAATTTTCAACTTTCTAAGAAAATAACTGAATACAGCAAGAATAACACAAGAATCCTATACCAATTCTTTTTATCTTTAGGCTCTCCCTAGCAGAGTTAACATTCTGTTGGTTCCCCTTCTCTTTCTACTTGTAGTTTTACACTATGATTGACAAATTAATGTCACTGACTCTATCACCACTCCAAAGTCTACAAGGAAAAGGGTGAATTAACAAGGATCAAAGAGATCCTCCTAAACTTTGAGAAAAAATGCTCAGGCGGGTGTACCCTTGATTCACTTCTTTAAAGGAATCACTAAATATTATAAAATTATAACTCTTACTAACTGATTTAAAGATTTTATCATTTATATTGTGTGTGATTGATGATGATGGACTGCTTCCAGAGAATGGACTAGTGCCTCAATCCAGGGCATAGAGTCACTGAATAACATATATCAACTGAGAACCTTAACTCAAACACTCTTGAACTCAGGATAAGTGCTTTTCCTATTATCCCTCTCACTCCCAAACCTAATCATCAAATTCCTATCAAACCATGAACTCACTGAAACTACCTTGAAGGCTTTAATCCTAACTTTGTTAGGAACTCAAAGATAATTTCACAATACTCTTTGTTTACCATATGCTAACTCACTTTTTAACATTAACATATATGAGCCCAAGATCAAACCTTGTGTTACTCATGTCATGTCATTTCCCCCTTATTTTTTTTCACTTGAAGCTACTAGGGTGTAGGGGTAAGAAAATATTTTTCAAAGAATGGTTTTTGGAGATGATTAATCATTGTTAAGCCATTGTCCCATTTGGGCCTTATAAACTCCAAAACCTATATCATGATCTCTATTTGGATAGCTAGGTCAACCAAAATATTTGCAATAGAGAGATGAGGATCTCTCTGGACTAACTGATTTTCATATGCCAATTATTTTTGCATAACATCTGGATGAGGTGTTAACATTTTTTGAATAAATATTAGTTTGTCTCTAATTATACCATCATTAGCCATCTACTTGGATAATATTTCATGTGCATGAAGTAACTGTGTTAAATGAATGGAGCTAGAGCTTGCATCCACTCTTAGTGAATGACCAGTATAATTTAAGTCTAATTGTAGTTTATCAATCAAATCTTGATTGTACTTACTGAAGGTTTCTACATTACATAGTTTCTTAAACAAAGAATATACATTATGGACAACCTCTTATAAATTATTCACTAAGTAAGAAAGTTCTACCTATTTGATTTCTATCTCAGATGAGACCCTTCCAAGTACCTTTGTCTCAAACTTTATTTCTAACCATTGCATTAGCTTTTCATTGGATTCATTTTCATCATTGTTCACTTTCTTAACAATAAGAACCAATTGTTCCAAAATACATGAAGTCTCATTCACATCATCCATCTCAAAATATTCTATAAATATATCTTTGATTTCATGCAATACTTGCTTTTGCTAATGTTGTCTCCTTAATTCTTCTTGCTTGCTCTTCTTCTTTAAGAGATCTTACAAAATTTCCATTTACTCATATGTCAAGATATTAGTGTCCCACTTTGGAATCACTATAACTTCATCTAATGTTACATGTGTGGTAGGAGACTTCTCCTTTTCTTCTTTAGTATAATTCCACTTGGCATCTATACTAAGGCTTGGATAGACTCTTTCTATTTAGGCTCTAGATGCTCATTTGTTATTGCCTCCTTAGTTTTATTTTTTTTCCTCAGCTTGAGATTCTAAAATTATGTTTGCAGACTCATCTTCTTACTCTTTTAAATTATCCTCTCCTTACCCTTTATTATCTTCCTCAACAAGTGCATTATCTATTATTGTTGGTGGCTTGTCCTTATAAGGAATAGCCCTAAGAGATAACTGAGAGGGGGGAGGGTGAATCTATTATCCATAAGTTTCAATTCTTTATCCAATTAAGTATACTAAAAATTTAACCATAAACACAATGAAAGAACACTTGAACACAACACAACAATTTTGGTTATAGGGAAACCCAAATAGGAAAAAACCTCGGTGGGAATTGACACCCACTAATATTCTTCTCTAGTGTTTTATGATTCCTATTAGGAAATCTTATAATGTTGTTAGGAGTTGATCTTTACAATGCATTTAGTATAGTGACTTGGTCAAGGGTCCAACCCTATTAGGATTCTTTTACAATTAACCTTTTTAGGGGTGAGGACACACTATCTGAGACCTCACTTGATGCAAAGTAGGCAACTAGAATCCTCTAAGCAGTGAGAATGACAAGGTCTTGGGTACTCAATACACCAAATTATAAAAGTAAAGTGCCCTACACTTATCCCAAGTGTATAATTAAAAAGGAGTGTTCACAACCCCAAAATGAAAGGATAACCTAATCACCAAGCTCCACAAGGTCCTAAGCACCAATGACCGAGGTTTACTAAGGAGATCCCTTAACCCAATAAGCAACCAAACCCCATGAAATGAATCACAAGACCAAGGGTGGCCTATTATCACTATTATAGCCTATTTAGATCATATTTGTTTATATCCAATGGTTCTTTTAGTTACAAGCAACCCAAACATGCTAGTTGCTTCACAAACCAAAGACTAGGCTTGTAGCCTTTCCTAGAAGGAATTTTGAACACAAGTCAAAATAATTCCACATGAGAGATGAGATAGGTTGGAGATTCTAACACCCTTTTGGGCTTTATAAAACATTTCTAGGCCTCAAGATACGAAGGCAAATGGAAGTTGTTTAAACAACTACACTAGACCAAACTAATATGCCTAATTAGGTCTCCAATGCACTACAAGTGCTCTTTCCTCCAAGCCAATGTAAAAAATAATTATGGGAGCATGTGAGGACATATAAAAGAACTGAGAATCCATATTTTGGAGTCTTTGTGAACCCCCAACCAAGAGTTATGGTGACTATTCTAAGTCACTAACTGGTGCATACATAGAGATGTACACCTAGGGCATAATGAAAAATCCACTCCCTTGGAAATCCTCACTTCTAACCTAAAAAATATAAAAATAAATTGATAAAGGTTGAATTCCACCAAGGGGCATCAATTTCCCATGGTGGAATTGGTCCAAACAACCAAGCCCTATTGGAAACACTAGCTTTAGGCCTTCAATCCAGGTAGTCTCACTAAAAACTAGATAACTCACAAACTAGGATAGATTATAAAATGAGACCAATTGAAAATGCAAGTAGATTTAGGGATCCAACTTTTAGTTTCACAATTTCATGCCCTCCTATCCATACCCATCTGTACACTTCAGTTCTCCTCAGGAATTGCAAAGAAATGTTGGTATTTTAATGATTTGAATTGCCAAAATTACATATCTTACCTTCCATCTACTTAAAAGGGATTTCAAAGGCTTCCCCCATTGGTTACAACTTAATTTAAAACCATATTACTATTGGGGGATTTGGTTACAACTTTTGGCAGAAAGTTGTCAAAGTTGCTAAGCAGCTTTTACAACATTTTTGTAATTTTTGCATTCTAGGTGACCAAACTTGGTCTAAACCTAATCTAGTGATGCAACATGGATGTAAAGCATTAAAAAAATTAAAATAAAAAAAATCCTAAGATTCTAGGCCTTTTGACCACTTTTGACCATAGTTGACCAAGGGCTTATAATTATGCCAATCTTGGAACTAGGTCTTAGAACTTGGTCTAGATGCCTAGATAGAAGATCTAACCTAACTAGGTGTTCTTAGGACTTTGATGAGCATTATTTGTTAGAGTTTATTGTGGGTTCTCATGCACCATACTATCCTTGAGTTTTAAAAATCAAGTTCCTAATTGAGGTTAATTGTTCCACCGAAGTCCAATATTGTTTGATTAGTCTTCGGTCAGCCAAGTTGCATCTATGTTGGGGAATCCTTTTTATTTGACTAAGTACTACATGTACTTCTTGGGTCTTGTTTGCTTCAACAACTTGGTGTCTAATATTTCTTCCAACTCTACTAGTTTCCTTTGAGGAAGATTAGTGACATAGTCTTCATCATTGATATATTTTTCCTCACCTTGCTCATTCATTGAACCTATTGTAGCTTTGTAGGGGGTGAGGTCTGCAATATTGAATATTGTGGAGACTTGTAGGGTTGGGGGAAGAGAGATTTCATAAGCATTCTCACCCATTTTATTGAGCATACTACATGGGCCTACCTTCTTCATATGAAGTTTAGAGTATCTACATTTAGGTAGTCTCTCTTTCCTTAGAAATGCCCAAACCTTGTCCCCCACTTTGAAGTGGATCTCCCTTCTTCTCTTATCAACATGCTCCTTGTACTTCAAATTGGATCTTTGAAATGCTTCTTTCTCCTCATGGTGCACCTTTGTGATGAGTTCTGCTAGTTCTTGGCCTTGAACACTGACTTTGAAGTTAGATGGTAGTTCTATGAGGTCTAATGGTCCTTTGGGATGAAGGCCATATATTGCTTGGAATGGTGTTTTGTCAAATGACCTGTTCATGGAATCATTAAGTGCAAAATCTACCTAGGGCAGGAGTGTATCCCAACTCTGAGCATATTGTTTGGTTAGGTATCTTAGGAGATTGCCTAAGGATCTGTTTACTACATCAGTCTACCCATCTATTTGTGGGTGGTAGGTAGAGCTATATGTGAGATTGGTTCCCAATTTCTTGAAGAGTGTCCTCCAAAAATGGCCTTGGAACTTCACATCCCTATCAGATGTAATTGTTTGAGGTAGACCATGGATCCTAACTACCTCTTTGAAGAAAAGATGTGCAATGAGGGAAGTATCATTTGTGCTTTAACATGGTACAAAATGGACCATTTTGCTAAACCTATCCACTATTACAAAAACATTGTCAAAAACTTTCTTTGTTTTAGGCAACCCCATTAAAAAATCCATTGAGATGGACTCCCATGGTCTAGAAGGAATCGGTAAAGGTTGATATAGTCCTTGATTGGTTGACAGACCTTTAGCTTCCTGACATATGGTGCAAGTTTCAATGGACTTCTTAACATCATTGTTCATCTTAGGCCAAAAATAACTTCTCCTCACCATGTCTGTTGTCTTATCAATGCCAAAGTGACCTCCTAGGCCACCACATTGCTTCTCTCTTATTATGTTTGTCTACATCAAATAATTTGGTATACATAGTTGAGCTCCTTTGAATAGGAGTCCATTCTGAATTAGATATTCAGAAAAGTTAGTATGGTCTCTTACAACCATCTTTGTGCAAATTTGATATATCTCTACAAATTCAGGGTCATTAGGGTAGAGCTGTTTGAGGGACTCAATTCCCACACTTTTTAGTTGTATCTCTTTAATCAGACCAACCCTCATACTAAGGGCATCAACAAATTTGTTTGTTAAACCTATTTTATGCTTGATGTTGAAGGTGTAGGCGTGCAACTATTTTACCCATTTCAGATGTCTAAAAGAGAATTTTTCTTGTGAATTAAGGAAACTTAATGTATGGTTGTCAGTATATACCACAAATTCCTTTGGGATAAAATAGTGCCTCCATTTCTTGAGGGCTTGGACCATGGCATAGAGTTCTAGGCCATATGTAGAGTATTTTATTTTGGCCTCATTTAGTGTCTCTGAGGAAAAGGCAACTGGCTTACCTTCCTAACTTAGGACTGCACCTATAGCCAAATTGCTTTCATTTGTCTCCATAGTGAAGACTTTGTAGAAATCAGGGAGGACCAAGATAGGATATTGGGAAACCCTATACTTTAGGTATTGGAATGCATCATTTTCTTCCTTTGTCCACATAAACTTAGTCTTCTTCCCACATTTAATTGTTTCAAGCATTGGTGCACACACATGACTAAAATTTTTGATAAAATTTCTATAGAAAGTTGCAAGTCCATGGAAGCTTCTTACATCACCTTGGTTCTTTGGTGGAGTCTAGTTGATGATTGCTTCTACCTTCTTAGGGTCCATCTTGAGGGTACCTTGTGAGATAAAAAATCCTAGGAACACAAGTTCCTTCCTCATACACATGCACTTTTCCAAGTTGATTACCAACTTGTGTTGATGAAGTCTTCATAGTACCCATTCCACATGATCAAGATGGTCCTTCTTTCTATGACTGAATATTATTATGTCATCAAGGTAAACACCAACAAATTTACCAATAAAATCAATGAATATCTCATTCATAAGCCTCATAAAAGTGCTAGGGGCATTGCTTAAGCCAAATGGCATTACTAACCATTCAAACAAACCTTTAGTAGTCTTGAATGTTGTTTTCCATTCATCTCTTGGTTTGATTATAATTTGATTGTATCCAGACTTTAAGTCTATCTTGGTGAAGTAGCAAGCACCTCCTTGTTGATCCAATAGATCCTCAATCCTTGGCATGGGGAATCTATACCTTATGGTGATCTTGTTCAGGGCCCTACTGTTAGTACATAACCTCCATTTTCTATCATTTTTAGGGGCTAGAACTGATGGGACTTCACATGGACTAAGACTCTTTTGAATGAGTCCTCTTTCCAATAATTCACCAACTTGCTTTGCAATATCTTCCTACCATAATGGTGTCATTTTATATGGGGCCTTTTTAGGTAGAGAGGAACTATGTATCAAGTCAATTTGGTGACTGATATCTCTTAAGGGAGGGAGGCTTGTGGGTAGGTCACTAGCAGTGACATCTCTATAATTTTCCAATAGTTCCTTAGCTTCCTTTGGTATAGGTTCTTTTTTATCAGACTTCATGTTGTCTTTGGGTTTGGAGATTAGGACAAAGGCTTCACTATTAGGTTCCTTCAATGTTTTTAACATTTCTTTCTCCCCCATTATGATGATAGTAGGTTCTTTTTCAGACTTGCTATCAAGCAGGGGCTTCATGGTAAAAGTTTTTTCATCCTCGGTGATGGAGTAGGTGTTCTTCCAATAATGGTGTATGGCATCTAGATCAAATTTCCAAAGCTTGCCTAGAAGGATGTGTGAGGCATTCATTTCAACTATATCACAAAGAACTTTGTCCTTAAAGTTTGCAATTGAGAATTCTACCCATGCTTTTTTCTATTACTAGAGGTTGTTGGCCTTTTGTTAGCCAAGAGACATGATAGGGGAAAGGGTGTGGCTTCTTAGGGAGGTTTAATTTTTGAACCATTTCACAACACACTAAATTTTCACCAGAACCAGAATCTATAAGTAGATTACATACCTTTCAATGACATTTGATCTTTGTCCTGAAGAGGTTCTTCCTTTGTGGAGGCTCTTGGTTTTGTGGAACTTGAAGGAAGACCTACCTCATCATCAAACATACTCTTTCCTCTAGTTTCAAGTCTCTAGTGTCAACATTGTCTTCTTTCTTGTCTTCTTGGATAAGTTGTGCTCTCCTTTCAACTTGATTATTTTTCCTCTTCTCAAGGCACCTTCCTGCATGATTTTTAATCTCTATTGAGCATTTAAGGTTGTCATTGGTATCAAAGGATATCAAAGAGATCATTTGGTCACTTATATTGAGTTGGTCGGTAACCAGAAGTAAGATAGAGCAGTTGGTAAAGTCTTTACACTGAGCACTACACCGACACTGATAGTTAGTAGACACCAAGCATCACAATATACACTGAGTAGTTTATACATTGTCTACTGATGATCAAAGGAAATGGAATAGTATTCTTAAATGGCACATCATTCTATGCAAATGGTTACAATAGATCGTAAAATGGTTTACCAAGATAAAGGAACATTTATTGTAATAGATACTCCTTAAATTCATTGTTTATCTTATTGTAATAGTTGATCTAGGATAATTTTCTACCGTAGATCTTAGGGTTATGATTATGTATTGTAACCTAATTTTTGTTAAAGTGGAAAAATAGGACACTATATATTTTGTGTTCACATCATTTTGTACAAGAAGAAAAAATATGATTTAAGGAGAACTTGAAGCAATTGCCTAAGTTCAAGTCAATCAATTTACAAAACCGAGTACAGAAGTTATCAGATTAAATAGAATCAGAGAAAGCTACTGAGCAGATTTAGAGAAAAAATTCATCACAGTCAAGGTGATATTTTAATGAGCATTGACAGATCTTTTTCAAACAATTAAGTTGTCAATCATCAGATAATTGCCTATTACCTTCTGACAATTGTAATAGAGTTTTTGGATAAAATCTCTTAGTAGAGTAGACTTAACAGTCTTATGTAAATCTCTTAAGTGAGTGCACACTTCATTAGTGTTTTTAAAATCCTATAACTAGGTAGATCTAGCTGATCTAACACTTTATTGCTAACAGGGCAAGATCACCAGAAGTGATCAAAACTTGTAGCCCTAATAGGCAAACCTTTTCTATCTACAATAGTGAAGAATTTTTGGGTGTCATCCCCACCGCAGTTTTTACCTTCTCACAAGGGTTTCTACGTTACCAAAATACTTGTGTTATGTGATTGTCATATTGATTTCATACTATTTACTTTTCTTAAGTTAACTAGATGATTGATTCATGCAATTAGATTAAAGTTATTTTGGTTGGTTACTACTGATTACTGTTATTGATTAGAAAAGTTTTACAAGTAAAAGTTTTGAAGGCACTAATTCACCCCTCCCCTCTTAGTACCTATCTCTCCTAATTCCAACAATTGGTATTAGAGCTAAGTTCTCTTGATTGAATAGTTTAACCACTAAAGGGTAAAAGATCTAATTCATGGAGAGATATAAATTTGACAAGACCATTGAGAACTAGAAGATACAGATATAGATATTCATGGAATAGTATAAACATGCAAAAGAAGAACTGAAGAAATCACTGGCTGAAAGGAAGAACCTTGCAATTATGAAAAGTGAAATCGGTTATCATGAAGAACCTATTGATGATATATTTTATCACATTGGATCAAGTTCAAGAAGCATCTCTGATGGATCCGAAAGCATAATCACTGACCTATCTGAAAAGAATCAGCATCTATGCAAGCAAGTGAAAGCACTTTAAATTAGTCAAGAATCTTAGATGGTAAGAATGGTGGAAATCATGAACAATGCTCAGCAAGCTGAACAAGATCAGAATCTGGCTATTGAAGACCGAAGAATGATGACTAAATAAATTCAAGCAAAATAAAATAAAATTCAGAGACTCACCAATTGTCACTTTCAAGTATCAAATCAGATGATGACTGTTAATCAAGAAGTGAACTGAGTGAATGGAGAATTAACAAGAAGACTTGAAGATGTTGCAATACTTAGAGAAGACAATGAAAAATTGAGAAATGAGATAAAGATACAAAAGAAACATAACAAAATGATGAAGATTGTTGAGGACAGCTCTGAAAAGATTGATGACTTCTGGACTAATCAAAGAAGATTTGGAAGTAAAGATGGTATAGGCTACACCGGTGGAGGAGAATCATCACATCAAGCTGAAAAGGTCAATAACAATCAAAACCAAAAACCCAAAGTATTGACATGTTATCACTGTGGAAAACCATGACATACATCTAATGTGTGTAGAAGCAAAGCACAAGGTAAACCTCCTGTCACTCCTAAGTTCAATGGATATTGTTAAAAGTATGGTAAGTTTGGACATCCAACTTATGAGTGGAGAGCTAAACATAATGATATTGCTAACAATACTATTGTGGAGAAGATATTCTATACTTGTAATAAGTATGGATACATTGCAAGGGAGTGCAAGATGAAAATGAAACAAGTCTAGTCACTTAAGGAGAAATCACAATGCAGGCCATAGCAACCAAAGAGACAAGGTAACTCTTATGTTTGGGACTATAATACATGGACTAATTTTGCTACATGCCATCGATATGGGCATATTGCATCAAATTGTTTTAGAAAGAGTCAGATTGGACAATCAAGAAGCTGGACAAGCACTGGGATGGCTTGTATGCACTGTCATAAGGTCGGTCATTTAAGCAAGAACTGTAGAGACCAAGCACTAGATGTAAACCATATATTCAAGAGTGGATATACTATTGCAGACATCACGAAGCTAAGGAACACTATGTGGAAGAAGGAATCTAATGAGAATGTTGAGACAAGTAATACTGTCAGTGAAACCTCATCCATTGGATTGGGTGACATCATCACCTCTACTTAAAAGTGAAAAAGGTATGTATGGGACTGACATTTTAAATGATCATATTTTACATATAGTTACTTATATATGATGTACAAATACCGAATCTACATGAATAAAGATGCACTATGGTTTATGTGTTATAAGCTAACAATGTCATATAGTCGATAAAAGAGAGACCAAGAGTTGGCTACTCATCGGTAATCACTATACCAGGTTAATCGACAATAGTGCAAATCGATGAAGAAATCATATGTTAACCGAGCGGAGAAAATTTTAGACATCACCGAGCTTGACAGGTGTTTCATACCAAATGTTAGGTCATGTATTTAATGCATGAAATTTTGAGTGGGAATATCTAATAGTTTATAAATATGCACGAAATAGAGTTCATTTGTTACATTGCAATTTTTGAAGAATGAAGATTTCATAGAGTAGAGTTCAAGCTAAAATTTCTCAGAAAGATTCAAAGCCATTGAAGATCAAACTGAAAACATTCTTTGATGACACTGAGTAAGTTCATTTTCTACCAAACACCTATTATCTACTGCTTTCCGAAACCCTAGGATTGATTTATGGCATCAACATCATCTGCAAGAAAATTGCAAAAAATTGGAGAGGAAGTAGAATTAATTGTTAGAGCTAATTTCGCCGAAGCAAAATTTAAACCTCATCCAAAGATTGTATCACAAATGGATGATATGGGCATATTTTTGAGTATTCTAGATAGGGTTTTGTTAACAGAAGATGTAAGGGCCTATGTTCACTACAAAATCAAAGAAATAGGAAAATTTGAAATGGCTGCTGCATTTCAACAAATCTATGGACCAGATGGAAAGATAAAAATTGAACACAACAAGATTATAGAATTAGGGCTATCCTGCACAACACACTACCTGCAATCTTTCAAACAGGACTGGATAAGAATCGTTCTGAGCAAATTTCATGATGGAAAATTTTGGCTAGATAAACCCATCAAGGTCACAAAGAAAGTGATAAATAGGTTTACTGGGTTCCCTACAATTGACAAAGCAAAAGCCTTTCGAAGTGCATCTCATCCTGAAGTAGAAAAGAACACTTGAGCTCAATGGGACAGAAGGGCATTAAAGATATCAACAATCAAAGACCCAATAGTCAAATTTGCATCTTATGTAATCAGGTATAAAATATTTCAATTGAGTAGACTCAACAGTGTACCCTACAGTGCCGTAGACATGGCATACAAGATTGTAAAGAAAGATCACTAGATAGACCTTGCTGAAATTTTATTACATCATCTACAAGAGAATATGAAGATAATAACATCAAAGAAGTCTAACACATGTAAGTATGGATCACTACTTGTTTGTACATTCTTCTATCTACAAAAATATGTAGTTGGTATCAGTAAAGTAAACTGGCAATTAGATCAATTGGTAACTGTACAAATTGGTGAAATGATGAAAAGTTTAAGAAAGAATCTGAACATGGAATTTAATGGATACTTCAAAGAATTTAAGACCAACATGCATCAAAGGAGTAGAATTTTGAGGGAATTAGTGAATAAATTTGAAAATGATATATGTTTTGTAGTCAATATAGATCACTCTATGATAAAGGCCATAGAACCAAGAACAAAATGGCTAGCACTGATTGGATACGAAATGAACTATGATTTTGCCTTGAAATCTATAAATGCACTACAAGCATTACTAATAGATATCACTGCCACTAGGTTCAACACATATGAAGAAGCCAAGTTACATATCACTACAAACATAGAGATTGAAAAAGTGTCTAGAAGGGCAAAGAAAATGAAGAAAGATCTAGCTGCAAGATATGGAAATGTATGAAACTCATCTGAAGAGTCACCAATTAAAGAAATAATTGAAGGTTAGTTACAGTTGGCTAACAAGCCCTATAATAGTGAGGAGACTGAGTCTGACAAACAAAAGGATCCCACACAGGTTCCTCTTACTAATGTTGAACAGGAAAAGCAATCACCAGAACAAAAGGTTATGAAAACAAGGTCATCAACTGTATTCTCATTCCCTCCAACAAAATAAGAAATGAAAGTCAAGAAATTGAGGGCAACTACACCGACAAGAAAATATTTTAAAAGAAAGAAAAAACCTGTAGCTGAGGCACCAAAGAAAAGAAGGAAATTGGTAAGAAGTAAAGAAGATCTCGAGGAATCTAACAATGACACTAATCAGTTCAAGATGATCAAACACAAGGCAAGTACAATAGAAGAAATAATTGAAAATGGAAATCTCACTGATCCAGGAATAGGTAACTATGATAAAATGTCAACTGAGGATCAAATGTAGATTGAACATGCTGTCATCCAGATGATGATAAAATTAAAAAAGGTACCAATGGAATTTGCATGTGCACTACCAAAGGAATTGGATGACAAGATCTCTGAGAGGTGGGCTATTGCACTAGATACAGAGAAAAGGAAAAGAGAAAGATCCTTAGTTAGGACAACCACACATTTAAGCTTTAGGGAGCATGAAGAATATTTGACCAAGTACCAAGCAAGATTTCTGCCCAAGAATCGAGCCATGTAGATACTAGATGAAAATTTGGTGGATATAGATATCACATGTGACTCCCTATGGACATCAATTCTGGAAGCAGAAGAGAAATCTGAACAGGAAGCATTCCTAAAATTGTCTAAAAAGAGACAAAATTCTAAAGGTAAAGGCATTTACATTGATGATGGAAAGGGAAAGAAGTTAAAGGATACTGGTATATCAGTTACCAAGGCAATTGATATAACTGAACAAAAAGAAGAGATGAGAATTTCATAGGATGCATGGGATCAAGTAGAGATCCAACTGTAGAAGAAAATTGATGATGACGTACTCATTAAGGACATAAAAAATGGAGATCCTGATGATAAAGATGATGAAGATGTGACTATTGCACCAAAAAAAGATGAAGCACTAAATACTGAAAGTGTATTCACATCTTTACTAGGTTAACTTACTATACTTGCAGAGGTAGCTGAAATAATTTCCCAAGTACAACCCGATGACTCTCATCCCGAGCAAGCTAAGGACACAACAGGGATACAAGAACCTGAGCAACCTATAGATACAAATGAGCCTAACAAAATAGAGGCACATTCTATAGATACCAAGATAGTAGAAGAAACCAAGACAACCGAGGTGAACCCACCTGACACTACATCCAAAGCTCCCACTCAGTCTACCGAGACAACGGAAACCGATGAGTAGAAGAAGGAAGATACTATGTCAATTGGGAAGGATACTCTGAAGAGTGGAGAAAAAGCTATTGTGCTTATTGAGAAGAAGTCACCTCTAGCACAAAAGAAGAAGAAGAAAGGAAAAGCACTGGTTACCATTGATGAAGTCACAATTATACCAGAATGTGCCCTGAGGACCCTAAGCCCCGAGGAACTAAGTAAATATGGGGAGCTATGTTCCAGGAAGGTGGCACAAGAAAAGCTGAAGCAAGAACACAAATGAAAAGAAGTGTTAACTAATGTGAGGGATATTTTGTAATAGATAGCACCAAAGATAAATATTGATGAGAATACTCCCATCATAGATCAACTTGCTACACTAGCCAAGAAGATCAATTCCCCAGATTGTGATATAGATAAATGAATTGAAGAAAGAGAAGAATCTAAAATACAGGATAAATTAGTAGAAAGAATTAGAAAAGAAGTGGCCATTGGAAAGGTCAAATTATTTGAGGAAATTACCGATGTCAAATCCATCACCCAGATAATATGTCAATTTATGCTAAAGCTCTATACTTTAGACACCTTCACTATAGAAGTCAGTTGAAAGATAAAAGGAATGGAAGCTAAAATCAAGTTAAGTACAAAAAGTACTATAACCAAGCCTCATGCTTTCTTAAAACATATTCACTAAGTTCAGGAACTCAGGTGGTTGATAGCAGATTTAAGAAAACAAGAAGAGAAAATCACAGATCAGGTCAAAGAGTTACAAACATAACTCATTCCAAACCTGAAAATTTTTGAAGCACATATTGTCAAAGCTGAGCAGCTAGTCGCAACACTAGAGATTTTGTTGTTAGATAATATCTTCGACATGCATGCACAAGTTGGTCTTGAGCATATTGCTCTTACCAACTTGAAAGAGGAGTGGGAAAACCTCTTGGAGTCTTTAGAGAAAACCCACCAACACATTTTTGATAAGATGTAAATACATTATATTTTTTTGTATTTGGCATTATTATCAAAAAGGGGGAAAACACGTATATGCCAAATAAGTACTTAGCTATGTATACTGCCTACTATCGAGAGCATGCATCGAGGGGGAGTACTTTGTACGTAGAATTTTTTTGATGTAGATATGAATATAGAAGAGATATAAGGAACATATAGAACATTTTTTCTATCTACATTTGAAGTTTTCATACTAATGCCAAAGGGGGAGATTGCTAATCTCTATTGAGAATTTAAGGTTGTCATTAGTATCAAAGGATATCAAAGAGATCGGTCAGTCACTTATATTGAGTTGGTCAGTAACCAGAAGTAAGACAGAGCAGTCGGTAAAGTCTTTACACCGAGCACTACATAGTTTACCAAGCACCAGCAGACACTGACACCAACACCAATAGTTAGTAGACACAAAGCGTCATAGTATACACTGAGTAGTTTATACATTGTCTACAAATGATCATAGGAAATGACATAGTATTCTGAAATGGCACATTCTTCTATGAAAATGGTTACAATAGATCATAAAATGGTTTACCAAGATCAAGGAACATTTATTGTAATAGATACTCACTAAATGCAATGTTTACCTTATTGTAATAGTTGATCTAGGATAATTTTCTACCGTAGATCTTAGGGTTATGATTATGTATTGTAACCTAATTTTTGTTAAAGTTGAAAAATAGAACACTAAATATTTTGTGTGTTCACATCATTTTGTACAAGAAGAAAAAATATGATTTAAGGAGCACTTGAAGCCATTGCCTATCTTCAAGTCAATCAATTTACAAAACTGAGTACATAAGTTATCAAATTAAATAGAATCAGAGAAGGCTACCGAGCAGATTTAGAGTAGAAATTCATCATAGTCAAGGTGATATTTTAATGAGCATTGATAGATCTATTTCAGAAAATTAAGTTTTCAATCAATAGATAATTTCCTATTACCTTTTGACAATTGTAATAGAGTTTTTGGATAAAATCTCTTAGTAGAGTAGACTTAACAGTCTTATGTAAATCTCTTAACTGAGTGCACACTTCATTAGTGCTGTTAAAATTCTATAACTAGGTAGATCTAGCTAATCTAACACTTTACTCCTAATAGGGTAAGATCACCAGAAGTGATCAAAACTTGTAGCCCTAACAAGCAAACCTTTTTGTATCTGCAGTAGTGAAGAATTTGTGGGTGTCATCCCCACCGTAGTTTTAACCTTCTAACAAGGGTTTCTGTGTTACCAAAATACTTGTGTTATGTGATTGTCATATTGATTTCATACTATTTACTTTTTCTTAATTTAACTAGATGATTGATTCATGAAATTAGATTCAAATTATTTTGGTCAATTACTACTAATTACTATTATAGATCAGAAAAGTTTTACAAGTAAAAGTTATGTCCCATATGATTACAATAGTAAAATTTTAATGGTCCATTACCCCTTCTAGAGTTTGTTCTTCCTCTATTTAATAGCCTCCTTCCTCTATAGTTTCCTCTTGAACTTGAGTCACTATTTTCTTTATCTCCTTGGTCAACGGTCTTGTTGCTACTACCACCATTCTATCCCTTGTTCCAAGAGTTTCCTTTCCCTCTAAAGTTATTCCCAATATCATTGTTCTTCCCTTTTCCAAACTCCCATTTTCTTTTCCATTTCTCCTCTACCTTGAGTACCATTTGATAGCACTTATTGACTATGGTAGGGTAGTGTAGGCTAAGTTCCTCTTGAATGGATACCTTCAAACCATTCATGTATCTTGCTAGTTTTTCTTCCTCATCTTCTACCACATTGGTCTTCATACATAATTTTAGGAAGTCATTAGTGTATGAGCCTACATCCATGTATTTTTGCTTCAAGCTTTGCTTCCTTGTATGGATTTGTACCCCATAGTCTTTAGGCACATATGTCTCCTTAATCAAGGCTATCATCTTGTTCCATGAATTGATCATGGTCTTTCCATTCTTCACCCTTTCTTTTTGGATGAAGTTCCACCAAGTTAGGGCTGCTCGCTTCAACTTGGATCTTTCTACCTTTACCTTTTTCTTTTTTAGGGATGTCCTCACATTCAAAGAATGTTGTCAAAGCCTCTATAGAATCCAAGGCTAAATTTGCAATCATCTTCCCATTGAAGACTGGCAAGTCTATTTTTTCCTCCATGGTTCTTCTCCCCATGGACTTTAAGGCATAAATGAAATGCCTTTGGTCTGTAGGGATGTGTTGATTAGGATCATCTTCCTCCTCTTCAGTCCCTTCTTCATTTTCAGACCCATCTTCTTTGTCCTTGTCTAGCTTCTTTTCAAGTTCTTAAAGCCTCTTAGTTAAGGTTGTATTTGCAGCCATTTTTTCTCTTACCATCTTTCCTAACTCGCTATTTTTGACCCTTGTAGGGATCTCTTCATCCTCATGAGAATACATTGTTGTGATACCACTTGATGCAAAGTGGGCAATTGGAAGCCTCTAAGCAATGAAAATGGCAAGGTCTTGGGTACTAAATATACCAAATTATGAAAGTAAAGTTCCCTAAACTTATCCAAAGTGTAGAATGAACAAGGAGTGAGGTTATCAAAACCCCAAAATCCAAGGATAACCTAATCACTAGGTTCCACAAGGTCCTAAGCACCAATGACCGAGGTTTACTAAGGAGTTCCCTGAACCCAATAAGAAACCAAACCCCATGAAATGAATCACAAGACCAGGGGTGGCCTAAAATCACTATTATAGCCTATTTAGGTCCCATTTGTTTAGTTCCAATGGTTCTTTTACTTACTAGCAATCCATACATGCTAGTTGCTTCACAAACCAAAGACTAGGCTTGTAGCCTTTCCTAGAAGAAATTTTGAACATAAGTCAAAATACTTCCACATGAGATATGTGATAGGTTGGAGATTCTAACACCATTTTGGGCTTTATAAAACATATCCAAGCACCAAGATATGAAGGAAAATAGAAGTTTCTAAAACAACTACACTAGACCAGGCTAATAGGCCTAATTAGGTCTGCAATTGCACTAAAAGTGTTCTTTCCTCCAAGCCAATGTACAAAATAATTATGGGAGCATGTGAGGATGTATAAAAGAACTTAGAATCCAAATTTTTGAGTCTTGGTGAACCCCCAACCAAGAGTTATGGTGATTGTTCTAAGTCACTGACTGATGCACATATAGAGATGTACACCTAGGGCATACCGCCAAATCCACTCCCTTGTAAATCATCACTTCTAACCTGTAAAATATAAAAATACATTGATAAATTTTGAATTCCACCAAGGGACATCAATTTCCCTATAAGGAATAGTCCCAAGAGATAACTGAGAGGGGGGAGGAGTAAATCAATTATCTACAAGATTCAATTCTTTATCCAATTAAGTATACTTAAACATAGGCATAAACACATTGAAAGAACACATGAACACAACACCAATATTTTGGTTATAGGGAAATTGAAATAGGTAAAAACCCTGATGGGAATTGACACCCACTAATATTTTGTACTAGTGTATTATGATCCTTGCTAGAAGATCCTTTACCCTATTAGGAGTAGCTTTACAATATATTAAGTACAGTAGACCTAGTCAAGGGTCAGACCCTGTTAGGAGTCTTTTGTTAGCTCTACTATGCATGCAACACATTCTAGGACCTATTTAATTAAGATAATTATAGATTTATGCTACACACTATTGGCTCTACCAAAATTACTAGATCTGAACTCCAAGGGTACATACCCTAAAGATAGGTGCAACTCTAGAACTACTAAAATCTTTGTCTTCTCTTCTAAACAATCACAACAAACTGCTACTGGCAAAGAGAAACTACATAACTTCACTTGTGTTCATCATTAGACTATGCATCCATAACTAAAACATCACTAACATGTCTCCATCATAAATCCAAGTGTGCATAGCTCCATGATAACTATATAGACAACTGTACACACAATATTGCCTATAACTCTGCTAGGAACACTATTGACTCAAGTTGCTATAAAATTATATGTACTAACAACCTCTATGCCAAAGATATCAATCTAATATCATGTCCATGCAACACATATTGAAAGATTACTTCATAAGACTCCTTTGCATGCTACATTCCATATGTTGTCATCAATGACAAACATACAGTCAGTACTGGCCTATCGGCAAATCTCCAACAATCTCCCCCTTTGGCATTGATGGCAACATGTGGAATGAAAAACCACCACCAATCCAAATGAGCATTTCTTTCATAACATTCTCCATTTCCTCTTCAAAACTCCCCAAAACATGAATCCTTCATCTACTGCAATATTTTCTAATATTCTTCATTTCCTCAACTAAACTGCTATCATAACTAAAAAATACTCCCCCTTAGTATATTACTCCTTTTCCTTTGTGTTTTTCATGACACTATACTACTCCCCCTTTGACATCAATGGCAAAGGGAAACATTCATTTTAAGCACTAGTAGTAATCCTGAAGTAGAGTACTCCACCTTCCATCAGTCCCAGAGGACTGATGTCTTTCCTTCTTTCCTCTAAGAAGAATCAGGGAAGGGAATTACTCTCAACTTCTCCCTGAGATACTCAAAAGTATCCTTGGGTAAGGAATTTGTGAAATTTTTTTCCAACTGATCCTTAGTACTTACATAGTCCAACATGACTTCTTTCTCTAAAAATTTCTCTCTTATGAAGTGATACTTGATCTCAATGTGCTTTATTTTTGCATGCATCACAGGGTTCTTTGACATATTGATAGTGCTAGTGTTATCACAGTGAATAATAATAGGATAATCAATCTGAATTCCAAAATCCTTTATCATTTTCTTGATCCAAACAATTGTAGAACAATTCAAGGCTCCTACAACATATTCTTCTTTTTCTGTTGACTAAGAAATACAATTTTGTTTCTTGCTTGTCTAGGTGAAAAGTCTATTACCAAGAAACACTACTCCACTTGATGTACTCTTTCTATCATCAACGTATCTTTCCCAATCTGCATCTATGCACACATGAAGCTCATCATTATCCAAATTAGGATACCATAGACCATAGTTTATAGTGCCTTGCAAATATCTTAATATTATTTTTACTTCCATGAGGTGACTTTGTTTAGGCTCTACTGCAAATCTTCCAACTATGCCAACTACATTAGAAATATTAGGTCTAGTCTGAGTAAGATAAATAAGTTTTCCAATCATAGATTTTTACAAAGGAATATCTACTACTGGGGAGTCATCTTCTTTTGTAAGCTTTCATCTAGTAATCATAGGAGTCCCTACTAGCTTGCAATCATCCATTTTGAATTTCTCCAATATTTCTTTCACATACTTGTATTGATTAATGAAGATACCTTTCTCTATCTGTTTCACATTCAATCCCAAAAAGTACTTGATAGGGCCAATCATACTCATCTCAAATTCATTTTGCATTTCCTTATAAAATTCAGTACTAAGGTTATCATTACCTCCAAAGATAATGTCATCAAGAGATATAGCTACAACTAGAAAACCTTGAGATGTATTTCTAATGAACAGATTACAATCTGTTGCTCCTTTCTTGAATCCAATATTTGTTAAGTATCCATCTAGTCTCTCATACCATGCTCTAGGGGCTTGCTTAAGTCCATAGAGAGCCTTCTTCAATCTGCATACCATATCAGGTTTGTCTGATAAGGTGAACCCTTTTGGCTACTCAATGTATACTTCTTTAAAGTCTCCTTTTAGGAATGTTGACTTTACATCTATCTGATATACTTTGAAGTTTTTAACTATAGCATAGGCTAGAAACAACTTGATAGCTTCTAATCTACTCATAGGTGCAAATTTGTCTAAATAATTAATGCCTTCTCTTTGAGCATATCCTTTACATACTAACCTTTCTTTGTTTCTTACTACTGTGCCATCTTCATTCATCTTGTTTCTAAATATCCACTTTGTTCCAATTACATTTTTATCACTAGGTCTTGGGACCAGTTCCCAAGTGTCATTTTTGATAATCTATTCAAGTTCTTCTTTCATAACATCATGCCAATCTCAATCATTACAAGCATCTTCAACACTTAAGGGCTCAATCTAAGATAGTAAACACACTGTGCATCATCATTAGCTGATTTCTTTTCTTGTGATCTTGTTAGGACTTTTGCGCTCTAATCTCCAATGATATCTTTCTTGGAATGGTTTCTAGATGTAAACTTTGGAACCTTAGTTGATTCTCACTCATTAGCCTTAGGTGTTTCTTCTTCACTTGTCTCAGGGTCATTAAACAACACATCAATACTGTCAAACATTTCTTCAATGACTGTCTCACTAGTAGAGGGTCTAGGTTCATCTTCAATCATGGGTGAGTAATCATGATATCTTTCTTGAAGCATAAACTTGTCATCAATCTTAACATGAGCACTTTCAATGATCTTTTTCAATCTTAAATTGAAACATCTATAAGCTTTAATTTTAGTAGAGTAACCAAGGAAAATACCTTCATCGCTTCTTGCATCAAACTTGCCTATTGCTTCATCTCTCTTGATGTAGCACTTTCTTCCAAAGATTTTGAATTATTTCACTATGGGAACATTACCAAACCAAAGCTCATATGGTGTTTTTTCAGTGCTTGGTCTTAGTTGAATTCTATTCATGGCATAGACTGTTGTATTTACTACATCTCTCCAATAGGTGTGTGTCACTTTTCCTTCAATCATGATGGTACACGCTGTAACAAGAATGATCCTATTCCTTCCCTCTACAATCCCATTCTGCTGAGGGGTTCTAGGTGCACTTAATTGTCTCTTTATACCATGTTCTTCGCAGTACTCATAGAATCTATCAGAGCTGAATTCTCCTCCTCTATCCAATCTCAAACATTTTATCTTAAGTCCAAATTCATTCTCAACCTTAGCTTTGAATATTTTGAACTTTTCAAATGCTTCTGACTTATCTTTCAAGAATGCAACCCACATCATCCTAGTGTAATAATCAAAAAATTAAAATGAAATACCTTTCACCATAGTATGACCTTGTTTGAGTAGGGCCACATAGGTCTTTATGTATCAGATCCAACTTGTTCTTGCACCTGATTGAGTTTCTCACTTCCTTTCCAATCACACATTCCTTGCATATAGTATCAATTGGCTTTGCTATGAAAAGTAGATCTCTTACTACCTTAACATTTCTTATCTTTACTATGTTATCAAAATTGATATGACATAGTCTTTTATGCCACAACCAACTATCATCAACTTTAGCAACAAAACAACTTGCTTTTGAATTAAGTTGAAAAACATTACCTCTTGTCTTTGAACCTGATGCAATCACAACACCATCTTTGTTGTTAATGATGTATTTGTCATCTTTGAATTCCAACTGATAGCCTTTTCTAAGTAACTGTCCAACACTAAGAAGGTTATATTTCAAACCATCAAAATAGAGAACATCATCAGTACTATTCTTTCCATCCAAAGTGATGGCTCCCTTACCAACTGTAGGCTTAGGAGTATTATCTCTAAATCTAACCATACCACCATTGTATTTGTCCAGATGAACAAATCTTCCTTTATCACCTGTCATGTGATGAGAGCAACCAATGTCTATAATCTAGTTTGTCTTGATATCTGCTTGGGAGATTAATGCTAGTTCTTGTTCCTCTTTCTTATCTTTGTGATTTGACTTATCAAGCATTTTGTCTACCACAACAATGAATCCAATTTCTTCTTCTCCTGATTCATCATCATAAACGCCATCTCCAACATAGTAACATTCCTTAGTGTACTTAAGTTTGTAATCCTTTTTGAACTTTTTAGCTCTAGTAGGACACTTAGATTTGTAATCACCTAAAATGGACAAAGATAGTTTAATGATAATTCAAAGAAAATTAAGTAAAATCAATGCAAATCAAGGACAAAATTGAATCAACTGAATCAAAATGCAAAATTAGCCAATCAAAATGAAAATCAAATCCTAATGCAAGATTAATCAAAATTGAGAACATTTTAATAAAGTGCAATCAAATCAAAATACAATTAATTTAATTAATTGTATAGTCTTGGATTAAATTAAATTCAACCCATTCAAGGGGTGCATGGATAAAATAAATCAATTAAATCAATTAATACAAATCAATTACTCTCAACAACCCAAAAGAGAGGAAAATCAATCAACCAATGAGATTAAAGGAAAGGCATTCACATGGATCAAGCCAAATTCAATCTCAATCACTCAAAGTGAAAGGGAATCTTCACCATTGATATTGTCTACTTGTCCCAAGCTTTGAGGAGAAAAACTTTTCATTGTCTTCAAAGGGTGGAACTAAGGACTCAACCAAGGCTTAACCATGATCAAACACAACTACACCCCCTACCATTGGGAAAATCTATAAAAAGGAAGACCAAATTCCTTCATAATTCATAACCACATATCTAAGAATTGCATCCAATCTCTTGCAATTTGAGTTTAGAAAGGCATTTGAGAGCATTTTAGCATTTATCTTGATAATTGTTAGCTTTAGCATTGTTTATCTTTATCATTCTCATTCTAGGACTATCATTAATGAGAGCTTGTTGAGGGCTTTGCATTAACATTCTTAGTTAGAGAGCCATAAGATGATCAATTAGTCATTGATTTAGCTAAATAGTTACTCTATTGCAGTTTAATTTAGTTTCTATTTAATTTATTATTGATGATTAACCCTAATTCTATGAAGATACTTTTATTAGTATACAAAATGATGCCCCTAACTTTGGCTAGCTACAAAGAAAGAGGTAAGCCTAAACTAGTCAATATTTTCCCTTAGCTTGTGGCATTGGGTGCATTTAAAATATAGCAATTAAGAAGGATTAAAGAATCAAACACATAAATCAAAGCCCCTTTTTTGTGGAAGAGAGTAGAAATACTCAAATCCCTATAGTTAGAGGGTGAAATCAATTGAACCTTGTTAAATTGTGTTTGGGAACTAAAGGGATCTTCACCTTCTTGGTGAACCAAATTCCCAAAAGATTAACCTTAATTCCATTTTCCTTGCTTTCAAAAGGAACATGCTAGAACTTTAGTGGGCTTGCCTCCCGAGTTTTCCTTAACAAGGTTGGTGAGAGGGACAACCCAAAGTGGGACATGCTTTCTTTTTCCGTGAGAATCCAACCCACTATAAAATAAAATGCATGCATCCTTAATGGGGTGTATGACAAAAGGGTCTTAAATTTTTTGAATTTCCTCTAGTAGTCCTCACGGATTGCGCTAATTCATACTTTGGTGCATGTGGGAAACCCATTAACATAATTGGGGGATGAAAGATTAAAGTACATTTAGAATGGAATCCACAATAAAACCTTGATAAAGTAGAAAAGACCACCTTTTAGAGCCATGTTTATGAACCAAATTTTGTGCTAAGGTAGGTGCTTGAAGTTGCTTCTTGTGAAAAACCTGTGACAATGTTCTACAAATCAAACATTTTGTGTTTAAGAGGGTAAAAAGAGACAAGTGAATGTGTGGTTGTTATGTTTGAAATACATAAACAAGTTAGAGATATCCATTGAAAATCATCTTATATTTTTAAATCTCTTCAATAATAAAATCAACAACTCTCATATCAAAGACCATTCTGAATCAAACCCTTGTTGGATGCCGATTTCCACATGGTCTCACACATATAGGTTATCATTAGAAGGTGATAGCATGTTTGGTGAAATCAAAGAGCAAGAAGCTAAATATCAAAGTCTTTACAAAGATCCTAACTATGAAGAAATTCTTCCCAACCTGTTTGAACAAAGACTTGAAGATATGGATAGAAATTCAGCATACCAAAATCACAATACTGACAATGCCAACCATAATTCTAGCAAAACACTTGAAGAAAAGGTTGAGAAAGCTGCCCAAGATTTAGAGTTCCTAGAAGTCATGGAGAAATTGATAGATAGGGATAAGGAGAAATTTTTCTTAAACCTAGCATAAAAGTTAGTGAAGCTTCCTCATGACTTTAATATGGACCAACTTAGGAAGGACCAATAGCAAGATGATCCAATGAACACTATGAATAGGAAAATTAAGGCCTTCCAAGAAAAAATTGATACCCTAAAGAGGGTAGCTAAACCTAAGGCCTTCTCCATTGAAGCTATGTCCTTTTCCTTTTGACAAAAGCCTAGTTATGGTTTCATTTCCTTTCAATGCCATTTTTCCTAAATATGATAAATACATGGGTAAGACGGACCCATAGGATCATTTGAGAGAATTTTGCACCCTAAGTATAGAGTTCATGCATAATGATATTTATCTAATGAGACTCTTTCCTAGAAGCTTAGAAGGACCCGCAATGGAGTGGTTTTCAAAACTACACCAAGGAATAAAGACCTTTGAGGAGCTAGCCTCCAACTTTGTAACCCATTACTCTTACAACATTGAGCATGAAATCACAATGCTCAAGTTATGTGATACCAAGCAGAAAGATGGAGAGTCCTTCTTAGGATTCTTACAAAGGTGGAGGACTATTTTCGCAAGGTATCCATGAAGTATCCCACAGAAAGAGAAGATGGAGATCTTCACCAATAGCTTAAACACTGAAATGAATTATAGATTGCAACTTCAATGTCCTCCCACATTTGAAAAACTTATCAAAAATAGAGTCAAGATTGAAGATGTTTTGGTGAAAAGAGGTGAAGTCAAATTATTTAAGGACAAAAAATTCAACAACAAGAACAATAATTATCTACCCAAGTATTTCAATAATCAAGGGTCCAATAATCAAAATGATAAATCAAAATATCAGACTAAGAATAACAACAAAAACCTTGTCAACGATGGGGTTGTAGAGTCACAAAATTTTAAGTCTACCTCGTTTATTTTACCATATGGAGCAAATTCTTCAAATAATGTTAATCAAGCAAACACAACTCCATATAATTCCAATAATTCCAATAACAATTCCAATCCTTCCAACAATAAGATTTGGGATAAGTCAAAATTCAATTCCAATTATAAAAAAATGAAATTCACTTATTTGGGTGAACCTTTGGAGAATGTACTAAGAACTTTGGTTGCCAATCAAGCTATCACATTACCCGACATATCAGGTTATGAACCACAAGTTAAGCCACATTGGTGGAATGAATCTCATCATTGTGAATTCCATCGAAATAGAGGTCATCATACCAATGAATGTATGAGATTAAAACACATGGTTTAAGATCTAATTGATAATGGAACCATTCAAATCGAAGGGCCTAAAAACAAAGAAGACCATATGGCTTACAAAAATCCCTTTCTAAATCATGACAAGGCTGAGTCATCTAATCAAAATCACAAAAAGGGCAATGAAAAAGTGAACTTTTCTCATACTTAAGATAACACAATAAATACTCTAAGAGAAGAGGATCAAACTATAAATGTTATAATAGTAAAAGATAAATCATGAGAATTATCATCAAATGTGGTCACTAGAGGGCAAGCATAAAAATTGTCATACCTACAAATGCTCCAAAAATTGTGTTGTCAAACCAAGCTTCCACATCATCAACAAAGAAATATAATTTGGTTGATCAATTGCAAAGAACTCCAGCTCAAATCTCTATTCTTGAGTTTCTCAAACTATCACCAGTTCATAAGGATATCTTGGAGAAAGCATTGTTAGAAACAAATGTGCCTCTAAATTTGGAGGTAGGAAAATTTCAAAACATGGTAGGGCGTTTAATTGTACCTCATTGCCTATCATTTTTTGAACAAGATGACATGTCTCTTAATCATCCCCAAAATCTTCCTTTACACATGGAAATGTTGATTCATCAGCATAGGGTGAAAATAGTACTTATAGATGGAGGAGCTAGCTTAAATATTTGTACCCTTAGCTTGGTAAGAGCCTTAGGATTTTCTGAGGAGGCCATTGACCCAAAGAAAAAGATAACCATAAAAGCATACGATGATGAAGAAAGAGCCTTGAAAGGACTCATAGTATTACCCATAAGAGTTGGTCCCATGCAAAAAGAGACTATATGTCAAGTGTTAGACCTAAAATTGACCTACAATATCTTTCTAGGACAGCCACAGATCCATGAAATGCAAGTTGTTCCTTCAAGTTATCATCAATGCCTAAAATTCCCATATCTAGGTCAATAGATAATGGTAAGTGGAGATTTAAATCCATTCCAATATTGTAATAATGTCAAACCTATCAATGAATCCTTAGTTCCATACAATACTGAAGGGTGTACATCAAATCAAATGGAACAAGGTCAAAACTCCAAAGATATCCCTTTGTTGAAAGGAAAAGAAAATATAAAGGAAGAGATTGTTATGGAAGAAGCACCAAAACTCATTAACCTAACTACATCACCTAAAGGAAAACAAAAGGTTAATGAGGATAACATTATTAAAGAATCAAAAGAAGACCATACCAAAGCTCAAGTATACACTAAAGAAGTCCATTATCAAAAGATGGACCAAATGATGAAATTTTTTTATGAACAATGTAAGATCAAACAAAAAGGAGTAGGTGAATACTTCTTATCTATAATGGACCTACCTTTATCACCCAAGTCCTTTGGAAAACCTTCAAGTTTACCTCATAAGTATAATGATAACTTTGTAAGGGCAAGTACATCATCCACCATGGAGGAAGAAGACAATGAAATCCTAAACTAGTTATGTTAGTCCATTTTCCTGTCACAACAAAAATCTTTTGAAAATGGCCTCCTCCCTACAAATGTTTCATGGTTTGTGCTCCTACCCTGTGCTTCATGTTGTCACCAAGCTCTGGTCCAGATTTCATATGCTAATTTGTAGAATCCAGAAAGTTATACAAATTCTAAGGTCTGCAGGAAACAATTTCAAAATCTTCCATAGTGTCGATAACCTACAGTATTTTTGAAAATCCATGATGTTTTTGGTCTGTGTGAAAACCTTCATTATTTTTGACCTTATGCCTTCTAGCTTTTGTGTACTTGTCTTTTGGTGCCAAAAACTTTGTGTGTTTTCAGTCTTTCACTGTGTCGAAAACCCTGTGTGTTTTCGACCCTACACTTCTGCCTTGTTTGCTGGCATTCCCTAATTGCACAAATGCGATGGATGGTGGGCTCAGGTCTTCAAAGGGTTCCAAATGATTGGTTGTCACATGATCGCATGTCAAGAATTTTTGACATGTGACCATGCAACTAGTTGACACATGTCCCAGTGGGGCCATCCCAGGGGGTCTAATAGATGTTTAACGGGTGACAAAGATCAGTGGTTGTCGTTATACCACCGAGGTGAGATGCTTGAATTTTAGCATCGTGGTATAGTGACAACCATTGATCTTCTTCAATGATGCAATGGGCCATGGGACCGCTAACATCAGATGTTGAGGTGGAAGGTTTCTAGTGGATCCAGGGTAGAGATGTGGGCCTAGTGGTCAGAGCCCTTTCAATCCTATGATTGCCACATGATCGCAAGGAATATTGTTTCCCCTTGTGATCATGTGACAACTGTCTGATCTTGCAGTGTTTAAAAAAGGGTTGACAGGTGGTGGGTCCCGTGTCAAGTGACTCAGTGTTTGCAGTGAATGGTGCGGTGACATGTGGCATCAGGCAGGCCCAGGTGGGGTCTGAGGTTTGGTGGAGTAGATAAGGATCTAGCGGTGCTGACAAAATTCAATGTATTCACATGTTCGCACAATAAAAAGGTGATTCACTAGTTCATCCGGTGATTTAGCAAACAATGGTCACGTGATTTCTAAGTTTTTTGGTGATGGCATAAAGTATCTCACCAACTGGAAAAAGTTCTTCGATCACCAGTTTGCCAGATCAGGTGGGGCCAGTGTTTACGATGATGTAGGCAACAAGGTGGCAATCTCATGGCTTGTTGTGTGTTTTCATAGTCTAGTTTTTGGCTATGTGATAATGCGACCACTATTTGGGGATCGTGGTTGCGGAGTTGTGTGGGTCTACATTGCCATGTTGCTGATGTGCTTAGTTTTTCATTCACCGAGGGATTTTTGAGGTGGCTGAAGACTTTTCTGTGGGGTTTGTGACTGTTGACCATGGCTAGGAGACCACGGATGCATGATCGCAAGGGTTAGTTTGGTGTCATGCGATCATGTGACCAAGCATAAGATTTATCCAGAATTCCTATGGCGGTTAAGTTGGTGACCGCCCGATTGCGTGACTAAGGGCAAATAGTGGAGGAACATAAAGCCTGCAAAATGCAAAATAACCATTAGAATTCAAATTCAAATTCCACAGAGGGTTTGCAACAACAAAGGGTACCATTTTTATGGAATTCAATGTAGAAATGACCCTGTTTGGTAAGAAGCGATTGGTTTTCTATTTGCAAAGTGGTCCAGGGTACCATGAGTGTTTGTGAGGGTGTTTTTCCATGTGGGGGAGGACAATTTTTGTTGGCTCGAGGTGGTTTGATGGTTTTTTCAAACTATTTTTCATGATGAATTTGTGATCCTGGGTACAGATTTGAAGATTTTATCTTTCTTGAGGATCATTCTTGTTTCTGACAGATTGGTGCTGGTTTTCCCTCCAACATGTGTTGTTTTTGAATTTTGTTGTGGTTAGCCATTGTAATCCTAGCCTTAGCTATCTATAGCTTGTTGCAACCTATTATGGGTTTCCAAGGTAGCTAATGGTATAAAGTGTCAAATTTTTGACTGTGTAAGGGTTCTGAATTTTGTCAGTTCCAGGGAGGGTCCTTTTCCTGTAGATTTTCTTCTTCTCTCTACATATAAGGTGTTCCTCTTCTATTGCTGGTTCAAAGAATACAATAAATATTGTAACAAACTTGTTTTATGCATGAGAATTTAATATACTCTTACTATTACCAAGCTATCTCCATTTGAATTCTGGACTCATTAATCATACATCAATGGTGTCTAGTTTTTCTATTTGCATTGCCTATGTGCTTGCAAGTGGAGTTGTCTTCACAGGGATAACTGGTTCAGGGTTAGTGTTTATGTATGTATGAGCTGAGGTGTCAAAGATATTTCATGCTTGTCTTCTAGTGGATGCTGGTTAATGTATTGTCTATTTATAGGTCTCTTCTAAGGGGAGGGTTAAAATCCTTTGAGTGGATAATAACATACATAAATACACAGGTGGGTGCTAAGTTGAGGTTTGGTCATGGTGTGTGATTGATGTCAAGCATCAACACATTGGGTATATTATTTTCTTATTTCATAGTTGTCTCTTGCAGTAGGGTATTTGACTCTGTGGCCCATTGGATAAGGCACTGGTCTATTAGAGACTTAGGGCATCTCAGGGGTCCTTTCAGTCCTTTAAAATCATTTTCATTTAGTCCCACCCTTTCTCTTTCTTGCTGTTAGTGTAGGTCTCTAGTTCTCAGACTCATTGCATGCAAGAAGGTTATTGCATCAGATTTGGTTTCATTGGGGTACATGATACCTATAGGAGTCTGGTAACTATTCCACAATAATACATCTGCAGGCCTTTCAGTCATCAAGAAGAGTCATGGGTGTGCAGATGAGGCAATACCTGCTTGAGTGATGTGGAGCTCAAAGTAGAAGGAGGATTTCTCTCTATCCTCATCAATTGGTTTGTTTTTCTTTCCAAGATTGAGTGCCTAACCTGTGTTTCAAGCCCAACCATTTGATTCAAGTTTGGTCCTGCAAGGAAAAGAGCCAACAAAATGGTGACTTTACTGGGGAGAACAATGAAAAGGAAGTTTATCTGTTAGAATCTCTGGTTGTTTCAAAATTTTGCAGTATCTTATTGACTAGATTTATTTGCCCATCCGAGTCACCAAAAAAATGGTGACTCTGCTGGGGAGAGTCTAGAATAGAGTCAGAAATAAAAATCAAGCATTTGCAAAAAAATTTCACCTAGTTATGAGTGGCAGCTCTGATTTATCTCTATTTGATCAGTGCATTCCCCCTGATAAATAGTGTGTATACCTGGTGTAGTTTTCTGTTGGCTGGAAGAAGACAAGTGAAACATTTTTCCTCTGCGAGGAGGTGGTGACTCTACACTGCAAACAACCTGATAGAGCCACAAGGTGAGGTCTAGATCTGCCCTACCTTTCAGTCAACAAGGTTTTTGCTGCAAAATTCTAGGTATTCTTTTACTGAAAATGTCTCCCTATCAAGTGTGTAGCACTACTGTAAAGGGATAAGTGGTGGGCAGTTCCTCATGGAGGAATATAGCCCCTTTTGTTTTGATGGCATTGAAGGTTCCCCTAATGAGTTCTCTACTGAGGATGGGAAGTGCTTGCCAAGATTCATGGCCAGTGGATCTATTTCTACAAGCCAGCATGTTGATGTTGTCATAGGTATTTTTGGAGATATGGATGTTGAACATGAAGATATTGCCATGAGGTTATTTTTGCACACATTTTCTGATGGTGCAAGGAAGTGGTTCTTGTCCTTTCCTTCATGTTCAATCCCTTCTTGGGATGTGTTGAGAGATATGTTTGTTGAGCAATTTGATAAAGTTGCTGCTCTCAAGAAGGAATTAGTGAGGTTGAAAATGGTGAACTGGCAGTTAGCAGAGGACATAAGATTGCTAATACTGGTGGCTCCTAATGATGTTCATGAGGAGGCTAATGTTTCTGATGTTGATTCTCACTATGTAGAGAGTGTTGACTATGAAGCTAATTCTGAGATCAGTGCATATGAGGATGTTGAAGATGAATCTAAGGATGGCAATATTTGTTTTTTGTCTGCAGATTTTTCTTCTTGTCAACATGAGAGGGCAGTTTTCTTGTTCCAGTTTGATGATGTTTTGTGTGAGGGGTAGAATATTGGATATGATGCAGATGATGATTCCTGCATAGATTATTTCACACAAGATGATCTAAGACTAGAAATGTGTATCCTTGTTCCTCACAAGGATGATATTTGTGGCACTAGGGGTGAGGCTGAGGAAAATGATATCAAGGCCCAAAGTCCATTGAGCAGTAAAGAGATTTCAACACTCTTGGATGATGAATTCCAAAGGTATGCACCTTGTCTGGACTTTGATTTGTAGCTCCCCTATGATATACATTTTGACATTGATAATGAGGCTAGTGTTCAGAGTGACTATGAAGACCCATGTATACAAGATCTCCCCTTTGGTAGTGACTCTGCAGAAAGAGAAGTAGAAGGACATGACAGTGTGTTTTCTTGTCATCAAGATTACAGTGATGAAAAAATTTCTTATTCAACCCCTTTTCCCATTTCTGCTAAATATGATACTGAGTGTGATAGTATTGCTTAGTCTTCAATAGTTGGGACATATTTCCTTTTGGTGAAAATAATGATGATGCAGTGCTCCCCTGTCACCAAAGTTTTGATATAAACCTTCACTTGGTTCATGATCCAGTTCATGAAGATGTCATTGATGAACCAGGTTGCTCAGTGGCTGAAGCAATACATGAATGTAAATTTAGAGATTCAAGTCCTTTTCAGCCAGGTAACTTTGATGTAATGCATGATGCTTAGTATGTTTCATTTTTTGATGCATTACTAGATCACATTTTTGTTTCCAGTCATCAGGAGGAAGTAAGTGACATTCCATACTTCTTGGAGTTTGAATATGAATGTAATAATCATGACTAGAAAAGCATGGGTAGTGATCAGCATAGTTTCATTCTTCAGCCCATGAATATTCACATATGCTTGCAGCAAGGTGGTCATGAAATTTTTAGGTGGCTGGTTGCATATGTGGATGAAAATCGGACCTTTGATTCAGGAGGGTCATTGATTTCATTTTGGTGGCTTGGGGCCATCAAGTAAAGTTGTAAATCTTGTAAATTTTATAAATATTCTTCCCTTTTTGCTATGTGCTTTTCCTTCCTATTCCCTATATTTTTTTGATGTTCCTTGTTTTATCTAGTTGGTGGTCTTCTCTCCCAGTGATTCTGAATCCTTGTCATGCCTGCAAGAGCCATGCATCCCCAACTAGAGCCACTATTAGTCCATTTTCCTGTCACAACAAAAATCTTTTGAAAATGGCCTTCTCCCTGCAAATGTTTCATGGTTTGTACTCCTACCTTGTCCTTCATGTTGTCACCAAGCTCTGGTCTAGATTTCATGTGCTAATTCATAGAATCCAGAAAGTTATTCAAATTCTAAGGTCTGTAGGAAATAATTTCAAAATCTGCCACAGTGTCGAAAACCTACAGCATTTTTGAAAATCCATGATGTTTTCGATCTGTGTGAAAACCTTCATTATTTTTGACCTTATGCCTTCCAGCTTTTGTGTACTTATCTTTTGGTGCCAAACACTTTGTGTGTTTTTAGTCTTTTGCTGTGTCGAAAACCCTGTGTGTTTTTGACCCTACACTTCTGCCTTGTTTGTTGGCATTCCCTAACTGTGCAAGTGTGATGGATGGTGGACCTGGGTCTTCAAAGGGTTCCAAATGATTGGTTGTCATATGATCACATGTTAGGAATTTCTCACATGTGACCATGCAACCGGTTGACACATGTCCCAGTGGGCCCATCCCAGGGTGTTTGACAGATGTTTAATGGGTGAAAAAGATCGGTGGTTGTCATTATACCATCGAGGTGAGATGCTCAACTTTTAGCATCATGGTATAGTGACAATTGTCGATCTTCTTCGGTGATGCAATGGGCTATGGGACCACTGATAGAGGATGTTGAGGTGGTAGGTTTCTAGTGGATGCAGGATAGAGATGTGGGCCCGGTGGTCAGAGCCCTATCAATCCTATGATTGTTGCATGATCGCAAGGAATATTCTTTCCCCTTGCAATCATGCAACAACTGTCTGATCTTGTAGTGTTTAAAAAAGGGTTGGTGGGTGGTGGGTCCTATGTTAGGTGACTTGGCATTTGTAGTGAATGGCATGGTGACATGTGGCATTGAGCAGGCCCAGGTGGGGTCTAAGGTTTGGTAGAGTAGATAAGGATTTGGCAGTGCTAACAAAATTCAATGTGTTTGCATGTTCATGCAATAAAAAGGTGATTCACTAGTTCATCCATTGATTCAGTGAACAATGGTCGTGTGATCGCTAAGTTTTTTGGTGATGGAATAAGTATCTCATGAACTGGTGAAAGTTCTTTGGTTGCCAGCTCACCAGATCTGGTGGGGCTAGTGTTTGTGGTGACATAGGCAACAAGGTGGAAATCTCATGGCTTGTCATGTGTGTGCATAGCCTAGTTTTTGGCTATGTGATCATGCAACCACTGTTTGGGCATTGCGGTTGTGGAGTTGTGTGGGTCCACGGTGCCGTGCTACTGACGTGCTCAATTTTTCATTTGCTGAGGGATTTTTGAGGTGGCCAAAGACTTTTCTATAGGGTTTGTGACCATTGACCATGGCTAGGAGACCGCAATCGCATGATCGCAAGGGTTAGTTTGGTGCCTTGCGATCATGTGACCAAGCATAAGATTTAGCCAGAATTCCTATGGTAGTTAAGTTGGTGATAGCGTGATTGCATGACTAAGGGAAAATAGTGGAGGAACATAAAGCCCGTGAAAGGCAAAATAGCTGTTAGAATTCAAATTCAAATTTTGCAGAGGGTTTGCAACGACGGAGGGTACCATTTTTATGGAATTCAATGTAGAAATGACCTTATTTGGTGAGAAGCAATTGGTTTGCCATTTCCAAAGTGGTCCAAGGTGCCATGAGTGTTTGTGAGGGTGTTTTTTCATGTGGGGGAGGATAATTTTTGTTGGCTCAAGGTGTTTTCATGGTTTGGTCAGACTATTTTTATGATGAATTTTTGATCCTGGGTACAGATTTGAAGATTTTATCTTTCTTGAGGATCATTCTTATTTCTGATAGATTGGTGTTGGTTTTCCCTCCAGCATGTGTTGTTTTTGAATTTTGCTATGGTTAACCGTTGTAATCCTAGCCTTAGCTATCTGTAGCTTGTTGCAACCTGTTATGGGTTTCCAAGGTAGCTAATGGTATAAAGTGTCAAATTTTTGACTGTGTAAGGGTTCTAAATTTTGTTAGTTCCAGGGAGGGTCCTTTTCCTATAGATTTTCTCCTTCTCTCTACATATAGGGTGTTCCTCTTCCATTGCTAGTTCAAAGAACACAATACATATTGTAACAAACTTGTTTTATGCATGAGAATTTAATATACTCTTACTGTTACCAAGCTATCTCCATTTGAATTCTGGACTCATTAATCATACATCAAGGGTGTTTGGTTTTTCTATTTGCATTGCCTATGTGCTTGCAAGTGGAGTTGTCTTTGCAGAGATAACTAGTTCAAGGTTAGTGTTTATGTATGTATGAGCTGAGGTGTCAAAGATATTTCATGCTTGTCTTCTAGTGGATGCTGGTTAATGTATTGTCTATTTATAGGTCTCTTCTAAGGGGAGGGTTAAAATCCTTTGAGTGGATAATAACATACATAAATACACAGGTGGGTGCTAAGTTGAGGTTTGGTCATGGTGTGTGATTGATGTCAGGCATCAACACATTGGGTATATTATTTTCTTATTTCATAGTTGTCTCTTGTAGTAGGATATTTGACTTTGTGGCCCATTGGATAAGGCACTGGTCTATCAGAGACTTAGGGCATCTCAGGGGTCCTTTCAATCCTTTAAAATCATTTTCATTTAGTCCCACCCTTTCCCTTTCTTCCTGTTAGTGTAGGTCTCTGGTTCTCAGACTCATTGCATGCAAGCAGGTTATTTCATCAAATTTGGTTTCATTGGGGTATAGGATACCTATAGGAGTCTAGTAAATATTCCACAATAATACATCTGCAGGCCTTTCAGTCATCAAGAAGAGTCATGAGTGTGCAGATGAGGCAATACCCACCTGAGTGATGTGGAGCTCAAAGCAGAAGGAGGATTTCTCTCTATCCTCATCAATTGGTTTGTTTTTCTTTTCAAGCTTGAGTGCCTAACTTGTGTTTCAAGCCCAACCATTTGATTCAAGTTTGGTCTTGCAAGAAAAAGAGCCAACAAGTTATACAAAGATAAAGAATCAAGTGCTCACATCAAACAGATCCAAAATATAACTATTCCCACACATCAATATGGTAAAGGATTCAAAATTATGCAAAAGATGGGTTACAAAGGTTAAGGACCATTAGGCACAAAGAATGCAGGGCTAATTGAACCCCTAGAATCAACATGGTGAGATTCCAAATAAAAGGTAGGGGTAGGATATCTTGAAGAAGGATACACTAAAAAACACCATTCCAAACTATATGATCAAATATTACAATTAGAATCTCATAGTGATGAGGATTCTAATGAATGGGAATGGGAGACTCTATCTGATGAGTCATGCCAAGATAAGGGCATTGATGCTATTCACACTTATGCTTCTACCAAAAATAAAGGACCCATGGCTAGATCAAATACAAATAAAGCATCTAGTTCTAGTCGAGTGATCTTAAATGATGTGCCAATCATAGAGATAGAAATAAATCAAGGGATAGGTGAACCATATGTTCCTTTATGGAGACCTATTATGGAAGAATCAAATTCTAGGTTTAACCCACATGAGTTATATCCAACAGAAACCCTAGTGGAGTCTAGTGAGGGGGACTTTGATCCTTCTTCTTTAGAACATTTGGAGGAAGCCCATGTCTGAGATTTCCAAGATGCAATGTATGAACCTTCCAATAATGAGATATACACTTTAAACCCAATTGAGACAAACCCAAGTGTTGACCCATTAACTCTCATTTGGCCAGATCCAATTGAATGGAATGCCATTGAACCCACTACCTTGCCAACTTTCTTGAATGACAACATGGTGTCCCAATACCTCAATGTAGTTGAACCTTCTTCTATCAGAGAATATCAAGAAGAAATGATCAAAGAGAGCATCCAAACTTCTAACCTGAGAGAAAATAAAAAAATTAAAAATAGAAAAGGAAAAGAATTGAGTGTTGAAAACCTCTTTGTGGAAACATCAGATCCAAAAAAAGAAATAAAAGAAATAAAGGATGATTCCATAGTAGAAGCACCACTTCATGATGATCATCCTATACAAGTTGAATTCCTAGATGTAGAGATTATGAATTTTGAGGCAAAAACATGGCAACTTTATTTTGATGGTTCATACACTCATCATGGATCAGGAGCAGGCATACTTCTAATCATGCCTCAAGGCTCCACTATCCCAAAATCTTGCAAATTGCTATTTCCATGTACAAACAATATAGCAGAATATGAAGCCTTGGTTATTGGAATCAAGTTGGCATTAGAATGGAAAGTGAAAGAATTAAAGTTATATGGAGATTCACAACTAGTCATAAATCAAGTCAATGAAGAATATTAGACAAAAGATGAAAAATTGGTACCTTACAAAACCATGGTGGAAAATCTCAAGAAATATTTCATAATCATTACATTTGAACAAGTGTCGAGAGAAAAGAACAAAGCAACGGATGCTATGGAAACTTTGGCTTCACTTTTGTAGATGCCTGATCAAAGTGCTAGATATGAGTTCTTGGTAGAAGAAGTGATTCAACCCGCGTATGACCCAACCCACCCTTGTACCATTTGCATACTTATTACAACTGAATCACCTTGATATGGACTAATTTACACCTATTTAAAAGATCAAATCCTTCCTATCAACCAAACCAGAAACCAAAAGAAAAGCTTCATTAGACAAGCTGCCAAATATACTATAATTTCTAAAACATTGTATTAGAAAAGTCTTGACAGAATGCTCCTTAGGTGTTTAGAAGATGAAGAATCAAACTTAGCCTTACGAGAAATTCATGAAGGAATTTGTGGATCACAGTCAAATGGATTATCCTTAGCTAAAAAAACTTATTAGGATAGGATATTTTTGGCCTACCATGGAAAAAGACTCTTGTGAATTTGCAAAAACTTGTAAGAAGTGTCAATTTCATGGGAATTTGATACATGTGCTAGCACAACAACTTCATCCGATGACAACACCTTGGCCATTCTATCAGTGGGGTCTAGATCTAAGAGGGATGATTTATCCAACATCTTCAAATGGGCATAAATTCATCATAACGGCCACAAAATACTTTACTAAGTGGGTGTAAGCTGTACCCTTATCAACTGCAATAGGCAAACAAATATCCTTGTTTATCCTTAATCATATTATTTGTAGATATGGCATACCTCATGCCATCATAATGGATAATGCAAGACATTTTAAAAAAAAAGACATAATGAAATTATGCACCAAATTCCATATGATACATCATTCATCTTCAATCTATTACCCTCAAGGTAATGGACAAGCTGAAGCAACAAACAAAAACATATTTAAAATATTGAAGAGAACGGTGGATAATTCTGGTAGAGATTTGCATATCAAGATAAACTTGACCTTGTGGGCTTATAGAAAAAGCATAAGGATGCCAATAGGGGCTACACCCTTCTCTTAGTCTTTGGAACAGAAGCAGTTTTTCCTTTGGAGGTAGAACTTCCATCCTTAAGGATATCTATGCATGGTTTGATCAATGAAGAAGACTATAGGGTTGCTAGGCTGCAAGAACTAGAACTTTTGGATGAAAAATACAAAGAAGCCTTTGATCACTTAAAGTTGTATCAAAATAGAATGTCAAGATCTTACAATAAGCACATCAAACCAAGGACATTCTAAATAGGTGACTTAGTTTTGTGAGAAAATCTCAAGAATCATGCAGAAAGGGAGAAGAAAGGAAAGTGAGAAGCAAACTGGTTAGACCATTTCTCATTGTTGAAGATTTTGGGACCGGCACATACAAGTTAGCAGATTGTGAGGGGGAAGAGCTACAAGAACCTATAAATAGCATACATCTCAAGAGGTTCTATACATGAGGTAGACAAAAGAGTATAAAGAGTATCAGATGGAGAGCATCATAATTATCGTACATAGTTGAAAAGAGATCCTGAAAATACCAAAAACATTGGAAAAGCTTAAAATACCAAAAACATTGGAAAGCACAAAAGATAAAAAATAGTGGAAAATTGAGCATGAAGAAAGTAAAAACATTTAAATATGATCCTCAAAAAGATGTTGTCTTGGTGAAAACCTAGCAAATAGGCACCTTGATGATATGAAAAAGAAAAAAAATCAGAAAAATAGAAACGTGCCTTGGTGAAAACCTAGCAAATAGGCACCTTGGTAGAAAAAGAAAAGAAAAGTGAAAAAGCTTTAAAAATAGAAAAAAGAGGTAGATTCATTCAATCAGTGAAAACTTGGTAAACAGGTGCCATTGATAGTCCAGGTCAGTTGCATACTTAGAAGGTTACCTTGTCAATATTGCATTTGCCAACATTTGTATATATTGCATAATAAAACCCCACAATTGCATTTGCAAGTACCTCAAGATTTTGGTCACCTAATTGAAAAAATTGTCCTAAGTCCCATGAATGACATCAATATCAAACTGGGGGAAATCTACTCAAAAGGAGCAAGGATTCATCAACAATGTTTACTCAATCAAAGAATCAAGTCATCACACTCGAAAGAGGAACACTTAATCAAATCTACATTCCAATCCAATTTGAGCCTAAAAATGAAAAATTTGATCCAAGATCTTAAATGAACTTACCTTTATTAGGATTAAAAGTATGAAATGGATAGAACTACACTTGAACTATGGATTTGAAAAACATGGCAAAATTTTTGTAAGTGTTGACTCAGTTGATGAAATCATTTTTTTCTAGCGAATCGATGAAATTTTTAGACTAGACAAGCTTTGATGAAAGGATGATATTTGTTTTGATTTCTGAATGACTTTCTTAAAATCAAAGTTTTAAATCATCTATTATTTGTCTAAGGATGTGATCATCAAAGAATCATTGAGGACTTGTACATAGGATAAAATGGAGATTTCTGCTTGTTTACACAAATGGATACCTTGGCTATTTTGATCTTGCATATCATAATACCAAAATCCACTTGCAACTTAGAATCTGACAAAATCAGTATTTGTACTCTCATGATTCATTTCAATCAGTGATAGTCATACCAAAGAGACCGATGGGAAAGCAAACAAAGAGGCAAAAAGTATTCATATCATTATAGTTGAACTAGTGATGATTACACTAAAAATGGGATTTCAAAAAGCTCAAAGATGATTATAAGCTCCAAATCTTGAATAATGACAGTTAGTTGCATATATATTAGATTAAGTGCATTGTATATATGTGTTTTTTTTGTCTTTCTTAGCTTAAATTGCAAGGGGAAAAATGAAATAGGGGGTTCAATTCAAACATCATGATCCTTCATTCCAACCAACAAAAATGAGATTATCTTTTGCATTCATGCATAGCATTAATCATTATTCATAAATATGGTATAAAATAGAAACAAAATCATTACTCATACATCATTTACATACATGTAACAAAGGATAGAATTGCATACATTTGAAAAATAAAAGCCACAGGACCATTCATATTCATATGATCATAAAACACTTTTCATACATTGAAAAACAAAAAACATATCATAAAAGCCATACATCATTGCATACATCTATCTATATCATAAAAATAAGATATATTGCATCCATCGCATAATTAAAGTAAATGCATCACAAAAATCATATAGCTTCATATAAAGATAATCTCATAAAAAAACTCATAAAAGAGAACAGAGGAATAGATCATCATATATAATCAAAAGAAGGTTTATCAAATGATCCAATACATCAGTATATCAAGGTGCAATGTCATGAAAGTGATACATCAAAGGTTCTGATCAATCAAATAACATGAAATGTGGAACAAAGGACATCAATGATAAATAAATTGATCAACAATCAATCACGATCCTATGGCACCAAATCCACTTGGATCTCTATCATCCTATGGAGGAGGAGCCTAAGAAGTGCTTGCTCTGATCTATCTCTGAACAATCACCATTGACATAAAATACTGCATCAAGGTAGCAACCTGATCTAATCACCCAACAATAGTGGACATATATGTCCTCATGGACTGCACATCTCTAGCTAAAGAACCAATAGTGGGAGCATCCTGTGACCCCTGCCCTTGATCCTCTGGCTGTTGAACTGGTGGAGGAATTTGCTGAGCATCATCATCCTACTATGCCAAGGAAACTCTTTATAACTACACCAAAGGATCTAAACCCCTAGGAACCTACCTAGCAACATCAACATGAGCCTGTCTTTGAGCTCTCTACTTTTTATGAACTCTATCCTATCTAACTACTGCTTTAGGATGAATGACCTAGACTACATCATCATGTTTATCTCTGGCTCTACCTCAGACAAGTTCATCCCTTGTCCATCCTCTACTGACAAAATTTAGAGGATCTCTACATCCTCAAAACCTCTGATGTCTACCACCACCACCACGCCCATCATCACCACCACATCGCCACCATGTCAAATGAGAATAGGGTCTGCTGGGTTTGTGAAATGAATAAACCTATTACGAGACCACTAGTCTTGATATTGATGGGACACCCTTGCATCAACCATACCTATCAAAATCTCCCATCTGTAGTAAGGCATACCAATAATCTGACCCAAAGCAAATTGATAATCAATGCAAAGGCCCCATAAAGATCTCTCAGCCTGTACTCACACATATAAAGCATTTCCCTGAGGCATGTCCTATACTCTACCATACTGTCTAGAAACTCTACCAAAGTAGAATCTCTCAATAATAGTATCAGACCTGCCAATCATCTAGCGAGGAGCAAACATGTAAGGTAACTCATCATCATCCTCTCTCTAGTGCTCACAATCAAGGTAGGGATGCCACTGTACCTGATCAAGATCATCTATAACTTGACACCAATATTCTAGATGACCTAAATGATGTTGAATCACCATACTAGTATAGAGAAAAGCATATGGAAATCCATGAGGCTATCTCCTATCATAAATAGGCCTGGTAATCAGAAGATGCTCCCATATCCATAATTGTAGAACTATAGCACTAACAGATAATGAAGGACTCTCTCTGTACACAACCTCATGAAGATCTCGATATAACTATGTGAGCACATAGGAACCCCAATCAAAATGTTGAGGCTATGCTAGTAAATCCTCTAAGATCCTACCCCAACCAATAGAAAAATCATGAGCTCATCAATCAGGAAGAAGTAGACTACCAATCAATGCACCTAGAACTATAGACAATGTGGGAAAAGAAGCAAACTGTGGCCATGTGATCATATCATCATCAATCATATTGTCCCTAAACACTCGTCAGAAGATAGTAGAATCATACATAGAATCATAATAAACAATCTCTCCTTGATAGGGAATCTGTAGTAAATGATACACATCCTTAGGCATGATCGTCATCTCACTATGTGGAAGATGGAAAGTATTGTGGTCAGAGTGCCAATGCTCTGCCATAGCTATCAGTAACCCATGGTTCAGCTAGAACCGGAGAAGATCAAGAAGGAAGATCAAACCACAAAGCTCTATAACATGGTACTTAGCCATAGTAAGTGTCTGCCCAAGATCAATAACTCATGACGTAACTGATTGTATATACAATACATCAAAGTGAGCCTGTTTGGAAAATAAAATAAAATTATATCAACATATTATATCAAAAAACATCTAAAGTCAATCAAAGTTGTTCTACTATCCATTTTCTCATCATGAATGCATCAAAATTCCTAACTCTATATCTTGAGGAAGGAAAATCATTGTTTTATATCTCTAGATCTTGAGTGTAAAATATCAAACCATCAACCTATCTTAATAGATTGACAACTTAAATTCCTTGGTATTAATATATTAATATTCTAATCAATTGTTTAGTTCAAACATAACTGACTTAATCATATCATTCCCATTAGTCATCTTGACTTATAAATTTTTTCACAAAAAAGGTCAAGTAAATGTAAAAATTTTGTGAAAAAATCTATAGGCGTAATGTTAATCACCACAGGTGACATTTCTCTTAGGTGACACAAAATTTTTGTAAGACGACATTAAATTAGTCTCAGGTGACAAATGTTTCACATGTGACACTAGATTGAACTATGATATAGTAAAACCTTCCTAAGAGACATCAAAATGCTAGGGTGTCCCAGGCGTAAAGAGGTATGAAATTTGATTTTTTAAAAACCTAGGTCTACGTGTGAATTTTCTAACTAGAGGTGACAATGAAAAGGGGTTAAGCGATAGAAAACTACTTGGCATCGACACTAAAAGTCATAGATGCGACATTAAATAGTCCTAGGTGACCTTAAAAATTTTCTAAGCATGATTTAACTATTTCAAAGTAATGATAAAATGGGAAAATGTAATAAATGCTAATTAATGGGCAATAAATGCTATATCGGGGTTCAAAAATAACTTACCAGAGGTCCATAGTTAGGCAGCTTTGCATATCTCCAACACTGCTCGAATTGATGCTCATGAATAGGCACAACCATCTCAGAAATTAGAGGAGAACTAGAGCAAAATCACCAAAGAGAAAAGTAAAAATAAATAGTAAATCTAGGTTTTTCAACCTATTTAAGCTAATGTGACCTAATTTTGAGGTGAATAATTGCCTTTGACCTATATCAACCTATCACATTAACTAGGGAAAATTGTGAAGTGGGCCATATAATCAGTGTTTTTCAGAAATGAAAACATATTGATCAATCATTTAAATCTATCAAATAAAAAACAACAATAATTTTCATTTCTGAGGGCGCATACCATCAGATAAAGCTATCAACATCATTAATAAATCATCAAGAGTCAGGGACTGATCAGTGAATCAAAGTGAAAGCTTTTATTAGAAAATTTCCATAATCAAAGGAAAGGGGCATCATATAGATATAATTATCAAATTAGGTTGGACATCAAGAGAGTTTCATATCAATCATCAAATCAACCATCATATCAGAATGATCATCATAAAACCACATTAATCAAGAGAGTTTCATATTGATCATTATCTGTATCAATCTTGTATCAAAAATCAAAGGATCGACCATCGAAAAACATAAAAAATGAACATCAGAGATCGATCATCATTGAATCAGGACCTATCAATCAAGCCAAATCATAGTATTCTTTGAATCAACATGCTTTGCACATCAACTCAAAGAGGGGTATTTGTAATCACCTAAAAATGGAGAAAGACAATTTAACGATAATTCAAAGCAAATTAAGTAAAATCATAGAAAATCAAGGACAAAATTGAATCAATTGAATCACAATGCAAAATTATCCAATCAAAATGAAAATCAAATCCTAATGCAAGATTAATCAAAATTGAGAACATTTTAATCAAGTGCAATCAAATCAAAATACAATTAATTTAATTAATTGTATAGCCTTGGATTAAATTAAATTCAACCCATTCAAGGGGTGCATGGCTAAAATAAATAAATGAAATTAATTAATAAAAATCAATTACTCTCAACAACCCAAAAGAGAGGAAAATCAATCAACCAATGAGATTAAAGGAAAGGCATTCACATGGATCAAGCCAAATTCAATCTCAATCACTCAAAGTGAAAGGGAATCTTGACCATTGATCTTGTCTAATTGTCCCAAGCTTTGAGGACACAAACTTTGCATTGTCTTCAAAGGGTGGAACCAAGGACTCAACCAAGGCTTAACCACAATCAAACACAACTACGCCCCCTACCATTGGGAAAATATATAAAAGGAAGACCAAATTCCTTTATAATTCATAACCACATATCTAAGAATTGCATCCAACCTCTTGCAATTTGAGTTTAGAAAGGCATTTGAGAGAATTTTAGCATTTATCTTGATAATTGTTAGCTTTAGCATTGTTTATCTTTATCATTCTCATTCTAGGACTGTCATTAATGAGAGCTTGCTGAGGGATTTGCATTAAAATTCTTAGTTAGAGAGCCATAGGATGATTAATTAGTCATTGATTTAGCTAAATAGTTGCTCTATTGTGGTTTAATTTAGTTTCTATTTCATTTATTATGGATAATTAACCTTAATTCTATGAAGATACTTTTATTAGTATACAAGATGTAAAGTGACCTATCTTATTACATGAAAAGAACTTGAATGGCAACAGACCTTCATATTTTACTTTCCCTTTCTTTTCTCTTTTGGAAATCATAGCAATAAAATCATCTAGATTTTTATCTTCATCATCATCATCAAAATTACCAAAAGTTTTTACAGATTTCTTACAATGGATTGTCGCTTTGAAGGTTGTCTGAATTTTTGGTTCTGTCTTCAATCTTGAAATCTCAGAAGCTAAGATCTTACTGATCAAGGTCTCTCTCTTGAAATTATATGTAAGTTGCATGGTCTCATCAAGAATGTTGATCTTGTTTTCATATTCTGGAGTAAGGGTTGTCATCAAATTGTCCATGATATCTTCCTCTAAGATCTCTCCACCATTATTCCTGATTCTGACAACTACTTCTTTTTGATTATAAGCTTTGATGCTTTCTTCAGGAAACATCTCTAATGCATTGTATCTTTTCTTCCATGTTTTTCTGCGTGCATCCTTTGCTTGCTTGTCTCCTTCAAACATGTCTTTTAGGTGCTTCCATATCTCATGGGTAGTGTCGACCTTTTTTATCTCTAAAAATTCACTGTCAGATAGGGTGCTGATAAAGGCTTCTTTGGCAATAGCATTCTGATGAAATAATTCCTTTTGTGCTTCAGTAGCATCATCCTTTCCAAGATCTTCTAGGGTAGGAATCTTGGTTGCTTTGATTGTTACATTAAAAAATTAAAAAGAAATGCATTGCAAATGAGTCACCATCTTGTTCTTCCAATCAAGATAATTATCTCCATCAAACTTAGGACTTTCTTTTCTAAAGAATGACATCTGATCAACCTCAAGCTATTAAAATTTCTCTCTGAGGCACGTGGCTTTGATACCAATTGTTAGGAATAGTCCCAAGAGATAACTAAGAGGAGGGGGTGCATCAGTTATCTACAAAATTCAATTCTTTATCCAATTAAGTATACTTAAACATAAGCATAAAAACATTGAAGGAACACATAAACACAATACCAATATTTTGGTTACGGGGAAACCTAAAAAGGTAAAAACACTAGTGGGAATTGACACCCAGTAATATTTTGTACTAGTGTATTATGATCCTTGCTAGAAGATCCTTTACCCTGTTAGGAGTAGCTTTACAAAATATTAAGTACAGAAGACCTGGTCAAGGGTCCGAACCTATTAGGAGTCTTTTAAAATTGTCCCTATTAGGGGAAATGATGCACTATCCAAGAGCTCACTGCTCAAAGGGGTGAAGGCTACAACCTTCTCAATAACATATACACACTATATCTGGATCTTTGTGAACTGCAATTAGACCTTCTTGTCTGGATCAGTTCCAATGTATAGAAAAATTACTCTACTTGGTCACATTGACCCTTTTTCTAATGGTTCCACACTTCGCACACTCTACTCTACTCTTCTTTATCAACCACGAACCACACTCCAATAATCACAACTGACTCAATATAAATATCTTTCCTCTAAATGATATGATCAGGTTGGCCTATTAGAACCAACTTAAAATCATATTAGAGAAACCATAACAAACTCCAACAAATATTTTGTCATCTCTACTATGCACACAACACATTCTGGGACCTATCTAATTAAGATAATTGTAGATGCATGCTAGACACTGTTGACTCTACCAAAATAACTGGATCTTTCTCCACAAGTTGAATTAACTCATGCACTCATAACTAAACATCAATAAATCATCTCCAAGCTTAACTCCAAGGATGCATACCCTAAAGATAGGTGCAACTGTGGAACTACTAAAATTTATGTCAGCTCTTCTAAACAATCATAGGAAACTACTACTGGTGAATAGCGACTGCATAACTTCACTTGCATTCATCATCAGACTATGCGTCCATAACTAAAACATCAGTAACATGTCTCCATCATAAATCCAATGGTGCATAGCTCCATGATAATTGTATGGACAACTATACACACAATACTAACTATAACTCTACCAGGAACACTACTAACTCAAGCTGCTATATGACTGTTTGTACTAATAGTTAACCTCTACACCCATGATATCAAGCTAATATCATGTCCATGCAACACATACTAAAAGCTTATTTCATAAGACTCCTTCACATGCTACTTTCCATATGTTGTCATCAATGAAAAACATATAGTCAGTACTGGCCTACTAGAAAATATCCAACATTCCCATGGTAGAATTGTTCCAAACAACCAAGCCCTATTGGAAACCGTAGCTTTAAGCCTTCAATACAGACAGTCTCACTAAAAACTAGATAGCTCACAAACCAAGATAGATTAGAACATGAGACCAATTGCAAATGGATGTAGATTTAGGGATTTAACTTTTGGTTTCACAATTTCATGCTCTCTTGTCCGTACGCATCCATACACTTTAGTTCTCCTCAGGAATTACAGAGAAATGTTGGTATTTTATTGATTTGAAATGCCAAAATTACATATCTTACCTTGCAACCATCTAAAATATATTTTGAAGGCTTCCCCCATCGGTTACAACCAAATTTTAAACTATATGACCATTAGGGGCATTAGTTACAACTTTTGGCAAATAGTTGTCAAAGTTGCTAAGCAACTTTTACAATATTTTTTCAATTTTTGCATTCTAGGTGACCAAACTTGGTCTAAACCTAATCTAGTGATCCAACCTTGGACTATCCTTCTTATAAGCTTCCATATTTGATCTCCCTAGAGCTATTATAATTTCTTCAAGGGACCAAGGTTCCAATACCAAATATTGATAATATGGTAGTGAACAACTAAGGGGAGGGGGTGAATTAGTTATTTGATTAGATTAAACATAAAACATGCATGCATAAATAATTTAGAATCACATCCAAACAACTTGACACTATATTTTTATCATACAAAACTTTTTAAGGGAAAAACCATGCTAGGTTTGAGTACTTACAATAAGTAAATACATTTTAAGAAGTATAAGCCTATTAACATATGTTGGGAATACACTTTCATTTACAATCACTTCCTAGAGATCACTTCTTAACTAAAAATTATTGGGCTCCAACTCTCAATCATGAATGCTCACTACCTTACTAATTGATCACTACAATGATCTGAGATTTTGTGAGCTATGAAAATTATATCTACCTCATTTCTAATATAACTCCAATGTAGTACAATAGAGATCTCTATTCAGCCCCTTATTGAAATAGTTTTTTTGATTAAGTAGTCAGGATCTTCCTCTGCTAGAAATCTCTAGCATCCACATCTATGATTTGAGCCTTCATTTTTTCCCTAATTCATCACCTTATATCACAAAATAGGTCAAAAAACCCTAATTTTCCTTCTTTCCAAATCATTGCACCAAATATCATATTTAAATTTATCTCTGACCCTCAAATCATAGCTAGAAGTCTTAACAACCACCTCAAGATCATAATTATCTTAGATTTCATGTTATAATAAGGGTTTGGTGACCTAGTTTATGATATTTTTCTCAACTTGAAGTGAAATAAGTATTGGCCTTTATGATCAATATCCCATGTACAGGACTCAATATATTCAATACCTACATCTCACTAGATATTTGAACATCGTATTCCACTAGATAACCTACAATAATTTTGTTACCATCTAACAATATCTCTTCTAATCAATTCCTTCCACTTCTTTGATATTTTAGATTCCATATGTTTCCTCTTTAATATGTTGAAATGAGTTATGAAACATACAACATGCCAATATGCTAATAAACTCATCCTATATGTATATCCATTCTCTATTTTATTGGTATATTCAAATTTTATCTAATTGACGTTAATGTTCTTAATTTGTATCTCTAATTGATTCTTGATATTTATAGTTTTCAAGGTAGGTTTTTCTTCCATGAATATACCTTTATTTAATATAATAGATTATGGATCTTGGAGTGTAATATAGGAGCATATTTGATGGCTATTATGATTTATATGTGGGTGGTAATTGGGTATGGCTATGAGATTCTTGATATTTTCTTCATCCCCTAAGAGATCATAATATAATGAAAGATTATGAAAATATTTGTATAGAAAAAATCATTATTTTGTGTATTTTATCTAACTTTGAGTTCATAAAGACAATGCAACATAGTACAACAAAGGAAGTATGTAAAAATTTGTATGCAACCTAGTTTTGATTCACTTTTCCACACTCACTTAGAAGGCTCTAAGTGCCAAATTTCCATAAACATGCTCCAAAATTGCAGGGATGTTCTCCATCATGTAAAAAATTATAATATTTACCATCTCAAACATTTTGGAAGGATCTTGAATCATCTTCCTATCAGCTTCATTATGTAGAGACCTTAAAATAGGCCTATTCCCTTGTAGCCTTCACCAGTCCATTTTTCTCCTTTTAAGTAAAATTTTCCCAAACAACTCAGAAAAATAAAAGTTTATTTGGATACCCTTTTGGATGTTTTAAAAATTTCATTAAGGTTCATAGGTCTGAAAGTGACCATACAAGGGGTTCCTACAAACAAGGACAAGAGGCCTAATAGGCTTAATTTCTAGGACTGAACTGTGGTTTTGATAGTAAACTTGTTCAAAACAAATCCTAAATGATTGGTATGACTCCTATATACCTTTAATGGATAGATATGATGTTTAACTTCATGAAAAAATCCTATAGTAGTACAGATCCATACAACCATGTAATGTTTCTTCACTGTTTTCACCTCTAGACCTCTAACCGGGCTGCACAAACTCGCCTAGTGCCTAGCATATAAAATAGTTCTTCATGCTTTCACAAATAATAACTCCTAAAAATATGTAATAAAATGACTCCTCTACCATTTACATCTATCATGAATTATTATCCATGGTTAGATTTCATGGAGGAGCCATGACTCTTTAAACTACTCAAAACAAGCTAAAAATAGACTCCCTGAACTAAAACACCCAAAACTAGTACATAGATGAACTCAAAATGACCTAATATTCAAATGAAAAAGTTCATAAAGAATCTATAGAACACTAATCCAGAATTATATTTAGTCTTCCATTCCATTAAGTATGACTATCCACACAAACACCAGTAAATTTCTGTTAAAAATGCTTGCAGAGCTCTATTAACTTTCTCTAAAAATATTACAATGCATAATGAAACATGGTGTTCAAGTATTATGTATCATTAGATTCCATTTAATTAATTTTAGGGCCTATTAGCCATATAAAAACCATCCTATAAATTAGGTAATCCAAAGATACCCGAATTGTTGGAAATATTCAAGACTAGCCAAGTTACTGAGAGGGGAGGGGTGAATCAATAACTTCAAATTTTTTTACAAATTGCAGATCTTAACAATATTCCAAATAACATTTAGATCAATAAGCTAACTACATGCATGACTAACAAAAAGAATAAAACATTCATAACATTTTGAATACAAAGATTTGATGACCCATAAACCTTCCAAATAGAAAGTAAAACTCGGGTGGGGATGATACCCACAAAACTTCAATACTGCAATATACAGTTGGCTGGTTAAGGCTTACAATGATCACTTCTGATGATCTACCCTATTAGGAGCAATTAGGACTACTAGGTCCACCTTGTTAGAGGATTTACAAACATACAATGAAGTATGCAATTGGTTAAGAGATTTTACAAAAGACTGTTAAGTCTACCCTATTAAAGGATTTCAAGCTAATTCACCTGTTAGGATGAAACAGTAGATCTCTTGCTTGCAACTATACTTGCTGATTGAGATTCTTTGATGTACTGATCACCTTCTATGATAGATATGTCTTTGCTACTCCTTATACTGTTGTAGCCCTTTGTAATTCACCTATCTCTACCTTTCTTCTCTTTTTCACACATTAGTACACTTTTGATATGATACAAAACTTTGCTTGTATATCAATCCAAAATAATTACAAAGTTAGCTGCTAAAATATAAGTCAACACAAGTATTACTGAGTCAGCCCTGATATAGTCACAAAGTTCTTGCAAACTAACTCAGTGACTTTCTGATACTCGGCATCATCATGTGCTGGGTAGGGGTGGAGGCTCAGTCCATACTAACCACTCGATCGTAGTTTCAAACTTAGTATACACTAGAGACTTGGTAGAAACTAAACTCCCTATTTACTATGATGGCACTCGGTAAACACTACTCATCTTATCACTCGATAATGATAACCCGGTAAGCACTGCAAAGCTCAGTCTTCTCGGTAAGCACTGTTCTACTCAGATTACTCGGTGAACATTGTGAAGCTTGGTAAGAACACAAAATCTAAATAAGTGTTGTCACTAATGACAAACATACTTAATGCCAACAATCTCCCCCTTTGGTATTAGTGAAAAAAATACTTATTGCCCAAAACTTATATACAAAAATCATGCTGAACCTATTTTTTTATTTTTCAAAAATTTATCTTTGTCATATTGTTGTATATACATTTCATGTCTCCCTCATAGAGTATACATATATACAAGTATCTTATACCTCCTATATCTCCTATTCTCATATCTCCCCCATTCATCACATACTCTCCCCCTTTTTGACAATAATGCCAAAGGTGTATATACAAATATTTTACATGGAGATGCAAAAATTGGAGAGAAAATTAGAATGTACCTTGCCAATCAGTGCCAGAGTTCTATCCCAATTCTCTTGTAGAATCTTGCATGTATGGAGTGCAACTTGGACTTCTGCAGATAGTTAAATTATGTGATCTGCAATTGAAAACTGATTGTCATGGATCAATGTTTTTGAGTGTGCAATATGCTTCTACATTGTATCCATGATGGGAAGGATCATGTTCTGAATATCTATTAATGTTGACCTGATCCTTGCATCTTCTCTCAATAAATTTGACTACTTATCAGATAGGAATTTGACTTTCATATGATGTGGAGAGCTTGAACTAGGTTCAAGTTGCAACTTCTGTGCACTGATCTTCAGATCCTCATCGATCTTATTCAATTTGTCCTTAACTTCCTTTGAGAACTCGACAACATTACATACCTTGACAAAAAATGATGTTACCTTGGAATAGGAGGATTCAATGTTAGTCAAAATTGAAGATAACTCGGCTTGATTTATAGTTATTTGTTGAGCAATATGCTCAAGCACTTTATTGTCAAACTTCTTCTCAGCCTTCTCAAGAAACTTTTCTTGACCGGAAGAGTCCTCATTGAACTTAGTGACTGCCTCTACCAACTACAACAAAATGTGTTGAGAGGAATCAACTTCAACACTTATTGCTTCTATCAAAATATTCTTGGCATCCTCAATGATCTTATATTCCTTATCTCTTTCCTCTTTTAGTTTCTTCTGCTTTGCTTTCTTCTAGAGGAGTTCACCAACCAATTGCATTTGATCTGCAGAAAGATTTGCAAAATCTAATTGTGGAATTTCTATCTGCTCATCCAAATCTATATCTTCTTCTATATCTTTACTCCTGCTCAAAAATCTTATACTCGGTTGAACCTTAGGTCCAGCTATTATTGTATTTAATGCCTTTGAAGTAGAAATTATTATAGACATAGTAGGACATAAAGTGAAAAATGATAAACTTCCAACTGATGGAATGCTCACTGGAAGACTTGATAAACCCAAAACTAAAGTATTTACGATTGTAGAATCAAAAATTGAAGTACTTACTGAAGTGTCCAAAACTAAAGTACTTGCTGCTAAGGAACTCAAAATTGTAGAAGGTACTGAAGTAGATGGTAGAGACTGCAACTCAATGGAGGAAGGAGGTTGTTGCTTAGTGGATGAAGTGGTAGCCACTTCTATCATTGATACATTGAGCTATGTGAGAGCTAGGGATGATTTGGACATTTGATGTATCTGTTGGATTTGTCACAATCACACTTGTTGAAGCTATCTCCGAGCTAGATGTAGAAATTTTGACTGGAGAGTGAGGAAGTGAGGCAATTACCTCTATAGCTATCCGAACTGGATCATCTTCCTCAACATTCTACTTAGCTTCCTTGGTAGCTTCTTCCTTTGCTTCTTCTTCAACTTCAATACTATCTAGCTGAACTATTTCTGTGGTAGCTTCTTCTTCTTTATCTTCATCACTGTCATCTTCAATATCTTTTATCACAATATTTTCAACACTTAGTTGGTGAAGATGATAGATGTTTTTCCATGTAGTAGTGGCACTCTTTACAATTGATTCTACATTTTTTATCAGAATCATACAAGTGTTGAATCTGAGTGTCATCTTATTCTCATTTTCTTTCAATGCCTTATTAACTTTAGCATTTTTCAAATTTGGCATTAACTGTCTTAAGTTTTGAGCATATATATCTTTGATAGTTTTCCTTGAATTCTCCCATCTCATCTTGAATTTATCCAATAGAATGTCTAGAATTTGTGAAGCCATATCATCAGGTGAGTACTTCCATTGCCCCATTTTCTCAATAACAACATCTTCAATCTCCTTCTGCTCTGTCTTTGTTCTAATTCTATACTTGAGAGATTTGAAGTTTTCCATTCCAGATCCTTCTCTCAAACTCTTAATGTCTTCTTCAAATGTGGGAGGAGGCCTTTTAAATACCACATCACCACTATTTTTACCTACCTTGCCCCTTTTTTTTCTTCTGAAGACTGCAGTAGATTATTTAGGTGCCTTGGTGATGGTCGCCTTCCCTTTCTTCTTCACAGGTACTTGTTCTTCTTCACTCTCATTCTTTTCTTCTTCTTCTTCAATGTCCTCTCCTTTTCCCTTGGTTAACATTAGAGGTGTGCTATATTGCATCTTGGCCATACTCTTTCTGCCTTTGTTAATCACCTGTGGAAGCTTTATGCTTAGTTCTATTCTTATCTTTTCTTCATCATATGTTCCAAAATATGGAGCCTTTGGATCAATAGGTTGATTTATTAGGGCTTCAATTATGTCCTTTGTCTCATCAATATTTACCTCATAAGGAAGAGGTTTCACCCATACAGTTCTTGGTCTTACTGCCTGAATGTACACTCTATCACAATCAACCATAAAACAAATATTATCCTTATAATCTTCCACCAATTTTTGTGGAATCCAGAATCTATTATTCATCTTCTCTTTAAAGGATTCAAAATAATTATCCATTATTCTTACAAAATTCTCTCCCATTTCAGCAATGTACTCATTTATCTGATACAGAACAGGCACATCTTTCCTCCATTTTACCGTGCCTTTTGATGGGAAAAAATTTTGAGCATAGAAGAATAAAAAAACCAACAATGAGCCAAACTTACATGGATTATTCTTTCAAGTTTGAATGCTCTCCATATTCTTGTTGAACTGCTTCAATGACAAATTTGCTAGGTCAAATGACAAGTTGTTCTTCACAATTTTGTATGCTAGGTCAACTACTTCACACGGAATACTATTCTGCTGACTTGAACTGTATATCTTGTGGGCTATGACATATGTGACAAATTTCAATTCTACATCGGTTATACCACTTATATTCATACCTCTATCATCCCACTCAGCTAGGGTTTTCTTTTCCAGCTCTGCCCAACCTAGGGTTTTTGTCAATTTTGCCTTGGCAAGCATGGGAAGACCAGTGATCTGATGAATCATCTTGTTTGTTATTTCCACTAGTTTCTCAAGCCAAATTTTACCTTCATGCACCCAGCTTAGGATATATCTAATCCATTTTATTTGGAAACTCTGAGGCAAGTGGGTGACATGTATCAAACCCTTATCTTCCAAATGTTTATACTCTAGTTTGAGAGCACCATCAACACACAGTTCATTTCAGGCAACATCTATCTCTAGGGTTCCAAGCTCTTGAATTGTACCTTTAAAATGACTGTGAATATCATTAACAAGAAGTACCTTGGGAGGTAAGATTGAGCTCCACTCGGGTCTAGGGTTTCTGCAACCATGGTCATGAGTTTGAAATCTAGTGCCTTCCATTCTCCTTGAACCAACATTTTCAAAACTTTCTTTACTCTGGTGCTGGATGATGCCATGGTAGCTCGGTACACAAAGAAAATTCTTTGAAAAATTTATGCTACAAATTTTGCTTTGAATCACTTAATCGCACTAGAAAATCTCTTTGTTCTCAATATGCTAAAATTCACAGTGAAGAATGAACTTGATTTCATGCTTTTTGTTAAAACTTTTCCATTAATGCTTAGTATGAAAGTAGGTAAGTTTGACATTGTATAGGACAGGCTATCATCCACTATTACATTGATTGCTCGGTGAAGACTCCTCAACTCAGTGATCATAAGAATTCATACTGCTCCAACCATACTCGGTAACCACATGAAATTTGGTTACTCCTGACCTTACTCGGAGGTAACTGATACCGACCTTCTTAGTGATTCTTTTGTATCTTGCATACTGATTGGATCTTTATTCCTTTAAATTCTGGAACTATTTGGAATTTGTCTATGAAGATATAGTTCCAGTTCTTTCTTGGGGACTTAGTTGGAATTGATAGAGCCACCCTCTTCATGAGTGACTTCATTACCTGGACTGGTTTGCTTGGTAGGTTTAGGAATCCACTGTTGTCTCATCTGCTTCTTGATGCTATCTACTATAGCTTTCTTTTCATCTTCAACTCTGCCTGTATTCATGCAATTTTTAGCTATATGACCAAGTTCATTGCATGTATAACATCTTATGGTAGTATCCCTTTTTATCAAGTGATGCCTTACACAATTTATGCCAATGTGTCGATATTCTCTACAATAATGACACCTACACCAAGTGTTATAATCCCAACCAAATATTGCTTTCACAATTTGTTCTTCTGGGTTGGATGTTTTAGATTTGCATGTTGATGCCTTATGACCTTGTTTGTTACATTTGTGACATTTGCCTTCAAATCTTGGTTTCTCCTTGCATTCATTTGCTTTATGAACATACTAATTGCAATTGTAGCATTTTCTATTGAATTTTTCTTTTGCATTCCTCCAAAATTTGTTTAAAGTATGACCTAATTTGCCACAATGATTACAAGTGGGTTTCTGATTCTTTTGAGTACCTTGATTGGAGGATTCACCTTCCTCTTTGTATCCAAGTCCTACTTTTCCTTTTTGCTTATGCAACTAATTCATATCTTCTTGAGATTTCATCATTCTCTCATTGATTTTCCTTTCAGTGTTTAGGTCATTCACCCATCTTAAACTGATTTACTTTTTAGATCTTAGCTCCTCTGTTATCTTGTCATTTTCTGAGCTCAAAGTCAAGATTTCTTCATTTGCATTAGAGACATGATCAATAAGGTTTTCTAGCTGAAGAGTTTGATTCTAGATTTCATTGTTCTTTCCATCAATTTCATCTTTAATCTTATTTCTTTGTTCCAAGATTTCACAGAATCTTGTTCACTGAATTTCCTTGTCTCTTTTCAATTTTCTTACTTCTTCTTGCAGAGATCCATTCTTTTCTAGGAGTTCTTTGATTGCATTGTTTGCTTCATCTGAGTTGCTTGAAGGGAAAAAATCTTCAATCTTTTCTTCAACATACTGGTGGTCATTCATCTGGTTTGCAAGTTCCTTCCTTCTTTTTAGGGATTGGGAAAGATGCTCTTTTGCTTCCTTGAGTTGAGCTATGGCCATTTCTAGATCTAGCCTTTCATTTTCAATTACTTTGTTAAGTTTGAATATCTCCATTGTCCTGGATCTTTCCTCAAGCTATCAAAATTTATCCTGAGAACCACAAAGCTTTGATACCAATTGTTGGAAATGTTCAAGACTAGCCAAGTTACTAAGAGGGGAGGGGTGACTCAGTAACTTCAAAACTTTTTACAAATTGCAGATCTTAACAATATTCCAAATAACATTTAGATCAATAAGATAAATTCATGCATGACTAACAAAAAGAATAAAACATTCATAACATTTTGAACACATAGATTTGATGACCCAGAAACCTTCCAAATAGAAAGTAAAACTGGGGTGGGGATGATACCCACAAAACTTCAATACTGTAGTATAAAGTTGGCTAGTTAAGGCTTACAATGATCACTTCTGATGATTTTCCCTATTAGGAGCAATTAGGACTACTAGGTCCACCTTGTTAGAGGATTTACAAACATACAATAAAGTATGCACTCGGTTAAGAGATTTTACAAAAGACTGTTAAGTCTACCCTGTTAAAGGATTTCAAGCTGATTCACCTATTAGGATGAAATAGTAGATCTCTTGCTTGCAACTATACTTGCTAATTGAGATTCTTTGATGTACTGATCACCTTCTATGATAAATATGTCTCTGCTACTCCTTATACTATTGTAGCCCTTTGTAATTTGTCTATCTCTGCCTTTCTTCTCTTTTTCACACATTAGTGCACTTTTGATATGATACAAAACATTGCTTATATATCAATCCAAAATAATTACAAAGTCAGCTACTAAAATAAAAGTCAACACAAGTATTACTGAGTTGGCCCTGATGTAGTTACAAAGTTCTTGCAAACTAACTCGGTGACTTTCTAATACTCAGCATCCACTGCAATACTCGGCATCATCATGCACTCGGTAGGGGTGGAGGCTTGGTCCATACTAACCACTCATTCATAGTTTTGAACTCAGTATACACTGGAGACTCGGTAGATACAGTGTCTCTTGGTAGAAACTAAATTCCTTGTTTACTATGCTGGCACTCGGTAAACATTGCTCATCTTATCACTCGGTAATGATAACTTGGTAAGCACTGCGAAGCTCGGTCTGCTCGGTAAGCACTATTCTACTTAGAGTACTTGGTAAACACTACGAAGCTTAGTAAGCACACAAAATCTAAATAAGTGTTGTCACTAATGACAAACATACTTAATGCCAACACGAATGGCATGCACTCTTTTGTAATAATTGCAAAATTGAAGATAACTTATTCTCAAAACTTGGCAACTTTGTCATGTGCCTCAAACCTATATTATAGGAATCATAACCACCTATGTTTCATGGATCCAAGGCTATTTATGACCTTATGGCATCTTTACAACAACCATTATGTGTTTAGAACACATTTAAGACTCCAACTTAAGCTAAGCTCCTAACTTAAAAAGTTAAATAAACAACTAAGAAAGGCTATTATTGTGACCTTAGTCCTAGTGACTAACTCACTTAGCCAAAATTTAAAATGACCTTCTAAGGTCTAAAATCAACCAAGCTAACTTCTTGACTTGGCTAGAGTCAAGTACAAGGCAAAAACAAATAAACAATGGAGGCTAGCCTAGGTGCTCCTGCACCATCCTCCCCAAAATTAAGAACTTCAATCCACCCTTGGATTGATGATGCTAGGATCAATGCCCATACTTTTGAATTATGATTCCTTGACCCAAATTTCATCAGAAACACTCTTCCCATACCTCTGAATAAGGTGTTCCTTACACTCCTTGAGTCTAGTCTTCTTGTAGATCCTAGTGTCTAGTACATTGTCTGGTCCTATACCTGAAGTAGTAGGAAGATGTAATTCATCCACATCTTTGATCACCTCATGGATGGTCTGATCACTATCTTTCTTTGGTCCCTTGAAATGGACAAGGTCTGCAATATTAAAGATATTAGACAATCCACTATCCTCTAGCAGGTCTATCTTGAAGGCGTTGTCACCACACTTTTCCAATATAGGACATGGTCCTGTCCTCCAAATTTTCAGCTTATGAGGTACTCCTTTTGTCAATCTATATTTTTTTAAGTGTACCATGACTATATCACCAATTTTGAACTCCCCTTTCCTTCTACTTTCATCCACCTTGGCTTTGTGCTTGTTGGTGTTGTCCACTAGTGTCTTCCTTACTGTTTCATGAACTTCTTGCATGGAAAATGCAAAGTCATCAGCATATGCACTTGCATTGACTCCATCTTTCAAATCCCTTAATTCATAGACACCTCTAGGATGTAGGCCATATACAATTTCAAATGGACTCTTCCTGGTTGATCTATTTATGGTGTCATTATAGGCATATTCAGCTTTCCCAATCAACTGTTCCCATTGCTAACCATACTCCTTAGTTAGGCATCTTAGAATATTTTCAAGGCTTCTATTAACAACCTCAGTTTGACCATCAGTTTGGGGATGGCTGATCCAAAAGATAAGTTGGTGCCCAATCTTTGCCAAAGAGTCTTCCAAAAATGACTCATAAATTTTGTGTCTTTGTCTGATACAATGCTGATAGGTAGTCCATGTATTCTCACTATCTCTTTGAAGAATAGAGATGCTATTTGACTTGCATCATTTGTAGCCTTGCATGGCACAAAGTGATTCATCTTACTAAACCTATCAAAAACAACATAAACACTATCCATCCCTTGTCTTGTCTTGGGTAACCCAACTATAAAATCCATGCTTAAGCATTCCCATGGCCTAGTAGGAATAGGTAGTGGCTAATAAGACCAACATTTGTAGAAGTTCCCTTTGCCTTTTGACATACTACACAACTCTCCACATACCTCCTAACATCAAGATTCATTCTAGGCCAAAAGTAGAACCTTGAAACAAGGTCTTGAGTCTGAGTGATCCCAAAGTGACCACTCAAAGCACCATTATGCTTTTCTTGAATGAAATTCTCTCTAATAGAGCCTCTAGGAACACAAAATTTATTCCCTTTGAACAAGAGATCACTTTGCAAAGTATAATCAACATATTTACTACACAAATTATTCTTGTATTCAGCACATACCTTGTAGATGTTAGCAAAGTCCTCATCATCTACATATAGATCCTTGAAATGATCTATCCCCATGATTTTCAACTGAATTTCTTGTATTGTGAGGGCTCTTCTTGATAATGCATCAACCACCTTGTTTAGTACACCCTTCTTGTGCTTGATATTGAAGGTGTAAGGTTGCAGGTACTCAACCCACTTCATGTGCTTGTGACTCAACTTCTCTTGTGAATTTAGGAAAGTAAGTGCTTGATTGTCTGAATAGACAATGAATTCTTTTGGAAGAAAGTAATGCCTCCACTTTCTTAGAGCTTGGACCAATGCATACATCTCTAAGTCATATGAGGAGTACTTCCTCTTAGCCTCACTTAAAGTTTTAGAATGGAAAGCCACCAATCCACCCTCTTGGCTTAGAACAGCCCCAATTGCTACATTGCTAGCATCACATTCAATGGTGAATAGCTTCTCAGAGCTTGGTAGCACTAAAATAGGTTGGGTAGCTATCCTCTCCTTCAAAAACTCAAAGCTCTTATTAGCATCTTCATTCCACATAAACTTGGTTTTCAGTCCTCCTTTGATAGTGTCTAATATAGGAGCACAAATTGCACTAAATTGTCTTATGAACTTTCTATAGTATTGTGCAAGACCATGAAAACTCCTTACCTTAGTTGCTGACCTTGGAGTATGCCAATTTATGATAGCCTCCACCTTTCTCTTATCCATTTTTAGATTTCCATGTGATAAGACAAACCCAAGGTACACTAATTCTAATTTGATGAACTCACACTTCTCCAAGTTCATCATCAACTTCTTGTCATGCATCTTCTTGAAGACAATGTCAAGGTGTTCCAAATTCTCACTCTTTGTCTTGCTAAAAATTAGTATATCATCTAGATATACAACTACAAACTTGCCTATGTATTTGTTGAGTACTTCATTCATGAGCCTGATGAATGTGGAGGGGGAATTTGACAAACCAAATGGTATGACAAGCCATTCATATAGCCCTTCATTGGTCTTGAAGGCTATCTTCCATTCATCACCTTCATGGATTCTTATTTGGTGATAGCCACTCTGCAAGTCTATCTTGCTATAGACTTTGCTTCACCTAAATAGTCCATTAAGTCTTCAATCCTAGGGATATGGAACCTATACCTTATGGTTATCCTATTGATATCCCTTGAGTAAGTACATAGCCTCCAAGTTCCTCCTTTCTTAGGTGCAAGTATGGTAGGTACATCACATGGACTAATACTCTTCCTAATTAGGCCTTCATCTAAGAGCTCTTGTATTTGCCTTGCTATTTCCTCATTTTGTTGAGGGGTCATTTTATAAGAAGATTTGTTAGGTAGGGTAGCTCCTAGGATAAGGTCTATCCTATGGCTTATGACTCTTTGAGGGGGTAAGGCTGATGGTTGTCCATCACTTACAATACTATGGTAATTCTACAACATACCTTGAATCTCCCTTGGTAATTTAGTCTTCTTAGTCACCCTGTCTTCACCTCCTTCCCTTGGTTTCAACACCAATGCATAGCCTATGCCTTCACTCTCTTCCATGGTTTGTAGGAACTCTTTTTCACTCACCATAAGTACATTTGGACCTGTTTTCTTTACTTCAACATCCTCCAACAATGACTGAATTTTGATGGTTACATTGTCCTTCTTGAAAGAATAGGAATTCTTCCCCCCATCATGTATGTCTTGGTGGTAAAATTTCCATGGTCTACCTAAGAGAAAATGACATGCATCCATATGCAACACATTGAACAACACTTTGTCCTTGTACCTTCCAATGGAAAACTCCACCCATGCTCGCTCATTCACTAACACATGTAGGCCTTTGTTAAGCCAAGTGAACTTGTAAGGATTGGTATGGGATATTATTTTCAATTTGAGCTTTCTGAATACTTCCTTTGATACTATATTATTAGTAGATCTTGAATCAATGATGACCCTACATACTTTCCTGATTATCTTGCATTTGATTCTAAACAAAGATCTCCTTTGGCTTGGCTCCTCCTTCACCGGTTTCTTGATTAGAGTCCTCCTCATCGTGAGGTTATCTACTTCATCTGAATATAATGGAATCTCAAAATGCTTATCTAATGCATTTGTGTCTTCATGAACAAGGTTAGCTCTCTTATCACCTCCTTGTGATGAACCACCTTTCTCAGGGTATCTATAGGCAGGGTGTTCCATTTCATTGCAATGGTAGCACTTCATATTGGCAAAATAATTGTCTCTTCCTCCTTGTGATGAACCACCACTTCTTCCTCTAAAGATAAAGTTATAATTTCTTCTTCTACCACCTCTACTTGAGCTTCCTTCTTGCTACTCACTGAATTGTACCTCACCTTGAGCTCTTGAATAAGAACTTCTTCCACCATAGCCACCTCTTTCACCTTTGGTATCTTTTCCTTTGCCTTTATGTTTGGAACTTTCTTGCTTTCTCTTTGTCTTCTCCTCTATCTTCAAGGCCATTTGATAGCATTTCCTAATGGATTTGAAGTTCACTAGGCTCATCTCTTCTTGAATTGACCATTTGAGGTCATTCAAGTATCTTGCAAGCTTAATACTCTCATCTTCAACTACCTTAGATCTCAAACATAGTTTTTGAAATTCCTCAGTGTAGGCTTGGACATCTAGTTCCTTTTTCCTTAGATTGTGTCTCCTCCTACGAAGTTAAACTTCATAATCATTAGGAAGGTAGGTTTTCTTCACTTTGGATACCATTCCCTTCCATGTCACAATAGGACCTTTTCCATCCTTTTCCCTCTCAGTTTGCACAAACTTCCACCAAGTAAGAGATGAACCTCTTAGTCTAGACTTAGCAACCATAACATTTTGTGCCTCTGAGATACCATCACATTAAAAATGGTTCTCAATACTATCAATCTAATCCACAATTGAATCTAGATCCATTTGTCCACTAAAGAGTGGGACACCTTCCAAAGTATTGCCACTCAATGCCTTCAATGCTTTTAAGAATGGCTCTTCAGGAAGAACGGGGTCAGGAGTTGGTGCTTCTTCCTCAAAATACAATTATTTCTCCTTCACTTCAACTTCTTCTTTAAGGTCAATCTACTCTTTGACCTTATCAGCTTTGTCTTGGACTTCACTCAAGAGTTGCTCTATTTGAGCTAGTCTTTGCCTTAACAATTTGTTATCCTCTTCTTGTTCCTCAGCCTTCTTTGCTAGTTAAGAATTATTCACCATGGATCTATCTCATGTATTCTCTCCTACAAATTTAGAAGATTGCAACAATAACCAAAAGTTTGATCAACCAAGCTCTGATACCAATATGGTGTATGATAAGCTCCAAGGCTTATTTTCACACCCTCCAAGAGACTTCACTTGCCTCCTAGTATCCTATTCCTCTATAGGATCTTCCAATAGGCTTAGATCATTAACTAAAACCTATTCAAAATCTTCTATAAGATTCAATCTTTGAGAACTTCACCTTGAATGATCAACACGCTAGTTTTGATTCACTTCTCCACACTCACTTAGAAGGCTCTAAGTGTCAGATCTCCATGAACATGGTCCAAAATTGTAGGGATGTTCTCCATCATGTAAACAATCATAATATTTCCCATTTAAACCATTTTTGAAGTGTGTGTGTGAAAATTGTACTTGATCTATAAACACAACACTTCAGTAAAACATTAGAGGTTAGCTATAATCGAAATCGTGCAAAATTGAAAACTATCTAACCAAGTGATTTACTGCCTTCTAGCAGGTGCGAAATTAATGTTCTCAGATTGTTATCGAGATCGGTGACCTAGATGACACCTAAATGAAGGATTTGAATGCAATTGATCTAGATATGAAATATGAATGCAATTAATCTATATTTTTGTTATTTTTGTTATTTTCTATGGAAATTGATATGCTAAAATGATCTAATAATGATATGAAAAAGAATCTAAATGAATGTAAAAAACAAACAAATTGATCTCACAATAGCCTTGATTCGCAATAAGCTTTGATTCTCCAAATTCCAATTCTTCAAAATAATTATGCAATTCATAGATGACTTTGGCAAAGTAAGCTTGCAAAATTATGAGATGATTTGAGATGAGCTGAAGCCTTGATTTTATAGAAATCCAAGGCTTTGGAGGTGCATGGGAAAAAAAAGCCATAAATCACTCAAATAACTCAGGTTGATTTTTGAGTTATTTTTAAATAAAGGATAATTAACTCACAAAAACATGCAAAAGCTAAGTTTTAACTCAAAATAGAGTTTAGCTTTAATTGATAATTGATAGTTGTCTGCTTTTATGATTGTGCATGTTTTATTTATGAATTAATTTAATAATAAAGTGATTTATTTCCAACTTAACTGCTTTTAAAAATAAAACAATTGATTTATGGGTTAATCAATTATTTAATCAAACTTTTATTAAAAACTATATTATTAAATAATGACAACTTGCTTTAATTAATTAAATAAGAATTTAATCAATTATTCATATGATATTAGATTTATTGTCAAAATTAAATAATACAATTAATAATAGATAGAATTAAATTTAATTACACAATTAAGTGGCAAATATTAAATCTAATTAATTAAATATGAAAATATTCAATTAATCAAACTTTAGGATAAATGTGATTTATTGCCAAATAATTATAAAATTAAAGATAATTATGATGATTAGGAATATTACTAGGAATATTCCCCGATGTAGAATTTAAGATAATCAATTATGATTTGATGATGTTTAGATGTGCCTTAGATTAGGACTTTGATGTCAATTTCGTTCGAATTGAAGATGTAGGAGATTAATGAACTTATAGCCCATTTTTGGGGTATTACATTTTTCCCCTCTTTGAATTACTGTGTGAAGCACAGTGGTTCAAAGAAAGTCTGCGTTTGATAGAGATATGAAACTGATGTTTGAAATTGATAATTGATATGAGACAGAAGCTGATTGATATTGAATTGATATGGAGATAATAGGTCCTGAATGACCAAAGATAATGTTCACTGTAGCAGAAAATGAACCTATGATTGTGAAAAAGTGTCAAAATGCTTGATTCCAAACCTTAGGATTGCAAAGAAGTGAGTGACCCGTTCTAGACTCGATTGTCTTAGCAGAACTAGAAGGTATCACATTCAAACCCTTTAGTTGCCGAAGAACCAAGGAAAGAACACTATGATCTAATGGTTGCAAAAATTGATACAGTTTACAAGATTAGGAGAATACTAGATTGATATGGATCTGGATGAATCTGATATGCCCCAAGTGATGATAGATTTTCCCCAAGCGATGAGGACTTTTGATGAATCAGTAACTAGACATGATTGTTTGTCTTGATCACTGATGAAAGATATGATTTCCATAAAGATATGATTTCAAATTTGATTACAGACTTTGAATTGATGTGCAATACCATGCCCCCTTCGGGATGAAAATTGAAATCTGACAAGAAAAAGTCAGCGTTGATAGTTCAGAAGCATGTTGATTGATTTGAGAAGTGGTTATACACGTTCAAGAATGCAATCTACATCGTTGGAAGGTCCCAAAAGACCAAGTTTGATTAGGTTAAACCATGAGTTGACCATAGTTGACCAAGCTAAAATTTTGATAGTTTGATGTAAGATAATTAGTTAAGTTGAATTATGGATTTCTGTGATGATTGAAGGTCGAATATGCAAGTAGTTAATAATATAAACAATCTCAGATTTTAATTTTGATCCAGAAAAAGGATTCTACTTGCTGTTTCATTGGAGGAACCTTCATGTAAGATTCAACTCTTGTTAGATTTGAAGATGTAATTTGAAGAATCATTTAAGCATTGAAGTTCATTTAGCCATTGTGAGATCATGCAAACATGCAAAATGAAATGAGACATGCAAAATGAAATGCAACCTAAGACCTAGGACCTAGTCACTGATCATATGTTGATTTGTTATCATCATTGAACTTTTAGGTAACTAGATAAATCAATACAATGCCCACTAGCCATGAAACCATAGACATATGAATATCGATTTGTATGTGCAATAATCAATACAACATCCATTGGTCAACAACCATGGATATATGAATATTGATTTTATTTTCAGAATGTTGGAGTAGATATAAGCACCAAGGCACAAATGCCAGGATGACCTGAATATCATGTCCATTTTGATATATCAATTTGTATAAGCATCAAAACATAAACATCGTGATGACCTGAATACGCCTTGCATGGATAAACACATCAAACAGCCAAGAGATCATTCTAAATCCAATGTGAATTACCTGTAGTGACCCTTTATCATTCACATCCTTAGGTAAGATCATGTTTCACAGTAGGAGAAAGAACTTACTCAAAAAGACAATAGTGAGATCAAACTTCCTTGAATTTTCTGGGTACCAATGGTCGAGGTATGCATGGCCATCCAATTCGAGATAGAGGCTCTTACAGTCGGACACCATTTCAATCCAAAATTTCCAAAGTTGTTAGATTTTCACATACAAGAAGAAGACAAAGAAAAGATTATGCCCTCAGTCATCATTCTCTAAATCCTATAAAGGACATCATCAAAGAACTTGAAGGGACACAATATGTAGAAATCTCAATGCGAATTAGTAAGCATACAAGGAGATAACAACATCTAAAAGCATAGATTGTTTTCAGTTTGTGTTTGATGTTGATTGCATTGTTGTAGATGTAAAATCCTTTCTGGAGAGGAGACTGACTGACTCACATGAAGCTTCAAAGGACTCTGACTAGATATGATCCGTCTAAGATACATGGGAGACCATAGGATATGACATTGATTTCTCCCAAGTGTTAAACATTGATAGGATATAGACACTTGAGCAGATTGGTGTACAGACCGACTTATTGAAAATAGGAATGCAGAAACAAATTGGGAGATATATACAAACTAAAGCAAGACTGAAAGCTAGGAAAGACCAAGATTGCACTGATAGATGGAGCATTTGGAATAAGTGGCGCCCATTTTCTGAGTTTTCACCATCTTGGCAGAGATTCTATTTTTGCTACCAAGGTGCCTGTTTCCAGGTTTTCACCAAGGCACTTTTTCTTTTCTTTTCCTTTTTTTTTTTTTTGAATTTTTTGAATTTTTGATATTTTTTTATTTTTTTAATGAATTTTTGATATTTTTTTGATATTTTTTGTGAATCATCAAGGTGCCTATTGCTAGGTTTTCACCAAGATGTTCATTTTTTCAGGACTTTTTCTGATTTTTAGGATTTTTTCAGGATATTTAACCATAGACTGAATGCCTTAGGCGTAGAATTTCTTCAGATGGAGAATATTGATTGGTTTTTGGACCTATGCTCCTTCAGTCATTGAGAGTTGATAGGAACCAGAGCCAAAAGTAGTAGTGATGACAAAGGGACCCAACCAGTTGGGTTCGAACTTCCCCTTGCATTCTCGATGTGATTGATTTTTAGGATTCTCTCTCAAGACTAGATCGCCAACCTGAAATTCTCTGTGTCTAACCTTCTTGTTGTAGCCTCTAGACATTCTCTTCTGATATACTCTAAGATGATCATATGCTACTTGTCTGTACTCATCTAGTAGTTCAAGTTCTTGCAACCTAGACACTCTGTAGTCATCATCAGTTACTAGACCATGCATTCTAATTCTGAGTGATAGGATTTCAACCTTAATAGGCAGTATCACTTTAGACCCATAAACTAAAGCAAAAGGTGTAGCCCTTGTAGGTGTTCTGATACTTGCTCGATAGGCCCATTCTGATACTTGTTCTGATACTAATTTTGATAATTGTTCTGATACTGGTTCTGATACTAATTCTGATATTGATTATGATAATTGTTTTGATACTGGTTCTGATATTGATTCTGATACTGATTCTGATAATGATTCTGATAATTGTTCTGATACTAGTTCTGATACTTGGTATACTTGATAGCATCTTTTTCCATTGCAAACTCCCAAGCAACATTATATCATGCAATCCCAATGTTTAGCAAGGTGGAGAACAAGAGGGATTGGCAAGCTGGTGGAAGAGATGGAAGACAAGAGAATGAAGGAGAATGAAGGGAAGAAATCCTCAAGGGACAACTCCTCAAGAATACCCAAGCTAGGGAAAAATGTCATGTAAAGCGCATTTGGACAAGCAATGAAAGGCCAGCATAGGATAAGTCACAAAAACATAATGCCAAAGAAGGAAAGGATGTAGTCCAAAGGAGTAGACATGTCAAGAGGCTTCATAGAATCGTGTTTTACTCTTTCTTTTTTCTTTTTTATTAGATCAAGACCAAAGGGGAAAAGGATAGTGATAGGAAAAAATGAATGGAGGAAAATGGATATGAAGGCTAAATAGGAAGGGAATGAAAGCATGATCATCATAAGATAGCTCATAAGATAGCCAAATGCTCGTGTATAGATCAACCTTGTCAAGATCAAAGAGAGAAGATGAAATGGATGAAATATGTAGAAGAACTACGCATGATGTCTGATTGCCAAGTTTTCATCATAGTACTTATCCACAGCACCATAAGGGAGTGGTTTTCACCATAGGATGAATTTATTTCTCTTTACTTTTGCTACCAAGGCGGCTGTTTCCAAGTTTTCACCAAGGCACATTTTCATTTTTTTTTCATTTCTTTTTGAATTTTTGGAAGAAGGCAAGCTTTTTAGATAGTGCTCCTTGAAAGGATAAACCATGATATGCCAAGGATTCAAAATGATACACTCAAAGATGCTGATAGGGAAAGGGAGATGGAAGAGAAAAATGGAGGATAAGGTTTTATGTAAAGCGAGTGAGGTTGGAAGATAGGAGGAATAGGCAAATGAGGAAAAAGGATAGAAGGTAGAAGGATAATGAATGGAAGAATTGTGAAAGGGTAAATGGAAAGGAAGGCAAGCTCAACATCAACACATACCTTGAAAGGTGGTGAGAGGATGGAGGAATCATGAATGAAGGAATACGTGAAAGAATATGGTGAATGGATAGCAAAGGTTGTGGTTTAGGCACATGGAATGGAGGAATGCTTTTGGAGGGAAATGAAGTGGAAGTCTTTGGAAGCTTGAATGTCAACTTAACTTTTTGCTCAACACCAAAATCTTTCAAGAGAGACTTTGGAGTCCATATAGCCATAGGCTTTTTATTTCCTTTTGATGATCTAGAGAGAATATCTTCAATGATGGATTTTGGAACCCATACTTGTCTTGTAGTTTTTTTCTTAGATATCTCTTTTGACTTTATGTTTCCATGTCTATTAGAGGAGACATGGTGATCTTCTTTTTTTGATGGATTGTTGTATTGCTTCTTTTTCTTGTATTGAACATTCAAGTTACTTCCAAAAGACTTGGGACTTGTGGAAGAAGGAGGATATGACTGGTTTAGATGGGTGGGTGGATGAAAAGGATTCAAGAGTATGCATCTATGTTGATCTTGAGGAAAGATAGGAGATGGAGGGACATAGGGACCCAAGATGGATGATGAATTAGGAGAGTTAGGAGGGGAAAGTGAAGGGACATAAGGACCCAAGATGGAAGGTAGACATGAAGCCCTTAGTAGTGCTGGAGGAGGTCCAAGGATGGAAGTGGAAGATAGAAAAGGATAATCAATAAGTTCATCAGCATCTATATGACAACCAAGGATATCAACATCTTTAGAGTGAGCATTAGAATTTTCAATAGAATCATGGACATCTTGAATATGAGCACCATCTTTGATAGGATTTTTCAAAGCTTGCAAAGACTTAGGAAAAGTAGAAAGTGGAAGTGAACATGGAGTGGTAGAATAAGAAGATGGAAGACTTTGATCTTGACAAGGATCTTTGGATAGCATAAGTGCATAATTTTTCTCTTGATTTTCAATAGGCTTAACATTGGAAGTAACAACACCATTTTTAATAACTTTAATGGAAGTATCATCTTTGGAAAGTGCAAGTGTAGTAAGGTTATTTTGATTGTCAATAATCTCAACAGTGTAAGTAGTAGCCTGATCTTGCTTAGGAGAAGACTTAAGACATGGTGGAATGCATGAAAAAGGGTGTGCAGGATCAAAAGAACCCTGAAGTGGATAAGAGACATCACGAAAGGGATTGTATGACATGGAGGGTTCTTGATCTTGATCTTTCTTTATGTTCTTTTCTTCATCATTTCTGGAGTCCTCTTGACATGGAGCCACTTCTAAGGACAAGGAAGCATGTTGGGATTGTATGGAAGACTGTTGCAGAGATGGTGGAGGACTAGCTAAAGTAGGCATTATAGCATATGAAGGCTTAGGCTCTTTAGATTTATCATTATTGAAAGTATTTTCAGCCAAGTGAAGGTTAGATTGAGTATCTTTAAGAGGTAGCCCTGGAGGATAACTATAGGGAACCACATGAAAAGTATCAGGGCTTGTGTCGGATGAAGATTCTATGAAAGATTTGGAAGACTCAGAAGCTTTAGAAAATGTATGGGTATTGGAGGAAGTAGGGGATGGAAGGGAACCATCACAAGACAAAGGTCCAACATTAACATGATCTTGCTTGAGAGTGTAATCTTTATGTTCAGCCTGAGAGTTCTTAGAGGAGAGATCCTTATAGTATTGACATTTTAAATCAGCATGGTACATTTTATAGTCCTCAGCAGTAGTAGATGGATCACAATCAAGGTATTGTCCACAAAAGCCATTAAAGTCTCTTTCAAAATCAGAATCATATGGATTACCATCATGATCTATCCAATGTGACAGCCCATTTGTAGTAAGTAGGAACACACGACGAGGAGGACTCTTAGGAACAGAGGTGTCATAGGTATCATTACATTGTCTATCATCATAGTCATCATAGTCTCCAAAGCTCGATGTGTCACTCTCTGTGGAAGAGGTATCATAAGGGTTGTCATGTTGCCCACATTTTTTCTGAGGGCATGGTGACATGTACAAGTCTTTATCAAATGGAAAAGAGCATAGAGTTTCCATGGAGAACTCTTTAGGTTCCTTTTCTTTCTCAAGTTTGTCAAGCTGGACTTGCATAGCTTGCAGCTGCTTCATCATAGTGGTGATTAGAACTTCTTCCTCTTGTGTACTAATTCTTTGAGACACGTGTATTGATTCTCAATGGCTATTGCTCTATTCTTGACATGGTGATTTGTTTGACAAATTTTGGAAATAGGCTGAAAAAGCTAAATATCTGGCAATCCTGACAATTATCTGACAACTTAAAATTTTTTTCCAAAAGACACTTTGAAAAACTCATATGACAATGGGTAGGCTATGAAATGACAGTTTCACAACTTGTACGACAATTGCAAAGCTCATACGATAGTGGGTATGTAATGAAATGACAGTTGAAAATCTCATACGATAGTTGCAAGTAGGATTTTAACTTTTAGAATTTGCTGGCACGAAAACTCATATGACACTGGGTTTGCTATCATACGATAGATGGGTTGTAATGAAATGACACTTGATAGAAACTCGTATGACTTTCTGACCTCCTGAGATGACTTTTGACTCCAGAAAAGGATTTTACTTTAGATTTTGCAAATTTGAGTTTTCAAATTTGAATTGTTTGCAAATTATATTGTCTAGATTTGAGGATTGTAACAGATTTGTTCATTTTCAGTAACCAAATAGATAAACAAGCATGCAAAACAACAAGAAAGTGACTTTAAGCATGTCTAAAAACAATTTACAAGGGCAAAAGCAACCTTGCACATGAACAATCAAGTGACTTATTCGTTCTAATTCTCAGAAGCGCTAATTGTGTATGTTCCAAAAATGTTTTGCAATAATGCACATATACCCTATAAAATGAAAATTTGGCTTCGCTAGGGTTTTTAGTAATGGTTTGACTCTACAACTTTTATGATCCAAAGGGGTGAACTCCAATCTTAGCGCACCAGGGTTTTGACACAGTTTGAGAACTTAATCTTTAGGAGCTGCTAGGGAGATCTAACAACCCAACAATGAACCATACCCATGGAGATTTCTTCCACAAGGACATTTATATAGCGGCTGTCACTACCATGGTGAAAATGGCTATTACCACTTGAGGTTCTGTCAATGTAGTTTTCCTTATGAAAGGATTGTCTGCTATGGTTAACCCTCTCTAAAGGTGACTCACAATATGATACCATAAGGGGACTTGGCTCTAGATCCAAGGTTTTGATGCCTCTTCACTTTTAACCCAAACAAAGCAAGAAGATTAATCTAACACGCTAAGAAAAAGTTTTGCTTCACCAAGGTCTATGATGTCAACTCCACGTGATCTATCAACCTCTTCGGGGAGAGAATGTATCGATCAATAAGAGAAGATGCACTAACCAATTTTGATTCACCAAAGCTCGTGATGTCAACCCCACATGATCTATCAACCTCTCCAGGGAGAGAATGTATCAATCAATAAGAGAAGATGCACTAACCAAGTTGAATGTGAAACACACTAAGTATCCTCCCTACCTACAAGGATTCTTTCATCAAGAAGGATTTCACCGGGAATCCAATCTCTCAAGAATCATGAATAGTGTTCATAGGGCCTAATTACTATGTCAGCACAGATGTATGTTTCCAAAAGCAAATCTACCAAAAGTATTCAAAAAGAAGAAAGAGGAACACTTAATGCTTAAAGAAAATATGAGATGATTCCACAAGGTGGAACACTTAACACCTCACACAAGTTGAAAATGAGTCCCCAACTTAGAAAACAAGTGAGTTCCTAAAAGCACAAAAGGGTTGCCAAGTGGAACACTTAACGCTTCTGTCCTATAGACCCCTCCCCTTTATGGCGCTGAGATTGCAACCACGGGGTGGAATGAGGGGCCGGTGGATTAGAGAGTCCAATAACCCAAGATAGCAATCAAGATCAATCACAAGTATCTAAGACTACTTAATGAATCCTTAAGGGGTCACAACCTAGTATCAATTATGCAAGTGTGTAGAAATAGACAAAAGCATGAAAAGATGCACACAAGCCAGACACATAAGAGATTTATTTTAAGTCCAAATAGAAATTTTATTAGATGAAGGAGAATACCTAGGATCCTCACAATGCGCTTAGTATATTTTACCTAATTTTTAGCAATTCTTGTTGAGCTTTTCCATGCAAGCAAGTGATGAACTCTCCAACAAGCAAACAAGATATGCAAAATATATTCAACTTATGACAACCATAGGGTTAGCTCTAAAAATCAATTATTATCAGCAATACTAACCAACAATTAACCCAAATGACAACTCATATCATTCATTGAACCATGTAAAAAAAATAAGTGCATACCCATCACAAAATTTTATTTTTTTTACTGCATTTGACCTAGTCAACAAGATCTAATTTTTTTGATATGATTTTTGCCACAAAAATAGAAATTTAGAATAGAGACCCCTGCTAAAAAATAGAGAGATTTCCAAAAATATAAAATTTTTAGAAAAATCTCTTCATTTGTGCCCTAGAGACCCATTTTATCAAAACAGACCAGTTTTTGTAAATTGACTATTTGAGCTATTATATTGCATCCAAATTTAAAATACAAAGAATGGACCCCTTGTAGAATTTAAATATCTTTCCAAAAATATAAAAATTTCTAAAAAATATTTTGATTTGTGTCAGATATTAATTTTTTCCAAAATTTCAAGAAAATATTATTAAAAATTCAAAACATCTCAAAAAATTCTAAATTTTTTATTTTAGCTTCCCTGATATGTTACCAACTTGTAAAAAAATTTCAGACCAAAAATACAAGCTGTTTGAGAGATAAAATTAAATCTTTGAAACTTTAGGGTTTTAGCTCCCCCAAAAAATCAAAACTAGCATCTAAAGGTGGGTTGCCCCACGGTGGGCGCCAAAAATGTGTGTGTGAAAATTGTACCTGATCTATAAACACAACACTTTAGTAAAACATTAGAGGTTAGCTATAATTGAAATCGTACAAAATTGAAAACTATCTAACCAAACAATTTACTACCTTCTAGTAGGTGCGAGATTAATGTTCTCAGATTGTTATCAAGATCAGTGACTTAGACGACACCTAAATGAAGGATTTGAATGCAATTGATCTAGATATGAAATATGAATGCAATTAATCTATATTTTTGCTATTTTCTATGTAATAAGAATGATAAAAACTGATATGAATCTATGCTAATATGGAAATTGATATGCTAAAATGATCTAACAATGATATGAAAAAGAATCTAAATGAATGTAAAAAAAAAACAAATTGATCTCACAATAGCCTTGATTCGCAATAAGCTTTGATTCTCCAAATTCCAATTCTTCAAAATAATTGTGCAATTCGTAGATGACTTTGGCAAAGTAAGCTTGCAAAATTATGAGATGATTTGAGATGAGTTGAAGCCTTGATTTTATAGAAATCCAAGGCTTTGGAGGTGCATGGGAAAAAAAAGCCATAAATCACTCAAATAACTCAGGTTGATTTTTAAGTTATTTTTAAATAAAGGATAATTAACTCACAAAAACATGCAAAAGCTAAGTTTTAACTCAAAATAGAGTTTAGCTTTAATTGATAATTGATAGTTGTCTGCTTTTATGATTGTGCATGTTTTATTTATGAATTAATTTAATAATAAAGTGATTTATTTCCAACTTAACTGCTTTTAAAAATAAAACAATTGATTTATGGGTTAATCAATTATTTAATCAAATTTTTATTAAAAACTATATTATTAAATAATGACAACTTGCTTTAATTAATTAAATAAGAATTTAATCAATTATTCATATGATATTAGATTTATTGTCAAAATTAAATAATACAATTAATAATAGATAGAATTAAATTTAATTACACAATTAAGTGACAAATATTAAATCTAATTAATTAAATATGAAAATATTCAATTAATCAAACTTTAGGATAAATGTGATTTATTGCCAAATAATTATAAAATTAAAGATAATTATGATGATTAGAAATATTACTAGGAATATTCGCCGATGCAGAATTTAAGATAATCAATTATGATTCGATGATGTTTAGATGTGCCTTAGATTAGGACTTTGATGTCGATTTCATTCGAATTGAAGATGTAGGAGCTTAATGAACTTATAGCCCATTTTTGGGGTAGTACAGGAAGGATCTTGAATCATCTTCCTATCATCTTCATCAATTCATCTTGTAGAGACCTTAAAATAGGCCTATTTCCTTGTAGCCTTCACCAGGCCGTTTTTCTCCATTTTAGTAAAATTTACCAAAAAATCAAAAAACAAAAAGTTGATTTGGATACCCTTTTGGAAGTTTTAAAACTTTAATTCAGGGTTCTAGGTCTGAAAGTTACCGTATAGGGGGTTCCCACAAACAAGGACAAGAGGCCTAATTTCTAGGACTGAACTGTGGTTTTGATAGCAAACTTGTTCAAACCAAATCCTAAACAATTGGTATGACTCCTAAATGCATATAATGGATAGATATTATGTTTAACTTCATGAATTTTTTTATGGATCCATACAACCATGCAATATTTCTTCACTCTTTTCACCTCTAGACCTCTAACTAGGCTCCACAAACTCACCTAGGGCCTAGCATATAAAATAGTTATTCATGATTTCACGACTCCTAAATCCTAAAAAAATGTACAAAAATGATTCCTCTACCATTTTCATCTATCATGAATGATTATCCATGGTTGGATTTCATGGAGGAGCCATGACTCTTTAAATTACTCAAAACAAGCTGAAAATAGACTCCTTGAACTAAAATGCCCAAAACTAGTAATTAGATGAACTCAAAATGACCTGCTATTCAAATGAAAAAGTTCATAAAAAACCTATAGAAAACTAATCTAGCATCAGATTTATTCTTTCAGTCCATTAAGTATGACTATCCACACAAACACCAGTAAATTTCTATTAAAAATGCTTGTAGAGCTCTATTAACTTTCTCTAAAAGTATTACAATGCATAATGAAACTTGGTGTTTGATTATTAGGTATCATTAGATACAATTTCCTTCATTTTATGGCCTTTTGGCCATAGCATAACTATCCTATAACTTAGGGAATCCAAAAATACCCAAATGGCATGCACTCTTTTGCAATAATTGCAAAATTGAAGATAACTTCTTCTCAACACTTGACAACTTTGTCATGTGCCTCAATCCTATACTATAGGACTCATAACCACCTATTTTTCATGGATTCAAGGCCATTTATGACCTTATGTAATTTTTACAACAACCATTATGTGTTTAGAACGCATTTAAGACTCCAACTTAAGCTAAGCTCCTAACTTAAAAAATTAAATAAACAACTAACAAAGGCTATTATTGTGACCTTAGTCCTAGTGACTAACTCACTTAGCCACCATTGAAAATGACCTTATAAGGTATAAAAACAACTAAGCTAACTTCTTGACTAGGCTAGAGTCAAGTACAAGCCAAAACCAAATAAACAATGGAGGCTAGCCTAGGTGGTCCTACACCAGTTTCAGGCTAACTTATCAGCACAACTGAATTTGAGTATTTCTAACTAAAAAATATTATTTTTAAATATAGGGTCTAGCTATATTCATTAGATAAGTACCTCAAATTTTACAATTGGAAATATCTATTAAATGCACTTTTTATACCAATTTGTGTCCAATTACAAAAGAAAAAAAATTATTTTAGAAAAGTGATGTTTCAATATCTCCTACTCTTTTTAATGATATTTTAAAAATATATATAAAAATAACCTTATGTAGAGCTCAGATTCAAGATTATTTTCATATAAGTTTTATGGTATTTTGATTAGATCTAATATATTATAATTTTAGAATACTACAAATAGGTATTTTATTATTTGAAAAGATGCTACTTCAAATAAAGAACAAAAATAGTAAATCATTGTATCATTTTAAAATGGAAGCCTTTCCATCTTGATGGGTTTAGCACCCTCCTTTGGTACATTTATCATGATAGACTTGCATTTGGGATGCATTTTGTACTTATCTTCCTCATTCTAAGTGAAATTAGGGTTAGGATCCTGAGGATTCTCCTTAAATTCCCTTTCTCATGGCTCTATTTTCTAGGTAGGACTTAGAAATAGGTCCTCCTCATCTTCATCACAACAATCATAGGATTTTATGTCTATCCCTGGCATTCTGTATAGTCCTGATATCATTTCTAGGTTTGTGGGCATCCCCAAGACCTCTTGACCTGGTTTTGAGTGAATTTGGGCCCAGGGTCAGATTCAAGGTCGAACCTAACTAGGTCAAGATTGAACTTGAACCTAACTAGGTCAGGATTGAGCTCGAACCTGACTAGGTCAGGTCCAACCTTGATTTTGACCCCTTCAAATCTTCAAAATCCTTGATTTCTGGGCATCGGGCTTTCAAGATATTTTTTTTCCCGCCTCTAGGTCAGCCATTTTTGGTTTCAAGATGTTAAATCCTCTAATTGCATTTAATCTAGGTATATTTTCTAAATGTTGGGACCTAATTAGGATTTAATTCTTCAAGGTGGCCCCTCTAGAGGATTGTACCCTAGTTCACTATAAAAGGAGGCATTCCTCTCTCATTTTCTCGTTCCTCTCTCATTTTCTCCATCCACTTTCATGATCAAGCTCTCAAGTGAAAGTAAGCAAGAAAGAAGATCAAGAATTAAAGCCTTGAAGCATTCAAGCATTCAATTCATCAAGAAGGTCCATTAGAAGCCATTGAAGGATTCAAGCTCTATGGAGCTCTCTTGTTGAAGATTCCTCCATTTCCATTCAAGCCTCTTCCAAACTAAAGATCCATTCAAGATTGGTGTTGAAGATCTAAAGATAATTGATTGGAGACATCCTACATTTGACTCTACATTCATCCATTCTTGTGGATTCAAGGATTCAAATCCTCCAGAATGGTTTCAACTCAAGCAAGGTGAATTGTTCCATTTACTTTGTTTATTCTAGCAATTTCAATTCAATTTCAAGGTTAATTCCTAAATTGGGGTTTGATTGAGGCAAACCCCTCTCCCCAACAAACAAAACCATTTTCTTGTAGGTATAGGTGTGGAATTTTGGATCTGAGATCACATTTGGATACCCTTTTTTGAAAACTTTCGAGATCCGTGAACAAAGTTAGAATCGACCTTCAAAATAAAAATGTAGCCCCTGACCTAGTCTGTTACAACCTTGATCCTGACCTGGTCAGGTACAACCTTGATTTTGACCTGATTCAATGTAAGAAAAAGATTTCTAGGATTTGCAGATCTCACAGTTTAGGCTCAAAATTATAGAAACCAATAGTTTTTGAGATCGTTTGATAGGGTTTTCATCTGATTATTTTTAAGAGGTAAGTACCTTTTTTTCTTAATTACAATAATAATCATCTATATTTACTTTCCATATCAATACAATTTCATGTAAGTGTAAAATATTGGCTTTGGGGTTTCTTTTATGTGCAAACCATTGTTCTAGGACCCCATCCTTACTTTATCCTTTACAATAAGTACATTACTAAGCTTCCATTTTAACCATATTTATTTTGGTGAACCCATTTATGACAACTCTTTCTTTTATGGTGTTAGATTTAAATCTTGTATGCTTATAAGATTATATTTCTTTCTTGCATTTATACTTCAAAAATACAAAAAAATTGCAAAATTCCTTTAAAAATACAGAAATATTTACATTTCCATGCTTTTAGTGCTTTCTTTGTGTAACATGTATGATTCTTGTTTTGAGTACTTTGATGATGCTTTTATTGTACAAGAGAATAGATTCCCTAATGAGGTACATGGTAGTGAGGATGAAAATGGTTCGAATACAATTTCTATGGATCCTATTCCTATTTCAATCTCCTCCACAACCTCTCCAATTGACCTTTACCATAGGGTGTGTGTATGGTTACCTTCATGTCCCACTATTTGCAACATTGATAAACCTAAAATGATATATCCTACACCTTTGATGAAAGTAAAAGGATGTCCTTATATAACAATTAAGGGTAAACCTAGAGATCCTTTGGATTTCTTTGATAACACTAATTCTGTTTCACATGCTTATCAAACATGGAATAACCCTCAGCATACTATTCCAATTTCTTTACCTCCTTCTCAACCTATGCTTCCTCAAGCACCTAGGTATCCATCTGCCTTTATGGAGTACAACTTAGTTGACCAATTATGTGCTACTCCTGCTAAGATATCTTTGTGGGAATTACTTCAAACCTCCCTGACATATCATGAGGCATTACAAAAAGCCCTATCTACTCTTCCCGCTTCACCTCCTAATCAAGAAAACATTCATTCTATTTTGGATTGTATGTATACTATGCCTTCTGTACCTCCTATTGTATTTTTTGAAAATGATTTACCTTCCTTAGAGGTGCAGAATCAATATGATGCTCTTACAGTGGCTATCTCTATTAATCAGAGTATCATTTGACAAACCTTAATTGATAATGGATCTAGACTTAATGTTTGTAGCATGGATATGCTCAAGGAAATTAAACCCGATTTATCTACTATTCAACCTAATAATGTTCCTATACATGGATTTGATAATATTGTGAAAAGAACTTTGGGTATTATTACCTTACCTATTAAAGTAGGTCCAGTTATTCTAAATACTCCTATTCATGTTATTCCTTGACCTCTCAACTATAACCTTCTTTTAGGAAGACCATGGTTACATACTATGCATGCAGTTCCTTCTAATCTTGATCGCAAGGCTAGGTTCATCTATAATAACCTAATGTATACATTATATGCGAATGATGCCCCGAACCCTTACTTAAATGTAGAATATGCTAAGAAATATAAACCTATTCAACCTCATAAAGAGATTGAAAAATAATCTGAGATACAACAATCTGAGATAAAACAACCTGAGATTCAACAACAAGAAGTTCCATCTTCTTCTTCTTGATTGACTAAGGATGATTGGGGGACATTGGATTTTAACCCTATGTTTATTGGAGAATATAAGGTCTCTAATTTAGAATTCATGAAGCAACAAAATGAATTTGAGAAAAAAGTTTTTATTTCTTCTCCATTGTCCAAAGAATTAAAAAGTAATTTTTTTGCCACTTTGATTAATGAAATGCTTGACACTATAAAGCCTGATTGTTATGACATTGTGACATATGCCACTCCTTGGACTCCTTCTAACATGACTGATCGAGATGGCCCTGGTTATCATTTCCTTAAGAAATCAAGATTTAATGGGAAAAGATGTGGTAGATATGAACAAGGTATACAAGTACCTTTGGATAATGAAGTCTATGATCATACATATGGATTAGGATTCAATCCTTATAGAAAACCATCGGCTTTTCCTCTTAATGTTAATCATATTTGTAGTGGACAGTTGCAATTGGTTAACCCATTGCTTATTAACCTTAATAAACAATCTTGTTTAGATATTTTTCCTAAGGATGAAACCTTAATGGAATTTTTAGGGGTTTATGAGGATCTACCTAAGTTTCATCAAAAATAAGGAAACCCTTATTGTTTAAAAATAGATGCTTATTTTGGAAAACATGAAGAATAGGATATCTTTCCTTTACCAATGGATTCTCTGATAAGAAGTGATTTGTTAATTACTGAGACTGTTGATATTCAAGTGGATGAAAATGATTTTGAAAGGATGCTCAAAATTTGAAAATGTTTGAATCATGATGAATGTGATCAGTTGGTTTCTCTTTTGCTTGAATTTAGGGATATCTTCACTTGGACATATTCTGATATGCCAGGTATAGATTCTAGAAGATTGTTACTCATAATATTGTTTTAAAGCCAAATATGAAACCAGTAAAACAAAAAATTTGAAAGATGAATCCATGAATTACTTTGTTAGTCAAAGGTGAAATTGAAAAATTATTAGATTCTGGATTTATCCGTCCTATTGATTACTCAGATTGGATTTCAAACATTCTGCATGTGCACTGATTTTAGAGATTTAAATAAGGTATCTTTGAAGGATGACTTCCTGCTACCTAATATTGATATGATTGTGGATTCAACAACAAGCCATGCTTTACTATCTTTTATGGATGGTTTTTTGGGATATAATCAAATTTTTAATCCCCTTGAAAATCAATTTAAGACTGCATTTATAACACCTTGGGGAACCTTTTGTTGGGTCACGATGCCTTTTGGATTAAAAAATGTAGGAGCAACTTATCAACGGGCTATGACTTTAATTTTTCATGATTACATTCATAAGATCCTTGAGGATTATGTGGGTGACATTTTGGAAAAATCCATACAAAGAGAAGATCATGTTACTATTTTATGACAGATACTGAAAAGATTGAAGCTATTGTTAATATGCCTCCTCCTATGAACATTTCTCAATTGCGAAGTTTGCAAGGAAAAATACAAGCTATTCATCGCTTTATTTATAATTTACCAGACCGAACTATCCTATTTACTTCCTTGCTTAGAAAGGATACCACTTTGCCTTGGAACAAGTTGTGTAAAAAAACTTTTGAGAAATTTAAGGAGTATCTTGTGAATCATCCTATCTTGCAGCTTGCAAATTTTGATAAACCATTTCAATTATACACTTCAACAACTCCACAGGCCGTGAGTGTGTTATTAGCTCAAATTGATGATAATGGTAAAGAAAGACCCATGTATTACATTAGTCAGACTTTACTTGATTATGAAACAAGATATACAAATTTAGAAAGATAATGTTTAGTTGTAGTTTATGCATGTCAAAAAATTAGGCATTATCTTATAAATGTTGAAGCTAATGTGATTGTCAAGTTTGATCCTTTGAAACATCTTTTCTCACAAAATGGTCTCTCTGGTTGGTTAGCAAAATGGGTTATGTTGCTCACCGAGTTTGATCTTAATTTTATTTCTTAGAAATCTATTAAGGGACAAGCATTGATAGATTATCTAGCTGAAGCTCCTTGTCCTTACCTAAATGAAATTTCTACTTCCATAGAATTTCCTGATGATAATATCCTAGCTATTCAACAGGATGATGTTTGGGAATTATATTTTGATGGGTCTAAGTGTAAGATAGGTTCTGGTGTGGGTATCATCTTGATTCCCCCTACAAAAAAACCCATCCCTTTATCATGTAAATTAACCTTTTCTTGTACTAATAACATTATGAAATATGAAGCTCTTATAGGTGGATTATGAGCAACTTCATCCCTCAATATCCAACATTTACAAATATATGGCAATTCACAACTAATAGTTGAATAGATTAAAGGAGGATATCAAACTAAAAATCCTAGAATGACACAATATAGAGATTTAGCTCTTGATGTGCTTTCACAATTCTCCTCTTATATGATTCAGACTTTACCTAGGAACAATAATAGACATGCAGATGCCATGGCTATGCAGCTTCCTTGGTTTGTCTTGAGAACAATGTGGAAAATTTTCAATTTACTACAAAAACTCTTAAATGCCCTGCAATTTCTGATAAGATCACCTTTAACTATTTCAATTTGCATTTAGACAAATGGTACTCACATATTTTTCATTTTTTAAAGGATGGTACTTTTCCTGAATCAACAACAAGGAATATGTGTAATCGTATTAGGAAACTTGCAGCATGATACATCATTTTAGGAGATACACTTTATAAATGTTCTTATGAAGGATTATTATTATGATGTCTCAATAGAATTGAAATTCCTATAGCTTTAGTAGAAGCTCATTCTAGTTCTTGTGGGGGACATTTTGGTGGAAAATCCCTAGTTAATAAATTGCTTCGAATGGGATATTATTGGCAAACAATGGAACAAGATTCTTTCATGTTTGTTAAGAAATGTCCTCAATGTCAACAACATAGTCATTTGATTCATGCTCTTTCTCATGAGCTTCATAATCAAGTTTCTCCATGGCCTTTTAGTGTTTGTGGTTTTGACCTTTTTAGAAAAATCTCACCGAATTCTTCTCAAGGGCATACTTACATTCTAACCACTATGGATTACTTCACAAAATGGGTTGAAGCTTTCCCTCTTTGTTTAAAAACAATGAATGTTATTTGTGATTTCATCCTTAATAACATTATAAAAATATTAGGTATTCCTTCGACAATAATTTTGGATAATGAACATCTTTTAAAAATAAAGAAGTCACAAAATTCTTGGAGAAATATAGGATTGAACATAGATTTTCGACTCCTTAATATCCTCAATCTAATGGAAAAGCTAAAGCATCAAATAAAATTATTGAACAAATCTTGAGAAAAATAGTTAATAAGCATGCAAAAGATTGGCATACTCAATTGACTTATGCTTTATGGGCCTATAGGGCTAGTGTTCCTACCGCCATGGGTACTTCTCCTTATAACCTTGTCTATGGTACTGATGCTATTATGCCTTTGGAACTAGAAATACCCTCTTTATGTGTTTCATTTCATGGGATAATTCATAAAGATACTTTTCATGAACAATGCTTACAAGAATTAGAAATGTTGGATGAACAATGAATACATGCTTTAGAACATATAAAAGCTTGTCATAAATCTCTTCAGAAAAAATACAATCACAAGGTTATTGAATGAATATTTGTGGTTGGTGATTTAGTCCTTTATGAGAATCAATGGAATGTGAATGCTTTACTTGGGTGAAAAAGGAAATTTTAGCCCTAATTGGCTTGGACCTTTTGTTGTTATTGAAGACTTTGGTTCAGGTGCTTACAAACTTGTTGATATGGATGGTGTTTCTTTTAAGGAACCCATTAATATTATGCATCTTAAATGTTAGTACCCTTAATCTCAGTTGTTCCATGTGTATTTATATGTTCCTGATAAAGATTTATGTTATAAGTTATGTAGTTTTAGTAAAAATTACATATTGAATATGTTTATGGACTTTCTTTCTTTCTTTCTTTCTATTAAGTTTTATATTGATGAAAGCATAGTAATCAAACATAGAACTAATCAATAGGGAAAGTTTTTCATTCATCAAAAATTTAGATTTTCAAGTTTTGATACATATGAGGCCAATGGCCCTATCTATCACTATGTCTATCACTATGTCACTCTGACGGCCGATGACTCCTAGATCTCTCTGCTCTGTGATGGGAAGATGAAGATTTGTGTGTTCGTGTATGGCTCCTAGATATGCTCATACCTTGTACACATTCATGAAGACTTTGTATCTCTTCCATCATCTTCTCCTTTCTTTCTCTACACATCCTCAGCTCTCGCTAGATACATACAAAGATGATGACATGTTTACCAGGATCTCTATGACCAATGGAAGACTCTCACTCATCGGCTGGCAATTGGTAGGATATAATGTTATACTTGAGAACCTCTGACACAAAGCTCCTCCACTCCACTACACTTGTTGTAGAAAGAAAAACTTCTATCAATCTAGTATCCTATCTATTTTAAGTCAAATCATATATTCAACCAATTATCAATCAAATTTATACCCGTGTCTCCCTCCTAGACATCACTAAAATACCTAGATGGTGGGGGAGTCAAGTAACTACTCTCTCTATGCTTGCTATATCTAGGTCTCACTGGTGGTGTCTCTGTGTGGGGTTGTGGGGGCCATCATGATCTTAGTGGTGATGTGTAAGTGATAAGTATATCTACACCAATATCACCAGCTGAGGGCATGTCCTTGACTCTCTCCTCTGTTCTCTCCTCCTCCTCCTCCATGGGCTCTCCCTCAAAGATATTATCCTCCTCATCTTTTCTATCCTCACACTCCTTAGTGGCTCCACTATCTCGGTGTGTCCCCTCTGTAAAGCCTAGATAACCTATAGGATAATCCTTGAGAAAGATAGGATGGGTCCCCTGCATGATCTAGTACTTGATGTAATCTTGACTGATGCTTGAATAGGCTACATCTAATGGTGCCTCTATATCCTCTCTCTCCTCTACATTGCTATCCTCTATGTCTTCTATTGATGGTCGGCGTATGGTGTCAGCTCTCTGATAGTATCTCATCGAATAAACATAGCGAGGTACTACCTTAGGGACTCCCTATAATAGGCTGAACTATCTCTTCACCTAGTCACAATAGTAGGGCATCACTATATGACTTTTATGAACCTCTAGTAGCTTACACTACTATGAATGTCTCATCTGGAATCATGTATTATGCCACTTTGTCATCTGACAATAGGGTCTCCATATCACATTGGTGCTGGCAATACAGTCTAGATGTACTCTTCAATAGAGCATATCCCCAAATTGCCAAACATCTCTCAAAGGATATGTGAAGGCTCTTGATATGCTCACATCTACCATCATTGGCACTCCCTATGGACATGTACATGTGAAATGCTCAAAAATCCATATCTATAGAACTATGCATGTCAATAGACTCTCTCACTAATACCTCACTAGCTGACCTAGCTCATACTATAGCTGAGTGAGCATGTTGCAACCCCATGAGAACATAGTCCTCTCTCTCTCTCCATTTTCTATATAAGATGTGTCAGAGGTGAACAAAATATGGTACCCTTTGAGTTGGGTAAGACAACCAAGGCTACTATACACAACATCGCCTTCTATACTAAAGGTTTAGGGCCTTATAATATGAAATATAGTAGGATCTAATCTGATCGTGTTCACATCAGTGGATGCACACCTATACAATATTCTGTGTCTACATGGATCTCCTCACAACCACACTATGCTCTGGGTCTAACAGTCTCCCCTTGGACTGGAAGCCACATATTCCTATAGATATCCTCTAAGGTCACTATGATCTCACCAGAAGGAAGATGGAAGGAGCATGTATCCTCATCCCATCTCTCTATCAGAGTCGATAGCATGGTTTGATGTAGTCTGATATGTGGAAGGAATGATACCTAGTACAGTCCTACATCCCTCAGTAACTTCATCCCCTCATCATCAAGCTTGGACAGTCTCTCCTTGACATTCACTAGCAATTCCCCAAAGGGATGGTCTTGGAAGCAAACTAGGTCCTACAAGCACAAACAAACATCATATCAGTCATCTATATCATAAAATCTATAGATCTAATTGAACTACGTCAAAGTTGACCTTAGCTAGTTCAATGTCAACCTTACTAGGTCAATGTCAACTTTACTGGGTCAGGGTTGACATTTTTGGGTCAAGATCGACCTCATCTCAAAAATTGACAAAAACTCTCTCTAGTCAATGTCAACTTTCATGGGTCAAAGTTGACCTAGAGGGGTCAATATTGACCTAAATGGGTTAGGATCAACCTAAATGGGGTAAAATCAACTTGCCCTATAAAAATAGGAATTTGGAAAGAACAAAGATGGATAACGACAAAACTCATCTCAGGTAGTGCTCGTCCAGTAGCTAGGCTTTGTCTCAGAGTCTGCAAGCGTGTCACTCAAAGATCCTCTCTTCTCGGCATCATGCTTTCCTATTTCAAATCTGTAAATGGTAATAATGAGTAAGTATTACTTTTCATCTCTTTTTATAAGTTAAAATTAGGGTTTCTTTAGGGTAAACTCAAAATCTCTTGCTTATGCATTTAAATAGACATCCACTATTTTCATCATAACTTGACTTTGGTAACTCTATTTTCAGTGTCAATAGTGGCATTGGAATAATGATTCAGATACCTAATTCCTTGAACTAGTTTAGGAAGGTTAGGAATCATTCTAATTGTTTTAGAAAATGACTTTTCAACACTTTGCATATCTAGTATATAGATTTTTTCTTATCACCTTGTTTCACCCTTCCGAAGTAGAAAGCTGAAACATGGGGGGGCATAAGGGGCTTGATACACTTCTCAAATTATCATATAGTAAGCTTTAGGTGTTTTATAGATTTCCATTAACCTTGTATGTTTCAGGTTCTAATAGTTTTCTGTAGGATCTTTACATCGAGGACTTGGCTATATCCTTTTCATTTACTATGATGTTTACTTACTTTAGCTTGTATATTCACATAGTGTCATATCTAAGCTAAAGTGGGGGCTAAATGTATCATCTTAAAATGGAAGCACTTCCATCTTGATAGGTTCAAAACCCTCTTTTGGTACATTTATCATGATGGACTTGCATTTAGGATGCATTCTGTACTTATCTTCCTCATTCTAGGTGAAATTAGGGTTAGGATCCTGAGGATTCTCCTTAATTTATTTTTCTCATGGCTCTATTTTCTAGGTAGGACTTAAAAATAGGTCTTCCTAGTCTTCATCACAAAAATCATAGGATTTTATGTCTATCCCTGGCATTCTATCATGTCCTAATATCATTTCTAGGTTTCTGGGCATCCCCAGAACCTCCTGACCTGGTTCTGGGTGAATCTGGGCCTAGCGTTAGATTCAAGGTCAAACTTGACTAGGTTAGGATTGAGCTCAAACATGACTAGGTTAGGTCCAACCTCAATTTTGACCCCTTCAAATCTTCAAAATCCTTGATTTCTGGGCATCAGGCTTTTGGGATATTTGTTTTCCTGCCTCCGAGTCAGCCATTTTGGGTTTCAGGATGGTAAGTCCTCTAATTTTATTTAATCTAGGTATATTTTCCAAAGGTTAGGACCTAATTGGGATTTAATTCTCCAAGGTGGCCCCTCTAGAGGATTGTGCCCTAGTTCACTATAAAAGGAGGCCTTCCTCTCTCATTTTCTCCATCCACTTTCATGATCAAGCTCTCAAGTGCAAGTAAGAAAGAAACAAGCTCATGCATTCAAGCCTTGAAGCATTCAAGCATTCAATTCATCAAGAAGGTCCATTAGAAGCGATTGAAGGATTCAAGCTCTATGGAGCTCTCTTGTTGAAGATTCCTCCATTTCCATTCAAGCCTCTTCCAAATTCAAGATCCATTCAAGATTGGTGTTGAAGATCTAAAGACAATTGATTGGAGACATCCTACATTTGATTCTAAATTCATGCATTCTTATGGATTCAAGGATTCGAATCCTCCACAAGGGTTTCAACTCAAGCAAGGTGAATTTTTCCATTTACTTTGTTTATTCTAGCAATTTAAATTTAATTTCAAGGTTAATTCTTAAATTGGGGTTTGACTGAGGTAAACCCCACCACCAAACAAAAAAAACCATTTTTCTTGTAGGTACAGGTGTGGAATTTCAGATCCGAGATCGGATTTAGATACCCTTTTCAGAAAACTTTTGAGATCCCTGAACAAAGTCAAAATTGACCTTCAGAATAAAAATATAGCCCTTGACCTAGTCACTTACAACCTTGATCTTGACCTGGTCAGGTAGAACCTTGAGCTTGACCTGGTTAGCTACAACCTCGATTTTGAGCTGATTCAATCTTGGAAAGAGATTTATGGGTTTTGTAGATCTCGTAGTTTTGACTCTAAAATGCGAAAACCAATAGTTTTTGAGATTTTTTGATAGGGTTTTCATCTGATTCTTTTTCGGAGGTAAGTACCTTTATTTCTTAATTTCAATATTAATCATCTATATTTACTTTCCATATCAATACATTTTCATGTAAGTGTAAAATATTGGCTTTAAAAATTAAAAAATGGACTTTAAAAATTGAAAAATGTGTCAATTCTTGTTTAATTTTTTTTAAAAAAATTATAGGAATAAACTTTATACAATTTTATACATTTCATGAATTTACATCATCTTTAAATTCTAAACAAAAATGCCAAATTTATGTCATTAAAGTTGAACAGTTTGTGTATTGTTAACCTTTTCCTTTATAAAAGTGTGACACAAGCTTGTACTTTTATCCTAAAAACTAGATAAAATAATTTTGAAAATCTTGAAGCATAAATGGTATCCTATTGAAAGAAACTAGGAAAAATAATTAGTTATCTAACACTGAATTTTTGAGAAAGTGATACAATCCTATATGGGATAATAAGTGTCTACTATTTAATACACATTAGGATTGGAATTGATTTTTAATGTAAGCTTGAATTGTATGGAAAAATACAATAGTAATAAGATAATCATAAATAATCTATACATATGATTGACTTTGATGGTTTAATATGGGAGAAAATAAAAATTAATAAATAGGGTAAAAAATTATCACATTTTAGATAAAAGAGAAGATACAAAATTGAGATTTGAAGAGGATAAGGTATATAATACCATGCTAAATTATCACAATTCTAATTGTTAATTCAATTATAGCTAATTTTATTATAAAGTTGTAGATAATATAAAATTTCCTTTAAAGAGAATAACATAATTAGACCAATCCTAATATCTATTAAATATTATTTTCTTTTAGTAGGATACCATTTTATAAAAGTTTAGTAATTTGACAGATTCTTTTAATAAATTATCTAATTGATTTTATGAATCATAATAGAATAGATAAAAAGGAGAAGATATTGAATAGTTAGAAGTATCAGATTTCATGGAGCATCCATAGGAAATGTTTAACTCACTAGATCAAAGAAAAATAAAATTCAATGTCTTGAATTTTTTTAATAAGGATATAAACACTAAAAATGAATTTATGTATAAATATTAATTGTAAGAGTCACTTGAGGTATGCAGGTGGAAATAATAAACAATATGATGTTCTATATATAGACAGTTGGAAAAATAATATTTAAGTGCATATTACATGTACGATAAAGAATACAATATTTCAATCCATTCTAGAGCATGTAGGATGAGAAGCGAGGCATTAATGAGCTATTTTTAGAAGGAAGTAGTAATTTGAGCTATGTAAAAACCTCAATAATATTAGCAAAAATAAATTCTTCGCAATATAGAGATAAGTTCATGTTTTCTACAATTGTCTTCAAAAGAATTTGGAAGAACTCTAGGGTGTGTAAGGACTCTTCCTATGAATAGAAATTTGAGCTCTATAATTAACAAAGAATCATTTTTTGGGGGAAGATTTAATATAAATAAATATGGATTTCTTAGATATAAGGCTTCTAGACCAAGAATTAGAAATTAGAGGCATTAGATACTTTAGAGACAACATTGTCAATGGTAATATCAAGTCATGGGAGTTCTGAGTGATGCATATAGTATCCCCATTATTCATTGGAATAATGGGGAAAGGAAAGTACTATCATCCTGAGCATGATTTTTATTTAGAAAGGTCTTCGACTAGGCATGGAAAGGAAAGTACTAAGAGGGGAGGGGTGAATCGATACTGTAAAACACTTTTAATCTATTTAAACTTTCCTTTCTAATAATTTATTGATTCCTTATCATTTATATGCATCACATGAAATATATAAAATATTTAACCAATAACACATAACATAAATATTTTGGTATCACACAAATCCTTGTGAGAGGATAAAAACTATGGTGGAGATGACACCGCAAAGACTTTAGTACTACAAAATAATGTTTGTTCTATTAGAGCTACAATGTTTAGCTATTTCCGATAGCTTACCATATTAAGAGTATTCACTTGGTTTAGATTCTTCAAATTATTAAATCTAACTTCTAGAAACATTTTACATTTCTAATCTAAGAATTGTACCTGGTTAAAGGATTTACAAATAATATCTTCTAGGATCTTCTTTTTTAAGAGACTTTAAAACTTTGATTAATCTTTAATCAGCAACACTAAATGTGCCTATCAAACTTGCATCAATCATATGCTAATCAAACTCTATGTGCTCAATAACGCATTACCTCATACCATGTACCTTTCACACTAATAATTCAATACTCAGTAGACCAAAATCTTTATCATTTCTTCACTACTTTGTTACCTAGTGGCTTCTCTGCTCATCACCTTCTCAGTAATATGTTTCATACATGCAATCTCCTCTTGTATTCATATCACAATTTTCACATGTATAATGGACCTTCTCACTCTGATCTACTTATATACAATTCTAGAAGTTGTGCTAGGTATTGTAGAATATTTTAATCAAGCAGTGCAAGAATTCATTATTCTTTTACTGCATATTCCATCCTTAATTTTCATTGGTGAATCCCACATTGTAATCATGTCTAATCATCATATTGTAATCTCCAATGTTTTCTTAGACACATTTCTCAAGATTAATAAATTATTTTGTGTTCCGTGTCCAAATTTAATGTACTTAGGAATTCTTCTGGCATTGGCCTATTATGCTTGGTAACACACTTTCCTTAACTCTATATCTATCTTCTCTTCTTGTTCTTAGTGTCTGTTCTTGCTTCTTCTTTACCTAAATTCCTTGTCTTCTAATTTTCTTTACTGAATGACTTTCTCTTCTTTACTGACTTGTCTTTTCCTACATTATTTAATGACTTTCACAAACATTATGACTTCCTCATAACTAATGATAACTAAATCAGCTCTTAGGAGTATCAATCTCCCCCTTTGGCATTAGTTTTCTATGTTTGTTAAAAAAATCTAAGTCACCAACAAAATTCAAAATTTGTCCTTTTCCTTTATCTTCCACGGTAAATATGTTACTCCCCCAAAAGTAATAATCTAGTACATATACATATCCTTATGTATATTTGAAACTGTACCATATATTATTATACATATTTATCATTTCTATTCTTATACATATGTACATAATATTTCATTCCATTGTATTCAAATACTTATATGTATTCTTCCTTATATTCTTATCCAAACACATGTATTTTCCCCCCTTTTTAACAAAAATTCCAATCTATATTAACTTACTGATTATCCCGTGGGGGGATCTTATAAAAAATGCTTTTGTATTTATCATATGCATCCTTGAGTGATGCCTTCCAGGTGTCTTTCAATATCTATAGCATTACTATCTAATCACTCATATATATTATAAGCCTTACCATACTATCCATAGCACTTACATCTGGTGTGCTAACTAAATCTTTAGCCTTCTGAATCTATATGTGCAATGATTCTATGGGAGGGATAAAAATTGTTTGGAAGTCTAGTAGATCAATCTTGATCTGATTCTCCTCCTTTTTTTAACTCAAATTATATTACCATCAAGTACTTTAGCCACTCATATTATTTTGTTATTGAATTAGGCTCGGTGGAAATCTTAGATAATTTCTTGGTGAGCTCTTTTTGCACATTGTTATCTTTTTCATTTATGTTCTTTGTAAAATTACATATTAAAAAAATCTTTTAAAATCATGAAAGAATCGATTGTAGTTCATATTCTGATTCTTTCATTAACTCTAAAAGAGTTGCCTTGTGTAAAGCAACTGATGGAATAAATTCTTCAATCACCATTGTCTACATCTCCTTATGAACTTTCAACATATATTCAGTAGTATTTGTTCTTGGCTCGTTAATCTAACTAATAATTTCTCTTAGTTGACTATATATGTCTCATTTTTCATTTATTATTGCCTCAACTACAATATCATTCAAAAAAATCTTTACCTTATCCAACACATATATTTTTTTCTTCTTGGCTAAGAGCTTATCTTGAGCAGTTTTTCTCTTTAACAATTCTCCAAACTCAGAGAGTTCCTTAGGGATCATTATTACAACCTTAGGAATTACAATGAATTTCTAATTTTTTGATGTTCTCTTCTTTGATTTTCCCTTTGAACTATATGCCTTCTTTGCATCTAACTAAGTACATGTTTGTTCAGTTTTATCTTCTTTTTCTTTATTTTGCACTTCTTATTTTGTTTGTTCCTTCTTCTCATGTGTTTCCTCTTTCTTCTCTTCTACCTTTTCTTTCTCTTTTTCTTGCTCTTTCTTTTGTCCTATAGTCTCTCTGGAGGTTACCGACTCTTCATTCTAACATTGACTAGATTGAGTCTCTTTAGTTTTCTTGGTTTCATTTGGTTCAATATCTTGTATAGGATCCATAGGGATCTTAGCTTCAGTAGGTGCATCTCAAATCACCTCTATCTCAAAAAAAATTAACACTTGAACAATGATTGGATCTTTTGTCAATAATCTTTCCTTGGTATAATCATCTACATTAATAGATTTTATATCTATGGCCTCGATTTCCATGACATTTTCATAATCTTTGACTATTTCATCTAGATCTTGTTTAGTGATATTTTCAATAATGACTTCTTGAATTTTTATCAACTCAATTGGTTTTCATTTATCTTCCTGGTGTTTAAATCCTTGAATAGTCTGTTGATATATAGATAACATCTTTCTCCAAAGATCATTAGTGTCTTTTTGTACTTCTTCTAGTTAGCTGCCCATGATGCTCAATTCCCTACCCTTTACTAGAAATATTATTGAATATCTAGTTGAGTTATATTTTATTTCTCACTTTGGTAGGTCTGAGACAATGATTGCAAGGGACCTTTCTCTCATTTCCTTCTCTGCACCAAGAACATACTTCCATCTTGCATCTATTTGTTAATAAATTTCTCTATCTTGATTTTGTACTACTTTGACCGGTATTATTCTCAACTTATGCAGTGTGGGAATGTCATTCTCTTCAATCTTGTTCTTCTCCTCATCAGTCATTTTATCACACTTCAATTGTTTCATGACTGAATTTCCACCATATCTTTCTATTGTCTTGAGAAAATCATCAAGACTTTTCTCCTTTATACTTGGTGCAACCCTAAACTATGATAGGTCATCTGACTTAGTATCATTGTCCTTTTACAATTTCAATTTTCTTCTACTTCTTTTAGTAGCCTTATTTTATCTAACATTGGTCTTTGTCTTCATTGGAATAATATGTACTTTTTTCTTTACTCTCGGTGTAGAGGTAACCTTATATATGGTGTTACACCGACTAGGCTAGGGGGTTTCTTTCTTAACTTTTATCTTCTTTCCCTTGATCTCTAAAGGCTTTGAAACTTCTTCAACTTTATCACCAAAAATGCATAGACTCTCAGATAATATATTTATCATTTTACTTGTTTTCCTGATTGCTTTAGGTATCAAAATAACTACTCTTATTTTCTCCTTCACTTCTTCATAAATTCCACTCTGAGTTGAACTTCTATTAACCAATTTCTCCAATAATATTTTAATTTGATTTTTGGTTTCATCTACATTTATTTCATAATCCACAAGTGGTGACCAGTTGGTTCTAGGTTTGACAGCCCTTATGATATAAACGTCAACATTAACTTAAAAATATAATTTAATATTGTACTCTTAAACAAATTGAGGTGGAATTCAAAATATCTTATGCATTATAGGTTGAAACATGGTAGAATAGTCATCCTTAATTACATTAAAATTATCACCCATGCCTTGAACAAATTCACTTATCTGATAAACCATGGGTTTATCTTCTACCTCCAAAGGATACACTGTCTACCCGATATAATTGGAAAATACTATAAGATATAATATTTGATACAAAATTTAAGTTGGCATCTTCAAATGTAGAAAATTTTAGTCCTCTTCCATCCCAGTTATCTTTGGTAAGCTCACACAACTTATTCTTATATGTTTTCTTATAATCTCTCGATCTATCACTGGCTATAAATTTTGTTATTATATGAAAAACATCCTTTATAATTTTTACTTGCCCATCAAGCCACATAATCCAATCATAAACTCTTCTTAGTATAATCTACATCCATTCATGTTTAAAAATCATCGCTAGATGCATTGAATGGACCAAAACTTTGGTCTGCAAATGTATGTGGTCGCTCTTCAAATTTTTATTTACACACAGGTTTCTATAAGATGTGTCAATCTCTCCATGTCATATATCTTTGATCTTGCAGTGGATGAAGGAATTAATGTCTTCAAGTAATATGACTCTTGGTGGGATTGAGGTTAGGGATCCAATTTTGTCAATTTCAACAACGATGGGAGGAAGCTTATACTTTGGATTTACAGGGTCAATCTTCAAGTAACTATGGTTGGTTTTTGAATATGGGGTTTCATCTTGATCTTGAAATAGTTCAACAAATACTAGAGTTCCAATTGAATAGTAAATAGAATCTATGAATTCAGCTTGGTAAATATTGTAAATACCTCTAATTATCTTTGTAAATTCTCAGAATGCTCAACTAAATGCTCAAAATCTCTTTGTGATCTTGTCTTTGTGAATCTTTCAAAGTTCTTGTGAAAGTGTAAGGTAACAATGAAATAAAAAACCATTTATTTATATTTTGTCCATTAGGTTAGGGCTTCCAATGACTATACTATGAAATTAATTATCCCTATGTAACGTTTATTTTACTATTAAGAGAACTACACTTTTCTTCATCGAATGCAACAAAATAGCTTAAGCACTTTATCGATCATCATATGAAATGATAACTTCATAAATTATATCCAAATGCATCTTAGTATGTTGTTATAGATCTTGCAGTAAATCTAGGAGCCAATTTAAGATAAACTTTAGGTTATCAACTCATACACATACCTTTGACCAATTAAGTCAATATAGGTTCACATGATCCTGAGTATGCAGTGTCATCACTTGTTCCCAACAATGTTCCATTATCTTGAGACTTCCTTCTCGAATTCATATTTATATTCTCTCTAATATCATCAATTTTATTTTGAATCTTTTCATTTGGTTATTTTTTGATTGAATATTCATTTTTGTACATGCAGTCCTTCACTAGGTGACTAACTATGAAAATGGAAACATGTCATTCCAGTGTTTCTCCATGATTTCCTATTATTTATACCATGCATCCTGAAGAAGTTTGCAACAATGTGACCAAATCTTCCACATAGAGTGCAAGTGATTCATTTATTATAATTCCATGGCATAGTAGTTTCTTGTTGGTTGTAGTCAGCATTGTGTCAATTTAGGACCCATTTTTCATTTCTTCTTTGTGATGTGCATTCTATAGATTTGTGACAATATTTCTTGTAGTTGTTATAGTAACCTTAAATCCTTGGATTCCTTGGATTATTAATAACTCTTGATCTACATTTAAATGCCTTATGTCCATACTTATTAGAATTGTAACAATAACCTTTAAACTTAGTAGTATTCAATGAATTACCTCTCTTTCTTCTACATAAATTTTGTTAGGAATGAATGCTAAAGCCTTTGGTAGTCATCCTATAGAAGTGGTTGTTGCATTCATGACTATGATTGTCATTGATGTCAACATAGTGATATTCTGGAGTTTAGTAGAGAAGCAGGCATAGTTTTGTTTTGCACATGTGTTATATTGTAGATTGAGTTATGTGTAGTTGATGGTATGTTATTTTTTGTGTTATTAACCTATGGTTAACAATGCAAAAATAAATTCATTCATTCATGAAAGTTATAAGCATTTTGGTGGAAGCAGTATTCTGGCAGTGTTCCTGAGTAGCGGTTTTTGGTAATCGGAGGATATCTCTTAACTGGGATGGAATCTGATTTTGCACAGTTAAAGGGAAGTTTGAGACTCATTGGTGGTGACATGGTTCATAGCACAAAATTTGAGGTCACATGATTGGAAAGTTATTGTATCTGGAAGCCGACAGGTTTATGTAATTTTGATGTAGCGTGTTGAAATTATTTGAGTGTGGTATAAAGGAAGGAATGTTTTCCTTGTTGTAAGATGGGATTGTAATAGTTGTGATATGAAATTGTGAAATTTGAGATGCAAATATATACATGAGGTGAAGAATAGAGCCAATTCAATGGTGAAGGAAGACTTGTGAAGTACAGAGATCTAGATTTGTGATCTTATGTAGCAGAGAGTGCAGTTTTGGCACAGTGTGAAGGAGGTAACATATTTCATATTATTCTATTGAATAATCCTAAGATCTATTGGATAGTGAGTTCATAGATCTTGCCTTGAAGCTGTTTGGATAGTGGGTCCTTTTGTCTTCCATAACTCCTAACAGGGTTAGAATCTTTTAACAGGGATTCAAAATCTCCTAATAGAGATTCATATGTACTGAATGTATTTCATAAGACTCCTAACAGGGTCCATCCTTTCACAAGGAACTTTCATATTAGTACATCATTTTGTGGGCATCATTCCCACCAGGGTTTACTCTTTGATCAAGAGGTTCCCTAGTTAACATATCTTGTGTTATTGTGTCATTGTGTATGATTATCTTTCTATGATTGGTTACTGCATTGATTATATGGTTTAAATTTGTTTAAGTTGATATTGATGTTGACAAATGGTTTAATTATCAGATAACTGATTCACCCCCCCCCCCCCCCCCCCCACTCTAAGTTATCTTGGGAATCTTTGCTTTCTAACAATTGGTATCAGAGCAACAGGTTCTTGATAGAGAAGTTGAACAACTTAAGGAGATCTATGGTGAATTTTAGGAAAGAAAGCCCTAATTTTGATGGAGTGAATTTTGACAACTGGAAAGAAAAGATGAAGACACATCTACTATGTTTAGGACCAGGTTATTGGTCGATTACAAAGAATGAGAGAACTATAATTGAAGAAGATAGTCTTGAAAAAAGTTCCAAAGATGAGGTAGACCTATTCATGTGTAACATACTTGCAAGAGAAGCACTTTTATCAGCACTTCCAGAGAATGAATATAGCAGGTAAAAAGTTTAACTAAATCTTATGATATTTGGAAAGCTTTACATTCAACTTTTGAAGGTGATGAACATGCAAAGAAAGCTAGGTTACATAATTGGATTTGTGCATTTGAAGACATAAGAATGATGGAAGATGAATCTGTTAGAAGCTATATTGGTAGGATATCAGAAATTGTTGCAAGAATAAAGTCTTATGGAGGTGAAAAGATAGAGAATGAAGTAATATGGAAGATTTTGAGAACATTGACACCGGTATTTAGGCAGACTACACAAATGATTGAACAAGTGATACCTTGTACATTGAATTTTTCAAGAGAGACTCTTTTTGGAAGATTGGAAGCAATAGAGATGAATTTGAGATTATCAGGAGAACTACCTAGAATGGAGACAACATTCAGTGCTCTCAGCATCAGACCTACTTTGTTTAGAAGTGCAAGTGTGAATGGAGATTATGCCAGTAGTAGCAGATCCAAATCTGATGAAGATAAGAAGATTGAAGAAGGTATTGCCTTGCTTGTGAAAAGACAACTAGATGGTAAGAAAATCTTTAAATGTTGGACATGTTAAGAATATGGTCATTTTGCATCTAAGTGTCCTAAGAGAGTTAAGAAGTATAGAAACAATTTTAAGCCTAGAAGACATAAAGAATTTTATTATGCAAATGATGAAGATATTGAAGTAGGAATTGAAAGACATTTGAGCGACAGTGATAATGATAACTTTGATGACATAGGATTTGTAGCAATTAAGGAAGAAAATTCTGAATCTGATGTTAAGGAAGAGAAAGCCTTAGTTTCCCAAGTTGAAAAGAAATCTGATTGGATTATAGATAGTGGTTATTCACATCATATGACTGGTGATAAAGGAAAGTTCATAAAGTTTAACAATTATGATGGAGGAGTTGTTAGAGTTGGTAAAAATGCACCTTATTTGATTAAAGGTATAGGATCTATTACTCTTGATGGAAAGACTAATACTGATGATTTTTACTTTGTGGATGGATTGAAACATAATTTATTAAGTGTTGGATAGTTAGTTGATAAAGGATATCAAGTTTGGTTTTCTGAGAAAACTTGTGTGATTAAGGATAAAGATGGAAATCTGATTGGAACAGGATCTAGAACTAGAGGTAATGTATTTCAGTTGAACCCTACTGAGATGACATGCTTGATGACTAAGATTGATGATAGTTGGTTATGGCATAGAAGGTTTTGTCATATAAATTTTGATAATATTGTGAAAGTAAGTTCTACACTTGCAGTAAGAGATTTACCTAAGATTATGAAGCCTACTAACATGATATGCAAGGAATGTGTGATGGCTAAGCAGAAAAGGAGTTCATTTCCTAGCAAGAAGTTCACATCTATAGAAAAGTTGGAGATTGTTCATATACACTTGAGTAGTCCTACTAGGACTAGAGGATTCTATGGAGAAAGGTATTTTATGATTCTTGTTGATGATTTTATAAGAATGATATGGATTGCATTTTTGAAAGAAAAATCTGAATCATTTGATAAGTTTAAGGTCATGAAGAATAAAGTTGAGAATGAATCAGGAATGAGGATTAAATGTTTGAGATCTGATAGAGGTGGATAATTTACATCTAAAGAGTTTAACACCTTTTGTGAAGTAAATGGTATTAAGAGATAGTTTTCAGCCCCTAGAACACCTGAACAAAATGGTATTGCAGAAAGAAGGAATAGATCAGTGACTGAAGCAACTAGAGCTATGTTGTTTGAAGGTGATTTGGCAAAGAAATTTTGGAGAGAAGCAATGAATACAAAAGTATATACAATGATCAGAGTACAAATTAGAGCAGACACAGACAAGACACCTTATGAATTGTGGTTTGGACATACACCCTCAGTTAAGTATTTTAGTATTTTTGGAAGCAAATGTTATATTAAGAGAGATGATGATATAGGAAAGTTTGATCCTAGAAGTGATGAAGGAATTTTTCTTTGATATTCTTTGAAAAGGAAAGCATATAGATGTTACAATAAGAGAACGAAGACTATTGTTGAAAGTGCAAATGTAAAAGTTGAGGAGAAGTTTAAAATTTAGGAAAGAATGCTTGATTATGAATCTAATGAAGAAGCTCATCGTTAGCCTAACATTGAAACTACTGAACAATTTTTTGAGACTGACAATGAATTGTTGAATGAAAGTCATGTTGAAGAAAATAGAGAAGAATCTAGAGAAGAATCTATAGTTGAAGAAAGATCTATGACTATGACACCTAATAGGTATATATCAAGACATCATCTTGTTGAACAAGTAATTGGAAGTTTGGACAGAGGAGTTATGACTAGAAAGAAAGTACATTTATGTTTGAGTTCTCAAATTGAACCTAAGTCTAATAATGAAGCTTGTGAAGATGAACATTGGATTAAAGCTATGAAAGAAGAATTGGATCAGATTGAAAAGAACAAGACATGGGAATTGGTCCCTAGACCTAAAGATAAAAATGTGATTGGAACTAAATGGGTATTCAGAAATAAGATGAATGAACAAGGAGAAGTAATTAGAAACAAAGCAAGATTGGTATGTAAGGGATACTCACGGCAAGAAGGAATTGACTATGAAGAGACTTTTGGCCCTGTGGCAAGACTTGAAGCAGTAAGAATGTTTTTGGCTTATGCAGCATTTAAGAAATTCAAAGTGTATCAGATGGATGTGAAGTCAGCATTTCTGAATGGTGAATTAGAAGAAGAAGTCTACATTGAGCAGCCTGAAGGTTTTCCTTTGACTCAAGAAGGAGACATGGTATGTAAACTAAAGAAAGCATTGTATGGACTAAAGCAAGCACCTAGAACTTGGTATGCTATATTGGATAAGTATTTGTTAAAATTGGGATTTACAAAAGGAACGGCTGATAGTAACTTGTACACAAAAGAAATTGAGAGTGGATTGTTAGTTATAGTTATTTTTATTGATGACATTATTTTTGGAGGAGAAGATGAAGCTAGTGACAAATTTGCTGATGAAATGAAGACATAATTTGAAATGAGTATGATTGGAGAAATGAAATACTTTTTGGGATTATAGATAACACAAAACAAAGATGGTATCTTTGTAAGTCAGACAGAGTACTTGAATGATTTGTTGAAAAGATTTGGTATGGAGAATTGTAAACCAGTTGGAACACCTATGGTTATAGGACATAAACTATCTAGTAAAGATGAAACACCAGTAGTTGAGCAGAAGAAATACAGATCCATGATTGGTGGATTGCAGTACTTGACACACACTAGAACATATATACAACATTTAGTTGGAATGGTAGCAAGATTTCAAGCTGAACCTAGAGAGCCACATTATGCAGTAGTAAAGAGGATATTGAGATATCTTAGAGGCACAATGGAATATGGATTGTGGTGTGAAACTTCTGATGATTTTACCCTATGTGCATATACTAATGCTGATTGGGGAGGCAACGTTGATGATAATAAAAGCACGAGTGGTGGAGCCTTTTTTCTTGGAGAAAGATTAGTTTCTTGGTTGAGCAAAAAGAAAAATTAAATCTCACAGAGTATAGCAGAAGCAGAGTATGTAGCAGCAACAAACAATTGTAACTAGATAATTTGGATGAAGTGAATGTTGAAGGATATTGGAATTAAGTTCGATGAGCCTATTGTTATACACTATGATAACACCAATAGAGTTAGTATGTCTAAGAATCTCATATTACATTCTAAAACTAAGCATATAGAGATCAAGTATCATGTTGTAAGAGAGAAAGTTGCTTAGAAAGAAGTCAGACTAGAGTACATAAGCACAAAGGAGCAGATAGCAAATATATTTACAAAGCCTTTGCCTAAGGATACATTTGAGTATCTGAGAGGTATGCTTGGGGTTATGCCCCAAGCTAATTTTGAGTAATGATGCAGTTGGTTGCATCTATCTAGTGGAATATGGCCCTATCTATTTTTCTAGATTGGATGTTGGTACTTCCTCTATGGGGGAGTATGTGTATCTGAGCTGAGACATGAGGACTCTTGTGAATGTATTTTCTGAATAGTGTCTTTTGACATTGAGTTGTTGTTGACATAATGATGAAATTTTTGTCATTGATGTCAATGGGGGAGAGAATCATGAAAAACATTGAGAGAGAGAACATTGAGAGAGAAGATTGAATAGGAAAATGAAGCAAGATTTGATTGATGAAGAGCAGCAGAGCAGTTGAGAAGCAGTGATTGGATTTTTGGAACATTGGATGTTTTTCATCTATGTTGCCATCAATGCCAATGGGGGAGATTGTTAGGAATGAATTTTGAAGCCTTTGGTAGTCATTCTATAGTAGTGGTTGTTGCATTCATGACTATGATTGTCATTGATGTCAACACAATGATATTCTAGAGTTTAGCAGAGAAGCAGGCACACTTTTGTTTTGCGCACATGTTATATTGAAGATTGAGTTATGCGTAGTTGATGGTATGTTCTTTTTTGTGTTATTAACCTATGGTTAACAACACAAAAATAAATTCATTCATTCATGAAATTTATAAGCATTTTGGTGGAAGTGGTATTCTGGAAGTGTTCCTGAGTAGCGGTTTTTGGTAATCGTAGGATATTTCCTAACCGGGATGGAATCTGATTCTGCATAGTTAAAGGGAATTTTGAGACTCATTGGTGGTGATGTGGTCATAGCACAAACTTTGAGGTCACATGATTGGAAAGTTATTGTATCTGGAAGCCGATAGGTTTATGTAATTTTGATGTAGCGTGTTGAAATTATATTTGGATGTTGAGTCATTTGTAATTATTTGAGTGTGGTATAAAGGAAGGAATTTTTTCCTTGTAAGATGGGATTGTAATAGTTGTGATATGAAATTGTGAAATTTGAGATGCAAATATATGCATGAGGTGAAGAATAGAGCTAATTCAGTGGTGAAGGAAGACTTGCGAAGTACAGAGATCTGGATTTGTGATCTTATGTAGAAGAGAGTGCATTTTTGGCATAGTGTGAAGGAGGTAACATATTTCATATTATTCTATTGAATAATCCTAAGATTTGTTGGACAGTGAGTTCAGAGATCTTGCCTTGAAGCTATTTGGGCAGTGGGTCCTTCTGTCTTCCATAACTCCTAACAGGGTTAGAATCTTTTAACAGGGATTCAAAATCTCCTAATAGAGAATCATATATACTAAATTTATTTCATAAGACTCCTAACAAGGTCCATCCTTTCACAAGGAACTTTCATATTAGTACATCATTTTGTGGGCATCATTCCCACCAGGGTTTACTCTTTGATCAAGAGGTTCCCTAGTTAACATATCTTGTGTTATTGTGTCATTGTGTATGATTATATTTCTATGGTTGGTTACTGTATTGATTATATGGTTTAAAGTTGTTGAAGTTAATATTGAAGTTGAAAAATGGTTTAATTATCAGACTTCATTAGCATCTCTCTCAAATTTCAGCTTTATTTTCAGATGTTCATTCTCATATCTCAGTTCAACAATGTTTCTAACTTTCCATGAAACATCCTTATTTCCAATAACAAGTTGGTATGTCAAGTTGTAGTGAGTTTTTGTAAACCTCATTATTTCCTTATCTTTCTCATCTAGTCTTGTATTCATTTTCCTTCTTTCTTATTAAACTATTCTTTTTTCATGTTTGGATTTTCCATTTTCTCAATCAGCCTTTCATATTTGTACCTTTCCATCTTTCCAGATATTTCCTCAAAAGAGATTAAAATTCTCAATAAGAGACTATGCTCTGATACCAATTTGTGGACAAGTTATTGAAAGGTAAGTACTGAGAGAGGAGGGTTGAATCAGTACCGTGAAACACTTTTAGTCTATTTAAACTTTCCTTTCAAATCATTTACTGATTCCTTATCATTTGCATCCATCAAATGAAACGTATAAAACATTAACATATGTATGCATTTCTAGATTTGATTGTGTGATTTTTGGAATAAAACATTTAAAAAATAATAGATAGCACAAATATTTTAGTATCACATAAATCCTTTTTAGAGGATAAGAATTATGGTAAGGATGACACCCAGAAGACTTTATTAATGCAGAACAATTTTTTATGGGTTAGAACTACAATGTTTATCTATTTCTGATATCTTACCCTATTAAGAGTCTTAACTTAAGAGTCTTAAGAGTGCTAAGTCTACCTTGTAAAAGGATTTTACAATTCTAATCTAAGAACTACACCTAGTTGATAGATTTACAAATAAGATCTTCTAGGATCTTCTTGGTTAAGAAACTTTACAACTCTAGTTAATCTTTAATCAGAAACACTAAATATGTCTATAAAACTTGCATCAATCATATGTTAATCAGACTCCATGTTCTAAATAACTCATTACCTCATAATGTGTACCTTTCACACTATCATTCAATACTAGGTAGAACACAATATTTATCAATTCTTCACTACTTTGTTACTTGATGGCTTCTTTGGTCATCACCTTCATAGTAATTTGTTTTATACGTGCAATCTCCTCTTGTATTCTTATCACTATTTTTTCATGCATATGGATCTTCACACTTTGATCCACTTATAAACAATTCTACAAGTGGTCCTAGATGTTCAAGAATATTCTCATCAAGTTGTGCTAGCATTGGCTAATGTTTCAATGCATATTACATCCTTAATTATCATTGGTGAATCTAACCTTCTAATCATTTGTATACATCATGTTTTAATCTCTAATATTTTGTTATATGATATCCTTGAAATTAGTAAAGCATTTTTTTTTGTCCGGATTCAATGTACATAGGAATTCTTCTAGTGAACTGGCATGTTATTCTCAGTAATGCATATTCCTTAACTTGATAATTGTCTTCCCTTCTCAGGTTGGTGCTTAGTAAAACTTAGTTCTCCATGCTCAGTTCTTCTTTACCAAAATTCTATGTCTTCTAATTTCCTTTACCAAATCACTTTCTCTACTTTACCGACTTGTCTTTTCTACATTATCAAATGAATTTGAAAAACATTATGACTTCCTCATAACTAACGACAACAAAATCAAGTCTTAGGAGTGTCACAAGGTATGTTTTCTAAATAATAGTAAAATGATAAATATTATTCCTTGAAATATTTATTTCTTCTTATTGTTTAGTGATCACTTACTTCCTCACCTTAATAGATGTTAGAATGTGACTTTTCTAACATATAAAAATGTAATATTCATTGTAGCATACAAAATAAAACTATTTAGAAAATATCAAGACGTAATTAAGAGGGCTTCTACTCCTTCAAAGGATACTGTACAAAATATTTAATAAAAATATGAAGTGCACAAGATATGAAGACTTCACAAAATAATTAAATATATTTTCTTTGACTTTGTTTCTACTAATGAAATATGGTATATATTTTTTAATAATTTTTATTGTTGACATATTAAAAATAACTAAACAAATAGTTTATTTGATAATATTAATAGTTCTTTTGAAATGATGATGAATCTATGATTTTTACTCTCTATTGAAATTGTATAGAATATTTTAATATTAATAAATAAGGAGATGTTTCAAGATAATATTAGGGTACCTAGTAAAATTTTCAAACCTATTATAACAATGTTTGGTAGGTTACATTGATAAAATGTGTGAAGATGTGTGGTATTAGGAGTCTCTTTAGGTTTTAGATCTAGAGGAAGCTGTGAAAGGAGATGGAGAGTTTGATGACAACAATGATTTTATGAGTGGCTCTAGCATTACCTATTGGTCGATGGGTTCCTTGGATTGAGAATATTTACCCTTGTGATCTCTAGAAGTTTTAATATCTTTGTTAGGAATAGCTAATACTAAGAGGTGGGATGACTCAATATTAATGAAATTTAATTTAAACTTTAACCACTTATAAATAAATCAAAGAAATGCTGCAAAGAAAAGAACATATAAGTGCAACACATAACTCATGACACCATGATTTGTTCTCAAGGAAACACTGGACAAGGGAAAACCCTGGTGGGGACGGTACCCATAACGATGCACTAAGATATGATATCCCTATTAAGAGATCTAGCCCTATTATGAGCTGATTATTACATAGTAAATTTCCTCGTTAGAGGAATGAAAAATCCTATTAGGGATATACAAAATACCTACTTAAAGGTGGTCAGAAAACTGCTCTGACAATAAAAAATTGTTACAAAGACTTCTCCAAAATATGAACAATAAAAGTGCTTATCTTGTTTAGATAGTTGTGGTTATAGCTCTATCTATTAATGATCTCACATGTTCTTTCTAATCTCATATTCTCAACCTTGAGTCATTATCATATCTTCATCCATATCTTCACTTCCACAAAATCATTCTATACTTATACAAAATCTGCCATCTAGTCGACTTGCCAAATACCATACAAAACATAATAATTAATTATGTAAATGATGATTATGGATTTGGTGATCTTATATTACCTAAGTGTCACAAATAAACTTCATTGAACTGACTTAGCACATTACCCTATCCACTAATCTTGGCTTAACCTTCACGACTACTTGTGTGCCCTATTACACTACTTTTATGTCTTCGCATACCTTCAAATCACTTTATCTATCTGATCTGATCACCAAAAATCATGCACTTTTAACTAAAGCATATACATATCCCAAAAATATTTTCTTCTAACTTCTCAGGTTACATTACATCATACATTGACATCACTAACCAAAACTGTAACACTGTACCCTGTTACCCTGATCCTGGACTTTTTCATTTTAATGACTCTGACTCAAGTAGAAAAACTCTCTATATGCCATCACTCCACCATAAGTGTTTCCATTTATGAAAACTCTCAAGTGATCCCTAGAGCTCCACAACATCACTTTTGAACAATCTCTCCCTTAGGCATTGATGGAAACACTTAAAAAAATGACTAAGTGTTAAATGCACTATATAGAACTTTACTTTTCTTTTCTCTTTTCTTCTTTTATATAATCTTTTTATTTTCTTATTTTCTTTATTTTAAGCTCCTCAATTTTGTCTTTCTCTTCCTCTCCCTTTGACATTGATAGAAAAGGCACACTCAAAATTTCAAAACTTAAGTACAAAAATGACTTAGTGCTTACTCACCAGCTTTAAGACATCTTGGAAAGAGTTTTACAAGGTTTTCACTTCTTCGGCCCGCAACTTTATTAAGAGCTCACTGGCATGGATTAATCCATTCAGTGCATATGATTTCTCTTCTTGTTTCTCCTCTATTTTCTCTTCCTCTAGCTATGTTTGGACTTCAAATTCTATTGCACTATCCAAATTATCCAAAAATGGATCATTTACATCATGCAAAGTATCAAGAGTCACAGGCACACTAGAGACAAAGAAATCTGGTTGCATGCTAGCTTTTTCACTTCCATCTGCTACATTGGAACTCTCTCCCAATTCCAAAGATAAAGGGTTAGTGACCTTAGGGGGTGATGTTTTATTTCACGTATCACTCATTAGGATATGATCTAATTCCTTTTGAGTGTACTCAATTACTTCACCATACTTCCTCGCCATGATTTTAGCTAATCTGGCCTTTTTCCTCAGTAGGGGTTTTAGTGCATTTATGATCCTCTCTCTTTCTTGTATTGAGACAATAGGTAACATGTCCTCAATAGCTTTATTCCTTATGTTGTCATCTTTTGACTATGCCAACTGCTTCGTGATTTCTAGTTTACTATACATTTCTTTAGGGATACTCCCTTCAATCTCTAATTGATTTTTCTTAAAGGGTAAGAGACACTCAATGATAGTGTCTCCAATGATCACTTGATTCTAAGAATCATATCTTTCTTAGTACCTTTCTACTATCTTCAAGTTAACATCTTTTATCACTCTCTTCTTTAGTGACATAAGGTCTAGTTTCCACAAGGTTTTTGGATCCCTTGGTGCTACTATTTTTCTTATTTCTTGTTTAGTTGATCTTGTAGATCTTCTAGGAAAGCTCGCAAGTATAATTTCTTGTAATCTTTCTTCTTGTGTAAGTGACAAGTCAACAATATCAACAATAATATTGTCTTTTATATCTCTAAGGGAATATGAGCACCAATGGACATGCTAGAGGATACCTCCATCTTTTTTCTCATGTTTATCAGCTGCTCCTTAGTTATTCCTACCTTTGCAGTGATATCTTCAAAAATTTTACTTATGTTTCTCTTCCTTGTTATCTTCTCTGATCGTTCCTGAGTTCTCCATATAATTTTCCCATCTTTCCTTAGTAGGATCTACTTCTGCTGCCAAAACATGCTCAGCCTACATAGTTAGGATCTCAAAAATTACTTCATACACCATAGGGTAACACCATTTCTTCCTCGGTTCTACTGCCTTAAAGAAAACACAATAATTTTTAACCATGAAATAGATAGTATCCTTATACGTATCAATAATATTTTCAGGTATACAATATCCTTCCTTCATCTGCCTTTATAGTATCTTGATCATACTAAACATATCTTCATCTACCTAGTTCTTATCACATCTTCTATAACTTTCTAAAATCTGAATTCTATTGGGTACATTGTCTTCAAATGCCCTAGAGTGCATTCCAAGAAAATTTTGAATGATATGAATTTATATATTGACTACCAAGGACCCAAATCTAAATGCTTTATTCCTATCTTTCTTTATAACTTTTACATTTTCAAGGCACTATTGTGCAAGCACTTCACAAAGGTTATACTTCTTGTATTCCTTGACCATCCTATAGGCCATCATGATAACACCAATATATATAGGTTGACATTTGATTCTATGATATAATTTATAGCCAATAATATAGCTACCAATCTAAAATATTTCAAGAAGCTATCATTGACGGCCGTTGACATCTTATCCCATTTTGAGTGAGTTAGGGCTTCCATATGTTTCCTTAAGTTCTTTTCTGCTACAAAAGGCATCATTCATTATCTAAGCCTATTATTTCATGATTCAACTACGCAAATATCTTTACTAGTTGATCTCCAATCCATATAAAATGATCATGGATTATACTAGGAATGATCTTGAACCATTTTGTTCCCATCAATTTTGTGAGTAGGGTTAGCTTAATGATAGATTGACTCTCTAGGTGCTTGAACTCCTCTACCATACATCCATATGTTTCTATCATGAAATCCAATTCATTGTAGATATTCACATCTCCTATGACCTCATATTTGTAGTGAATATAAGCCCTAATGTCTCATACGTGCAATACATGAATGGGGGTTTGTGAAAATGCTCCTTTTGGATTATCCACATAAGACTTAAATGGATTTCTCTTAAACTTCTAACTAGCTCTATCCACAACATCAAATATAAATGGCGCATCGATGACTTATCGATGAGTATAGGTCTAAATACCTTCAACACACATGAATTTGGCACTTTTCTTCATGCAAATACAAAATCTCTCTGCTAGATGACTACAATGCTTTACAACTCTATTCTCCTTAGTTTTTTATTATCAAACAATACTGAATGATGTTTTCAAGGCTCTTTTATCCTTCACAAGTTGAGTAAATGCAAAATGTTGAACACTATCATCTCAACTTCACATCTCATCTAGTCAACATAAAACCTGCAAACATAGAAAATGAATCTCCAAGTGATCCACTCGTATCCACAAACTCCACAGTGTCTTATCACAACATACCTAAGTTTGCATGAGCTTACTCCACATATACATGGGCTGGATATATATTTTTCTCTGCATCCAATGCTCCCCTTAAGGCCACGTGGCCTTTTAGATTGATATCTCAAAGAACTCATCATGTGAAGACATAGTATCCTCTACTGTCTCTCCCTATACCAATGCCTTGTTTAAGACTTTCACCTTCAATGTATTGTCATCCTCCTTGTTTTATGATTTCTTGAAATGATTCTCAAACTCATTCATGTACTCATTAAGACTATTACCATTGTTACCATCATTCTTTCTTATAACTATAGGAGGTGGTCCTCTTGGTTTACTTGATCTTCTTGGTCCTCTTTTGTTGTGCTTTCCATTGTATCTGCAAAACTCCGCTATGTGTCCAAATTTGTTTCATTTATAACATGTAGGTGGTCTCCTTCTTTCCTGATTTACTTGTAGCTTACAATATCTTGCAGTATGTCCAAAGTTATTTCATTTAAGACATGTAACCTTGGCTACTGACTCTTCTATGACATAATATTGTTTATATCTCAACTAATCTTGTTTTCTACAATCTTCTTTCTTGTATCCATAATCATAACAGTTAAAATAGTAACTAGTAAAAGGTTTAAAGTTACCTTTATTTCTGCAATCTCTCTTCATGTGTCCAAATTTTTTGCATCCAAAGCATCTACTTTTGAAAGGTATGATCTATTCTTTGGGCTCTTCATGAGTAGGTCTTTCTTTAGTCTTCAATTTAGTTGCTTCTTTATTAGTCTTAGAACTTTATGCTTCATTGAATCCAACTCCAGTCATGTCTCCTTTAGGTTTCTATCTTTCTCTTTGCACATCAATTTTGTCACTACTCATGTATAACTTCTCAATGAGTAATTTGGGTTGAGTGAGTTCTCCTTTAATGATCTAATTGTACTTCTCCAATTCCTAATATTTATCCTTGTAGTGATCAAGTTCAGTCTTCACTAGTCATATCTTCTCATTTTATTTTTGCAGTGACTCTTCAACTTTGTTCCTTCCATCCATTTCATGTTGAATCTCTTTTATCATAAAAATATCAATTTACTCCTTTTCTTGATCCAACCTATTCACTTGATCTAATGTATCATTGTCTTAATCTTCTTGGATCTTTTCCATAAGGTCTTTTTTTAATTTCTTGAAGGTTTTAGTTACTCCTTTAGTTTCCTGATGAAACCTTCTACTCTTCTCAATTTGAATTTTAGTATACCATTGTCAGCATTCTGTTTATCCAAACCCTCAAGTGTTGCTTCAAGGTTCTCTTGTAAACTTTTTGAATCCATTCTAATCTCCCTTACGCTGTTAGGATTTCTCTACATGGGCTAATAGCTCTGATACCAATTGCTAGGATTAGGTAATACTGAGAGGGGATGAATCAGTATTACTGAACTTTAATTTAAACCTAAAGCACTTATAAATAAACCAAAGAAATTATGAAAAGAAAAGAATATGTAAGCACAACACATAACTCATCATACCATGATTTTTTCTCAAGGAAACCCTGGCCAAGGGAAAACCCTAGTGGGGATGGTACCCACAACTATGCACTAATATATGATATCCCTATTTGGATATCTATCCATGTTAGGCACTGATTATTACATAGTAAATTTCCTTGTTAGAGGAATAGAAAATCCTATTAGGGGTATCCAAAACACCTGGTTAAAGGTGCTAAGTAAACCTCTCTTACAATAAAAAATTGTTACAAAGAATTCTCCAAAATGTGAATAATACAAGAATTTATCTTTCTTAGATAGTTCTGGTTTTATCTCTATCTATTAATGATCTCACATCTTCTCTCTACTCTCATATTCACAACCTTTCTTCATTATCATACTTCATCCATATCTTCGCTTCCATAAAATAATTCTATACTTATACAAAATTTGTTATCTAGTCGGCTTCACAAATACCATACAAAACATAATAACTAATTATGTAAATGATAAGTATCGAGTCAAAAATCTTATATTACCCAAGTGGTGAAAATAAAATTCATTCATCTAACTTAGCACGTTTCCATATCCACTAATCTTGCCTTAATCTTTGCAACTCCTTGCGTACCCTGTTACACTTTTTCTCTGTCTTCACATACCTTCAAGTCATTGTATCTATCTGACCAAAACTCATGCACTCTTAACTGAAGCATATAAATATCATAAAATACCTTCTACTAAGTGTGTGCATCATAATACCCCATACATTTCCATCGCTAAGCAAAAATGTAACATAATACCCTATTACCCTAATTCTGGACTTAGTCATTTTCATGACTATGACTCCAATAGAAAAACTCTCTGCATGTGATCACTCCAGCATAAGTGTTTCCATGAATAAAAACCCTCAAGTGATCCCTAGTCCTATGCAACCTCACTTGCCAACAATCTTTGCATCTCCTCATGTTATTTTGGTGTAAATTATTATTGGGGGGTTTTATCTATTATATTTATGGTTGTGTGCTAGTTATGGTGGTCATTTCATGGTTGATGATTTTTTTGGTATTTTTATAGGGTATCTATCCTTGTGTATTTCTAGTTATCTATGCATTTTTCTTCTTTCGGTAGGTCCAGACAAGGACAATATATAATTGGACCTACACATTTTATTTGAGGAATCCTGGTTAGTATTTTTCTAATTTTTTCTTTTTAAAATGTATTTCATGGGGTTCATCCCCTACTTGTAAGGGACTAAATTTTTTTTAATATATATTTTTTTAATGGCTTTGAGCATTACATGTATAGTTTTTTGTCTACCCTCTATTTAGTTTGTGAGATTAAGGTTGTGCACATAGTTTTCCCTAGATGTGAGTTGTTTTTCTTGGTGGGAGAATGATTTAGGGTATCCAAAATTTTGGACATCCCTTATTTTACATATTTTTTGTACTACAGTTTTATTATGATGAAATGGAACCTCTTATTTATTTGGTTTGTTGTCTTTTTGTTCAAATGGCTTTGATCATTGCTAGGAGGAATAGTTCAATTATGGAATGCTCCTATTTTTGGACATGAATATGTTATTTTTTAGAGAACAAAAATTGTTGATAATAGTCTCTTTTTTATTTTCATCTTATTTTCCAGGAAACTATTGAGCCCCTCGGGAGATCTATTGCAAGTTTTTATTCTTTTTGGAGGAATTATTTCTTAGTTATTTGGGTTCCTAATTGTATATTTTGTAGACTTTTTTGAGTCTAAATTTATTAAAATTATGAGCTTCGATAATTTTGACCTTTTCATCTTCATCTCTTTATTCTAGTTCTCCTTTAACTTGAGACTTAAGTCTCTCATACTACGTGTTTTGAGGTTCTTAATGGTAGTATTTCTAGTGGTGGTTTGGTAGGAACATATGAAGGGAATGTAATTTATTATGGTCATGTCCATATTCCCAAATTAACTATTTTGGTAACCTTCTTCCTTCTTGTTGTACACTTTTACATGTTTTATTTGGTTCCTCATTCATGTAGTGTTGGATGTGTTTAGGTGTAATAATTTTAAGAGGATGGAATTTTGGGTTGTCTTTCCCACCACATACCTATCCTCTTGTTAGAAACCTTATGTAATTCTATTTTTATTTTTGATAGTTTTTGGCTCTTGGTTTGAGGGTTATTGGTTGTGGATGGTGGTGAGTATTTTTAGTGGATGTGCTTTATTATTCTCATTGATCTCTACCTCCCCTTCTTACTTTGGGAGGCATTTTCCTTGTCGACTCTCTCTAGCATAGGTAGTGCTTGGATTTTACTTCCAAAATTTATGGCGAAGTCTGGGTGCAAGTATTTTAAGTGCTTAACTCTTGATGTGCTTGTTATCTATTTTTTGTTTTCACTATGTTAGGGTACATCTTCTCTTTTCATTTCTTCTATCTTGGCTATATTTATTATTAAGGTGGATGGAGCTCGTATAGAGGTGAAGTTCAGTTTGGCCAAGAAGATATGATTACTCAAATGATTGTATTTTTTGTTGGATTCTTTCAAGATGGATTCTTTTGATGACGTTGAATTATTTTTCAAGAGTAAGTGGTATAATTTTGAGGTAAGGGGATCCCTTCAAAATCTCTTGTATACGACTCGTATGTTTATCCCTTAGCTTGTTGGTTGTCTTATGACAAACATATTTTCTTCTCATTATGTGATCCATGTAAAACCCAACCATAAGGCTATAGGTCAAAACTATTCCCAGATTAAGAGAGCATACAAAACCCCTTGGTTCATTTTTCTTCTAGTTAGTGATTATTATTTAATTTAGTTTCTAGTGAAAGTAAAACTTATAGGAGCCTTGTTGAAAAACATATCTTCTAAGGTTATTGTGTAGGTTAGAATTACATTAAATACCTCTAAATAGAAACTTGATAAGCTATTGGGAGATGGCCTTGTGCTAATGCCTCAAGAATTTTGTACCAATATTAAAAATAAGAACCAACACTTCCTCCATAGTTTGTCAAGGATTTCATCAAATAATACAACTATGAAGACCTTTCTCAAAAACTATATAGAGGTCTACAAAGAAGAAAAGAACACAATTTCATGAGGCAAGCAAAAAGGTCCATGAAGAGGTCAGATCCAATGTAAATTTCACTCCACTAGTTTATATCATGCATCTCCATGAACCCAAAATCAAAGATCATTGAACTCATTTCATTTATTTCATAGGTTTTATATGTTGCAATGTAAGAGTTATGATATAGTTGTGTCTGTATATATCATGGTTATAAAATATATTTTTTGGTTTTTTTTTATATGAGGTAGATTACACTAACTAGAATATGTCAATATTTTGTAATTAGTTTGCTTCAAATCTTTAATACCAAAAATAATATACAATTATAAATCTAAGCTAATGTATATAGTTTTTATTCTAATTTTTATTAAAACTAGCTAAATTCTAATACTATATAGGAATTCATTTCTATAAAAAAAATTCTAGCTAATATAGAATATTATTGGATTCTATAATAATCATAATTATATTCATAATTAGAAGCACACCCTCATTTTAAAAAAAAATAAGACTTTAGATTAAATCATATATTTTATACAATATATAATAATAAACATAATATTTTTTATTAAATAGAAAAAGTTTGGAAGGGACCTAAAACCCTTAAACAAAAAAATGATTCCAAAATAGACAAGATTCCCATACTAGAAATAACCCCGTGAGAAACCACTCGAAGGAAAAAAAGAGGATTCAAACTAGACATAAAAAAAAATTCTATAAAATAGGAGAATGCATCAGATAAAATGCTAAAAAATAGGAGAATGGATCAAATGATGATTCACAATAGTAAAGGGATAAAATCCAAAAACACTTCAAACTTTTTTATCAATTTTTCATTTTTTGAAATTATTTCATCATTTACACTTGACACATTGTTCATCATAGAATCCATACGAGTTATACCTTTATCTTTTCTTCTTTTCTGAGTGGAAGGAACTACCATTATAGATACACTAGCACCATTGTCATCACTAATGATCTTTGACTCCTTTTTTTCCCCCAATGAGTGAGCTAGAAGAACATTTAGCTAATCCCTAAAAATTGTTAGATTTATTGTTTAACATTTTGATACCATAAGTAGTGTGTTGCATGGATATGAAACTCACTGAAACCACAGTAGTTAATCTATCATACATTCTCTTAATATCATCTTCTAGAAAAAATTTCTCTATTTTTAATCATTCTTAAGCTCCTGAAACCCCTCGAAAAGGTTCTCGATCATAGTAATAAATTTATTGACTTTTCCATCATTAAAAGATACCATCTCTTTAACTTTAATTATATTCAATTCTGAGATAATCCACATCGATAGAGAGACATGAATTTTCATAGTATCCTTAACTCTCTATTTTAATATTAAAATTTTCATACATAGAAGAGCTTTTCTCCAAAGTTGTATCCTTTCCAACTAGAATCTGAACATGTAATCTAGAATTTTCATCACTAATAGGTAGAGGATACAAGAAGAATTATGTTTAATATTATGGTCCCACTTAATTTTTTAAATGTTGAAAGACATAAAAGCATGGTTTCTACCTTTCCCTTCAACAGTGGTCAAAGAAAAGCCCCTAATATTATTTTTCCCCTTGATATCCCCTCTAGGGATAATATAATAAAAAACACATTCTAAAGAGGAGGAATAATCATAGTATCATTATGTAGCACAACAAATTTTAAATGGGAATAGCTTCCCTTTTGGAGATCTCTCTCTTACCCTTTTGAACACCACCCACATCATCATTAGAGTCTCCTTTAGGCTCCACCAAATGACCCCTTATAAATAAATTAACATCCTTGTTTTCCTTGGCCATATGAGAGTTTCTAGCCACTGAAATAAAATTCACAAACTCTATAATAAGAAGGTTTAGTCTTTTATGCAGCACTGGTTGAGAATGGTATTTTCTATACATCTTGAAACTATAAGATAAAGAAGAAAATAAGTAGAATGGAATGGAAATACATTTTTCATGCATGAAGTGGTTTAAAATAATAAAGTGGTATCTAAAGAGGCTAGCAAATCAACTAGCCAAAGTGACATACATCATGATTACTTTAGTAATTTTACTCTAGAGGGAAAGAATGGAACCCCTGTCATAATCCTCATCTAAGACACTCTTCAGTTTTCCACTCTCCTTTACGATGAAGAAAATATATATCGCTTCATCAATGCTCTTCTTTTCTCTAAATAATTTCTTTACATTGTGATGTAGTCAAGTAAGGAGAATCCAATGAAGGATGGTCCTAACTTGCAGCAAACACTTAGCATAGTGGAATTACACAATCATAAACACTAGATCTATCATAACCAATACTTTATTCATTAAAATATTGATTACATGCAATGTGCTAGGCTGTAAGGCCTTCCTGGTTACAGCCAATTACAAAGTAAGTAATAATCTACAAGACCTCACAGGATCCAATATTTTCCACAACATCAACACTCAGCTAGCCAAGGTCTGCAACAAGGTAGGACACTGGTAGGGCTCCCAAGAAAGATCTAAACTTGTACTCACAAACTTCCAATCAATCTTCCTATGCCTAAGCTTGCGAGCCACTAACTCTACTATCTCGCTCTCTTCTCCCTAAAAAATACCCAAGCATCTACTTAAATACTAAATCCTGGCTAGAAGTCAACTCAATACAAATATTAAATGCAAAAACACCAGTCAGCACTCCAATAGCCTTAAAATAAATAAAATAATCGAAGATGGCCCCAAACAGTCATCAAATCCGTATAGAAGAATGCAACATGCTAGATCTAGGTCCCCCACATGTCCAATGGTCAATCCATAACTTGAGGAAGGTGACCCAAATCAAATGCACCATTCAGCCAAGCCGATTCAACCAAACAATCCTATCGGTAAGCAAGAACACTAAGCAACAAAGGAAACAACTAATTTCTAGTCAAGCAACTATGCCAAGCATGATCGAGCGACATGGTTATTACTGAGCGCCAGGGAAACTGATGCCTTCAGTTATTGAGCATTCTTCAGAGATAGAGTAAGACGGTAACCAAAGAAACAGAGAAATCAACCTCTCAAACTGAGTAAAACTCCACCAAATAAGGATCAAAACTAACAATCTACCTTCAAAGATAAACATATTTTTGGTTGATACAAGATTGCCAAGAATCCTAGGATGCTCCCGCATTAGACACCCCAAGTAAGAAATATTTTCTCATAAGGAAATTAGGAAAGCCTCAAGGGAATCATAATAGGTATGCGAAATCTATTCTTAACCCATATCTCTTCTTATCCTTTCTTCCAAGTTGTCTTCACTTCATCCACTATTTCTTGTAGTAAACTTTCTTTCTTTTGAGTTCTCCTATCCTTTCTGTCTGCAATTGATAACAACCAATGTTGACCAACTCTTTCACTACTAATTACATCAGTATCTCGATAAATCTCATCCTCTTTGAAATCATCAATCAACTCACTATCATTTTCATCCCTTTGTGTCATAAATGTCATCATCTATTGTACTATCTTTATCAGAAAGACAATATATCTCTTAATCTCAATAAACTCCTCAGATATCTCATTCTCCTTTACTTTCAAAACAAGCTCTGTAGTAACATGCTCAACAACCATTTTTTCTTGATTTTTGTGATACAAACAACACCTGATAACTCCAAACTCCTTAGTTCATGTTTCCTGTAAAGGTAACAACTTATAATGAGCTCCTTCATGTCTAACCACATATGTGTTAGCATGACCATCAAACAAAACATTCCTGTCAAACTACCAAGGTCTACCAAGCAACAAGTGACAAGCATCCATCAGTAACACATCACACAATATCTCATCATGATAAGATCCAATCTTAAAATTAACCAAGCATTGTTCCTCAACTCTCACCTTAGACACATCTTGTATCCAACTAACCTGATAAGGGTTAGGGTGTTTCCTTCTTTCCATATTTAATTTGCTAACCATTTCTTCTGAAACAAAGTCCTCAGAACTACCACCATCAACTATGAAATTACTTACCTTATCATTACGCTTACATCTGGTTTTGAACAAGTTTATTCTTTGTACCAGTTCATGGATACATGTAGCTAATCTCCTAGTGATAAGTGTCTCACCTTTTTCAGCAACATTCACAATGTCCTCTTCAGTAATTAGTGCCACCCTCTTCTTAGTACATTGAAAACTTCTATGACTAGCTTCACCATAGTTATAACAAGTACCAGTGAAATCATTCTTCCACCTCCTCTTTATACATTGTTGCAGTTCTTATTTCCAGATCCTATATCAGGTTTAGGAATCTCTACCAAATTACTTTCAATGACTGTTTCACCGGTCTTACCACCATTTTTCCTATTGTTTTGTCTACGTTCAAACTTCTTATTTATCTTCTCTTCAATCTTTAATGCCATTTGATAAGCATCACCTATTGTTGTCATCTCAATAGTAAGGAACTCTTCTTGAATACTAGGCCTCAAACCATAGACATACCTAGCAACCTTCTCTTTATCAGCTTTAGAATGATAAGTCCTAATCAGGATTCTGTAAAACTCCTTAGTATACTCCTATACTTGTTTGTTAGTCCACTTCAAAGCTTTCATCTTCTTAAACATATACAATTCATAATTCACCAAAATGAATTTCTCCTTCAATTTGTCAACCATTTGGTTCCACTTAGTGATCTTTTCTTTTTGTCTTCTACCTCTTTCCAATTGAACTTCTCTCCACCAGATATTTGCATGACCTTTCAATTTAGTCTTTGCAAATATAACTCTCTTAGGATCTTCTATTTCTTCATACTCAAAGTATTCATCAATCTCATTGATCCAATCAATCAACTCTTCGAGCCTAAGGCTTTTAGTAAATGCAAAAACTTCAATCTTAGGTCTTTTCCCAATCTTAGACATAGCTTTCAAAATTCTCTTCTCCTCAAGATCTCTAACTTCTTCTACACATTCTTCAAAATGATCTTCTTCCTCATACTCATCATCACTATCCTCTTTCAAGGTAGTCTTCTTCTTTCACAATTCCTCTTGTAGATCTTGCACTTGTTTCTGCAGATCCCTAATATCATCAAGACTAAATTCTCCAACAGCTTCTTCATTTGAGATCTCACGATTTCTCCTCAGAGGCTTCTTCAAATCGAGATCCAGGTGCAAACACATAAGATCAAACTCGGCTCCAATAGGAACAAACTTAGCACCAAGAAGATCAAACCCTTGCTTCAACAAGAACAAACCTAGATCTGATACCACATGATGCAGTCAAGTAAGGAGAATCCAATGAAGGATGGTCCTAACTTGCAGCCAACACTTAGCATATCAGAATTACACAATCATAAACACCAGATCTGACATAACATATATTTTATTCATCAAATTACTAATTACATGCAATGTGTTAGACTATAAGGCCTTCCCGATTACAACCAATTACAAAGAAAGTAACAGTCTAAAAGACCTCACAGGATCCAATATTTTCCACAAAATCAGCACTCAGCTAGCCCAGGTTTGCAACAAGGAAGGACACTGGTAGGGTTCCAGGAAATATCTAAACTTGTACTCACAAACTTCCAAGCAATCTTCATGTGCCTAAGCTTGCAAGCCACTAACTCTTCTATTTCCCTTTCTTCTCCCTAACAACTACCCAAGCATCTACTTAAATACTAAATCCCAGCCACAAGTCAGCTCAATACAAATATTAAATGTAAAAACATTAGTCGGCTCCCCAATAACCTTACAATAAATAAAATCATCCAAGATGGCTGCAAACAGTCATCAGATCTGCATAGAAGAATGCAACATGCTAGATCTAGGTCCCTCGCACATCCAACAGTCAATCCATAACTCAAGGAATGTGACCCAAATCAAATGCACCAGTCGGCCAAGCTGATCCAACCAAACAATCTAGTCAGTAAACAAGAACACCAAGCAATAGAGGAAACAACTGAGCACCAGTCAACCTACTATGCCAAGCATGACCAAGTGACATAGTTATTGTCGAGCGCTAGGGAAACCAATGCCTTTAGTTACTAATCCTTCTTCAAAAATTGAGTAACCCGATAACCACAGAAATCAAGCAACCAACCTCTCAAACCAAGTAAAACTCCACCAAACATGGATAAAAACTAACAATCTACCTTCAAAGATAAACATCTTTTTGGTTGATACAAGATTGGCAAGAATCCTAGGATGCTGCTGCATCACTTTAATAACAATGGTTTGCAAAACTTCATCCACCAATTCATCCAAAATCATTAGTTAACTGCCAAAAATTTTCAACACATCATCATCCCAATAATCAAAAAAATAATTTGTGGCATATCTGTCATTCCTTATAACCTTTAAACTAAAAGGTTAAGAACCCTAACAGAATGCTCCTCCCACACATCTTCATCACTTTTCCACTTATCATAGATGATGGGTTTAACTATTATTCAATCTCCTCCAATTATTTCATAGAGAGGTCCAAAAAGTAGACACAAGATGAATAATATTGAATGCATATACTGATACGTATGGTAAGTTTCCTAATTATTTGTCAATCTTTTTTCCCATGCACTCCACACAAGTTTAAATGCACCAACCATCATTTCCAAAGGATGCATCGAAATAGTATGTTTTTCAACATTTTAAATAAGAGATTAAATCTCACAGGGAATAAGGTCATCCATACCCTAAAATTTCTTCCTATTATAGTTGATGCCAAGGTTAGTGAAGCCATTAGCTACCAAGTTCCCCTCTTGATGTATGTGGATTATTTTAAACAATTGGAATTAATTAACAAGTTCCAAACATTCTAATATTGTATTCTTATTAGTCCAACTTGCCTTTTCTGAACCATTAAGACAATTAACATTGTTCAGGGAAATTGTTTCTAAATATTTTTTATGAATCCCCTTGACACCACCAACTTTAGACTAGAGTAACCAAAAAAATCCTCTAGACAATGGTTTGTCTAAGTTCATAATAGGAGGGCCACCAACGAGACAAACCTTCCTTAATAATAGATACAATGTTACTCAATAATAAATATAAATAAATATTTAAGATTTGATTTACATTTTAACGTTTTGTAATTAGATCGAAGCTTTAAACAATAAACTCTTAAAGTATAATTTAATATACCATTGAGAACCTAGAAATGAAAAAAAAATTTTGTACTTAATGAAAGCAAATTTATTTTAAATATATTAAAATTTACATATCATAAAAAATAAGTTATATAATTGTTAAATGATAATGAATGCATATTCATAGAAATTGTTTAAGCCTATCAAATAATCATAAAATATTTTCCACAATTTAAAAACTTAAGAAATATATATTTAAACCATTGAAAAATCAAATTTAAGAAATAAAGCTATAATATAATTGATCCAAACATATTTCTTTATATCCATGTTCAAATAATAAATTATGAGATGATTATAATAGTACTATGTTAAGAACAAATACTAATAACGAAAAATTAACTATTCCTAATCATTTATAATTTGACTTAAATGTAAATAATATTTTAAATTGAACAATAGAAATCTATAAACCGCCACATATTTGAGACCACTAGTGTCACCGTATTCACCTAGACTTATGATTTGAAATAAGAGCCATGAAATTGTCTTAAACATAATTCCAACTATTATAATTAATCAAACTTATTTTCGTAATTTTTCAACGAACTCAGAAATTACATCAATCAAATTGATTTTCTCATTTGAAATATTACATTTAATGTTAACCCTGCTCTTTGAATACCTAATTAATGGCATTTCTTTATTCAATGAATTGACCTCCATAGCATTTTACGAAACTGGAAATTTTCTTACAAATAATAATAATATCATATTAAAAGGTTTAGATATTAATGTTTATTCATTCTCATAAACCCTAATAATTAGGCGTCGGCTCATTCTTGAGCAGTCGTATCTATTCATTCGCAACTCCTACCCTTTTCATACAATATATAATGCGGCTTGAGATCAACTTCACCCATCATGAATCAACTATTTGAAGTTACAAGTCCATTAATCTATAATTAGGGAAATGGCAGAGCAAGGAGAAGCAAATCAAATCGTTAGAGACAACGCAGGGAAAGCTTCTGATATGAGTAATGCTTTATTGAATCCAAGCAATCATTCGGGTGAGGCACAGCAATCAGAAGCATGTCAGGTCTCCAATGGCATTACAGGAGAATTAATTGATGCTTTAACTGACCTAAACAATCGTGTGTGCGAATTGAAAAGTGATGTGATTAGAGAGAAAACAGCCTACGAAGCAGACTGGCGAAACGAAGCCGATAACTTTGCATTTCATCTCGACCTGTTTAACATTGCTCTTGGTTCGTTAGAGGAGGAATTTGACGGATTCGAGCAGGAATTGGGCAGCTATATGCGGCACAACAGAGGACTCTGGCCGGATTCACTGGCAATGATCGATGTTAACTTGGGAGAAGTTATTGATTTAATTTGGGAACATTGGACAAACGATATGGAAGAGAGAATGCACAGACAAAGGGAGAGAGAGATAAGACAAGTGGTGGAAGATCTACCTACATTAATAATTACAGAGACCCATCTTAAACAAAATGTTAGCTGTGCCATTTGTTTATCTGATTTTGAAGCTGCAGAAGAGGCGTGCCAGTTGCGTTGCAATGAACGTCACATATTTCACAGGGATTGCATTAAACAATGGTTCAAGAGGCAAAATCATTGCCCCATGTGTAGGACACAAGCATATTGGAGGGAAGTTGTTAGAGATAGAGTGATCGGTACACTTAGAACTGTTATTCACGTCTAGTTTGGCTGGATAATTTGTGTAGTAGTTAAATATTTCTTCGTTTGAGTAAGGAATGCAGTTTCCGTTTGTTTGATAATAGCACTCGTTTTTAAATTTCAGTATCTATATTAGCATTCTATATAAACATTATAGAAATTTTGAAATATTTTTGAATTTACAAATTACAGTACGATCTATATAGAAATAGATTTTATTTTATAACTAGAAAAACAAATTAAACTATAATAATGAATGTTTAAAGTAATTTATTGATGTAATTTATTTTTATTTTTTAAAATAAGAATGAATCATGTTTTAAAAAATGAATTGATTTAAAGTATAATAAAATTATATATAAGAATTCGAAAGCTAAGCATATTGGAAATCAAATCAATGACGATGATATGTGTGGTAAATTAAAAAAATAAAAGAATATCAGTGAATTGTTGTTGGTTATTAGACTGCAATTACAGCTTTTGTTGAGTCCCTAAAAACAAGTTGAAAGTACTAGGTAAGTAGAATAATGTTTCTCCGTTCTTATAGCTATTTTATACAAGTTCTTTAGTGCTATAGGAAATGTGTTAAATGGAAATGGTCCACGTCCACAATCAAAAATCTCACAAGATTTAGCTCAATATGGTAATATTAACTTTAAAAGTGATTGTAATTGTAGATCTGATGCATTACATAAACAAATATCCTTTAATTTTGTTTTATAATCTACAATTTACTTTTTTAATATTTAAATTTATATTATTTCTCTTATTGTCTAGGAGTCCTAAGATATCCCCATTCCTACTAAACTTGGAATGGCTAGTTTCATACTAATATTAATACAAGGTTTGAAGCACATATGATGAAGTCTTTTTTGGTACATTGCTTTATATAGACCATGAAACCTTTTTTTCTTGTTACATAACATTTATAATCTTAGGTCTCATTCAATTAGTAATGCATTTTTGTGTTATAATTCACATGTTACATAAATTCCCTTTCTAAGTTTGAGCTACTCTATAGGTGTTTCTTCCAATTTCAAATTATGTTTCAAAATAGTAGCCAAATGTCCATAGTATTAGTTCCAAACATATGTATTTAATTTTCTTTCTAAAATTAGGAATTAAACTTTCAAAATTTTGAGCATAAGTAAGTCTTAGTCAAAATAAAAATAAAAATTCTTCATTCATCCTCAAACTTTGAGATTTTGTCATTTTGGAGTACAATAATACATAGTTTAAATTAAAACCTTAAATTTATGAAAAAATAAAATCTGAAAATTTAGTACCATTTCATAAAAGATGTCTAGAGCTTCATCTCATCTAATTTTGCAATTACTTGTATTAAGAGATCTTTCAACTAGTGAGTGCTAAAAGTTTGGTCTATATTCAAATAAATCCCTCTAGAAATGGGTCCTCATTTTTGGCTCAGACGTGTGACCAAAAATTTTTAAAATAGGTACTCATTTTTTTATGATGGCTGCCCATTTTGAATTTTGAATTTTTAAATTATTTCTAAAAACTTATTTTTACACATCAAGTTATTATATTACAGAAATGTGAATGTTTTTTTAAATGCATTAGTGTTACAAAGTGTTGGAAAGGAATGGATTTGTACAGGAAGGTAGAGTGAACTAGGAAAGGGACATTGCATAAAGATTCATCTCTAGTTTGGAAGAAAGAGAACGGAAAGAAGGATCAGATTGTAATTGATTCACTTTTGGTGAACACTGGGCTAATGAAGAGGCTCATGAATGTGAGAAAAATTCTTCTCTCATGTCTATAAATATGGAAAAAGAAGGTGATCTAAAGCATAAAAATGAAGTAGTTTTTTGTAAGCCTAAATATCATGTGTTTAAAGGATCATCAGTGCCACAACATGAGGATTTGTCATGGAAACCTGTCAAGAGGATTAAGAGTATTGTTAGCTCATTTTCATTATCATCTGTGTACTTGTTAATTCTACTAATGTATTACACATGGATAGCAATTTGAATAATGAATGTAGAAGGATGGGGGAAAATGCAAATGGGTAGCAATATATGTACAATTTTCAAAATTGGTGTACAACTTTTTGTTCAAGAGAGTGCATAAATATGGTGGAAGGATACTTGAAAGGTGGGAAGGTAGTTTTCTCACTTGGTTTTTTATTAAGAACCTTTTAGAGGTCCAAAATTTCTTCAGTGTTGAGGAATGATCCACGTGGACCTTGAAGACCTTGAAATTAAAAAGGCTTAGAATTTCCCATAACTGGCATCAACTCATAGAGAAGGGTCAAATGTTCCTAACAAAACATGAAGCACATCGAAAGGAGTATATTTTCTCGAGATATGCATAGTCAAAGTTTAGCAAGGGTTGAGGATGCCTAAGGGCTATCCAAAAATATAACTATAACTAAATCTAGCGAAAGAAGTCTCAAACAAGAATATTTATGAGGATGAACCTGATCAAACTTGTTTCACATAAAATAGATGTTATACATGTGTGAGTTATGCTCAATCAAAAATTTTGTCAAATATGAGCACCAGAGGTTGATAGGGAAAAAAGGGCTAAAAATTTGATCTTCCCAAATCTAATAAAAAAATGATGCAAATTTGTAGTGCTCATTGCGCGAATTCCAAAACTATATTCAGTTTGAAAAATGAACTCCATATGTGAAAGTTACTTGCAATCAAAGTGTTGGAAATATAAAATGAAAAGTAATATATTGAGAGCGGGGGGTGAATCAAATACCTGCAATCTTTGATACTTTAAAACTAATTCCAAATATATATGGTAAACATGAATTTCAATACTTAAATAGATCTAGCATTCTAACTTCATCCATGAAATAAAATAGATAACACATAAATTTTGGTTACCTAGAAACCATTGAAAGGTAAAACTGGGGTGGGGATGAAACCCAAAAATATTTAATCACTTCAGATGATGTACCCTATGAGGGGTATGCCCTATTAAGAGCTTATAGAATTATACAATCTACCTTGACTAAAGGATTTGAAAATTTCAACTAACTAAGAACTTGGTTAAGAGATTTATTAAAGCATGTTAAGACTACTCTTTAAAGAGATTTACCCTGATTGACTTGCTAAAATATATCAGTACCTGATCCTTTAGTTTGTATTATAGATGTTGATAACAAGTCTTCTCCTTCAAATACTTATTTGATCTCAAAATCAAATGTAGATTTATTTTGTCATTCACTACTCTGCTTGGTCAGTCTACCTAATCTCTGCATCTAATAATAAAAACACTTGTCTATTTTGTATACAAGATATCTTCTCTATTCTGCTTCATTCTTATTATGTTTAGGGTTTAGATATCACCTTATATAAATATTTGATCAAACATCTAGATCATGATAAATGATCTAGATTCAATACTTATGCTAGTTAAGCATTCCCTTTTTCTGATAGGTTACATGCCCTCCATAGGGATTAAAAATAATAATTAGAAGATGTAATCAACTCCTTGATTCTCTCAATAGTCCTTGAATCTTGCATTAGATTCATCCAAAATAGTTTACCTTGGTGTTTGTGCCATAACAAACACATTTGTAAAAATTGGCTTGCTCAGTATATGGAGTCTCTGATACTCGACAATTACTATTCTTCATATAATGGTGCTCGATATTGACTCTTCTATACAACTCAGCATAAACTACTTGGTGACTACTAAAGTACTGAGCGACCTCTGACTTTCTTGGGAGTAGTTCTAGTTTTCAGTAACTATACAAGTTTATCCATGACTTGACCTTAATAAAATGCTTGATCACAGTGATGACCAACCAACATTGCCTAAAAAATGACTAAGTGTTAGACACTAATAAACAACATAACACAAGGATGAACAATCTCCCCTTTTGAGAATAATGGAAAAAACACTTTGTCATCTAGATCATGATAAATGATCTAGCTTCAATACTTGTGCTAGTTAAGCATTCCCTTTTTTCTGATAGGTTACATGCCCTTCATAGGGATTAAAAATAATAATTAGAAGATATAATCAACTCCTTGATTCTCTCAATAGTCCTTGAATCTTGCATTAGATTCATCCAAAATAGTTTACCTTGGTGTTTGTGCCATAACAAACACATTTGTAAAAATTGGCTTGCTCAGTATATGGAGTCTCTGATACTCGACAATTACTATTCTTCATATAATGGTGCTCGATATTGACTCTTCTATACAACTCAGCATAAACTGCTTGGCGACTACTAAATTACTCAGCGACCTTTGACTTTCTTGGGAGTAGTTCTAGTTGTCGGTAACTATACAAGTTTATCCATGACTTGACCTTAATAAAATGGCTTGATCGCAGTGATGACCAACCAACATTGCCTAAAAAATGACTAAGTGTTAGACACTAATAAACAACATAACACAAGGATGAACAATCTCCCCTTTTGACATTAATGGAAAAAACACTTTGTCATTATGATTACATTGTATAACTAAAATTGTACCTAGCACTTTGAGTACTCCCCCTAAGTCTTTGACTCGATCTCTAAAAGATTTTACATATATACATGATTGTTGACATACAATGAATATATTTACATTATAAAATAGTATGTCATACCTTTCTAATCTATATTTATGCTCTGATGATCACAACATATACTGACACATATCTTCCATAGTAGTTCCATATTCTATTACTTCCCCTTGTGTTACTCATGTCATGTCATTTCCCCCTTATTTTTTTCACTTGAAGCTGCTAGGGTGTAGGGGTAAGAAAATATTTTTCAAAGAATGGTTTTTGGAGCTGATTAATCATTGTTAAGCCATTGTCCCATCCGAGCCTTATAGACTCCAAAATCTATATCATGATCTCTATTTGGATAGCTAGGTCAACCAAAGTCTTAGCAATAGAGAGACGAGGATATCTTTGGACTAACTACTTTTTAGATGCCAATTATTTTTGCATAACATCCAGATGAGGTGTTAACATTTTTTGAAAAAATATTAGTTTGTCTCTAATTATACCATCATTATCCATCTACTTGGATAATCTTTCATGTGAATGAAGTAACTATGTGAAATGAATGGAGCTAGAGCTTGCATCCATTCTTAGTGAATGACCGGTATAATTTAAGTCTAATTGTAGTTTATCAATCAAATCTTGATTGTACTTACTGAAGGTTTCTACATTACATAGTTTCTTGTACAAAGAATATACATTCTGGACAACTTCTTATAAATTATTCACCAAGTAAGAAAGTTCTACCTGTTTGATTTCTATCCTAGATGAGACCCTTTCAAGTAACTTAGTCTCAAACTTTATTTCTAACCATTGCATTAGCTTTTCATTGGATTCATTTTCATCATTGTTCACTTTCTTAACAATAAGAACCAATTGTTCCAAAATACATGAAGTCTCATTCACATCATCCATCTCAAAATATTCTATAACTATATCTTTGATTTCATGTGATACCTGCTTTTACTAATGTTGTCTCCTTAATTCTTCTTTCTTGCTCTTCTTCTTTAAGAGATATTACAAAATTTCCATTTACTCATATGTCAAGCTATTAGTGTCCCACTTTGGAATCACTATAACTTCATCTAATGTTACATGTGTGGTAGGAGACTTCTCCTTTTCTTCTTTGGTGTATTTCTACTTGGCATCTGTACTAAGGCTTGGATAGACTCTTTCTCTTTAGGCTCTAGATGCTCATTTGTTATTGCCTCCTTATTTTTATTTTTTTTCCTCGGCTTGAGATTTTAAAATTATGTTTGCAGACTCATCTTCTTACTCTTTTAAATTATCCTATCCTTACCCTTTATTATCTTCCTCAACAATTTTTTTATCTATTATTGTTGGTTGGCTTGTCCTTATAAGGAATAGCCCTAAGAGATAACTGAGAGGGCGGAGGGTGAATCTATTATCTACAAGTTTCAATTCTTTATCCAATTAAGTATACTAAAACTTTAAGCATAAACACAATGAAAGAACACTTGAACAAAACACAACAATTTTGGTTACGGAGAAACCCAAATAGGTAAAAACCTCGATGGGAATTGACACCCACTAATATTCTACTCTAGTGTTTTATGATTCCTATTAGGAAATCTTATAATGATGTTAGCAGTTGGTCTTTACAATGCATTTAGTATAGTGACCTAGTCAAGGTTCGAACCCTGTTAGGAGTCTTTTACAATTAACCCTATTAGGGGTGAGGATGCACTATCTAAGACCTCACTTGATGGAAAGTGGGCAAATAGAATCCTCTAAGCAATGAGAATGGTAAGGTCTTGGGTACTCAATACACCAAATTATAAAATTCAAGTGCCCTACACTTATCCCAAGTGTAGAATGAACAAGGAGTGAGTTTATCACAACCCCAAAATCAAAGGATAACCTAATCACTAGGTTCCATAAGGTCCTAAGCACCAATGACCGAGGTTTACTAAGGAGTTCCCTTAACCCAATAAGAAACCAAACCCCATGAAATGACTCAGAAGATTAGGGGTGGCCTATTATCACTATTCTAGACTATTTAGGTCATATTTGTTTAGTTTCAATGGTTCTTTTACTTACAAGCAACCCAAACATGCTAGTTGCTTCACAAACCAAAGACTAGGTTTGTAGCCTTTCCTAGAAGGAATTTTGAACACAAGTCAAAATAATTCCACATGAGAGATGAGATAGGTTGGAGATTCTAACACCCTTTTGGGCTTTATAAAACATGTCCATGCACCAAGATATGAAGGGAAACTGAAGTTGTTTAAACAACTACACTAGACTGGGCTAATAGGCCTAATTAGGTCTCCAATTGCACTACAAGTGCTCTTTTCTCCAAGCCAATGTAAAAAATAATTATGGGAGAATGTGAAGAAATATAAAATAACTTAGAATCCATATTTTGGAGTCTTGGTGAAGCCCCAACCAAGAGTTATGGTGACTGTTCTAAGTCACTGATCGATGCACACATAGAGATGTACACCTAGGGCATAACAAAAAATCCACAAATCCTCACTTCTTACCTACAAAATATAAAAATAAATTGATAAAGGTTGAATTCCACCAAGGGGCATCAATTTCCCATGGTGGAATTGGTCCAAACTATCAAGCCCTATTGGAAATGCTAGCTTTAGGCCTTCAATCTAGGCAGTCTTACTAAAAACTAGATAACTCACAAACTAGGATAGATTATAACATGAGACCAATTGAAAATGCAAATAGATTTAGGGATCCAACTTTTAGTTTCACAATTTCATGCCCTCCTATCCATACCCATCCATACACTTCAGTTCTCCTTAGGAATTGCAAAGAAATGTTGGTATTTTAATGATTTGAATTGCCAAAATTACATATCTTACCTTCCATCTAATTGAAAGGGATTTAAAAGGCTTCCCCCATTGGTTACAACTGAATTTCAAACCATTTGACTATTGGGGGATTTGGTTACAACTTTTGGTAAAAAGTTGTCAAAGTTGCTAAGCAACTTTTACAACATTTTTGTAATTTTTGCATTCTAGGTGACCAAACTTGGTCTAAACCTAATCTAGTGATCCAACATGGATCTAAAGCATTAAAAACATTAAAATAAAAAAAATTCCTAAGATTCTAGGCCTTTTGACCACTTTTGACCATAGTTGACCAAGGGCTTATAATTATGCCAATCTTGGAACTAGGTCTTAGAACTTGGTCTAGATGCCTAGATAGAAGATCTAACCTAACTAGATGTTCTTAGGACTTTGATGAGAATTATTTGTTGAGTTTATTATGGGTGCTCCTACACCATACTCCCCTTGAGTTTTAAAACTTAAGTTCCTACTTGAGGTTAATTATTCCACCGAAGTCCCATATTGTTTGATTTGGTCTTCGGTCAGCCAAGTTGCATATATGTTGAGGAATTCTTTCCATTTGACTAAGTACTCCATGTACTTCTTGGGTCTTGTCTACTTTAGAAACTTGGTGTCCAATATTTCTTCCAACTCTACTGGTTTTCTTTGAGGAAGATTAGTGACATAGTCTTCATCATTGATATATTTTTCCTCACCTTGCTCATTCATTGAACCTGTTGTAGCTTCGTAGGGGTGAGGTCTGCAATATTGAATATTGGAGAGACTTGCAAGGTTGGGGGAAGAGAGATTTCATAGGCATTCTCACCCATTTTATTGAGTATACTACATGGGCCTACCTTCTTCATATGAAGTTTAGATTATCTACGTTTAGGTAGTCTCTCTTTCCTCAGAAATGCCCAAACCTTGTCTCCCACTTTGAAGTGGATCTCCCTTCTTCTCTTATCAAAATGCTCCTTGTACTTTAGATTGGATCTTTGCATTGCTTCTTTGACCTTAGTCTGCACCTTTGTGATAATTTCTACTAGTTCTTGGCCTTGAGCACTAACTTTGAAGTCAGATGGTAGTTCTATCAGGTCTAATGGTCCTTTGGGATGAAGGCCATATACTGCTTGGAATGGTGTTTTACCAAATGACCTATTCATGGAATCATTAAATCCAAACTCTACCTAGGGTAGGAGTTTATCCAAACTCTAAGCATATTGTTTGGTTAGGTATCTTATGAGATTGCCTAAGGATATTTTTACTACCTTAGTCTAACCATCTGTTTGTGGGTGATAGGTAGAGTTGTACATGAGATTGGTTCCCAATTTCTTGAAGAGTGTCCTCAAAAAATGGCCTTGGAATTTCACATCCCTATTAGATACAACTATTTGAGGTAGACCATGGATCCTAACTACCTCTTTGAATAAAATATGTGCAATGTGGGAAGCATCATTTGTGCTTTTACATGGTACAAAATGAACCATTTTGCTAAACCTATCCACTATTACAAAAACATTGTCTAAACCTTGCTTTGTTTTAGGCAACCCCATTACAAAATCCATTGAGATGGACTCCCATGGTCTAGAAGGAATCGGTAAAGGTTGATATAGTCCTTGATTGGTTGACACACCTTTAGCTTGTTGACATATGGTGCAAGTTTCTATGAACTTCTTAACATCATTGTTCATCTTAGGCCAAAAATAACTTCTCCTCACCGTGTCTATTGTCTTATCAATAGCAAAGTGACCTCCTAGGCCACCACATTTATTCTCTCTTATTATGTTTGTCCACATTGAACTATTTGGTATACATAGTTGAGCTCCTTTGAATAGGAATCCATTCTAAATTAGATATTCAAAAAAGTCAATATGGTATCTTACAACCATCTTTATGCAAATTTGATATATCTCTACAAATTTAGGGTCATCAGGGTACAGGTGTTTGAGGGACTCAATTCGTACATTTTGTAGTTGTATCTCTTTAAGCAGACCAACCCTCCTGCTAAGGGCATCAAAAAATTTGTTTGTTACACCCTTTTTATGCTTGATGTTGAAGGTGTAGGCCTACAACTATTTTACCCATTTCAGATGTCTGAAAGAGATTTTTTCTTGTGAATTAAGGAAACTTAACGTATGGTTGTCAGTATATACCACAAATTCCTTTGGGATCAAATAGTGCCTCCATTTCTTGAGGGCTTGAAACATGGCATAGAGTTCTAGGTCATATGTAGAGTATTTTATTTTGGCCTCATTTAGTGTCTCTGAGAAAAAGGCAACTACCTTACCTTCCTGACTTAGGACTGCACCTATAGCCAAATTGCTTGCATCTGTCTCCACAATGAAGACTTTGTAGAAATCAGGGAGGACCAAGATAGGATATTGGGAAACTCTATACTTTAGGTATTGGAATGCATCATTTTCTTCATTTGTCCACATAAACTTAGTATTCTTCCCACATTTAATTGTTTCAAGCATTGGTGCACACACATGACTAAAATTTTTGATAAACTTTCTATAGAAAGTTGCAAGTCCATGGAAGCTTCTTACATCACCTTGGTTCTTTGGTGGAGGCTAGTTGATGATTGCTTCTACCTTCTTAGGGTCCATCTTGAGGGTACCTTGTGAGATCACAAATCTTAGGAACACAAGTTCCTTCCTCATAAACATGCACTTTTCCAAGTTGATTACCAACTTGTGTTGATGAATTCTTCTTAGTACCTGTTCCACATGATCAAGATGGTCTACCTGTTCCACATGATCAAGATGGTCCTTCTTTCTATGACTAAATATTAGTATGTCATCAAGGTAAACACCAACAAATTTACCAATAAAATGAATGAATATCTCATTCATAAGCCTCATAAAAGTGCTAGGGGCATCGCTTAAGCCAAATGGCATTACTAACCATTCAAACAAACCTTCAGTAGTCTTGAATGTTATTTTCCATTCATCTCTTGGTTTGATTGTGATTTGATGGTATCCAGACTTTAAGTCTATCTTGGTGAAGTAGCAAGCACATCCTAGTTGATCCAATAGATCCTCAATCCTTGGCATGGGGAATCTATACCTTATGGTGATCTTGTTGAGGGCCCTATTGTCAGTACATAACCTCCATTTTCCATCCTTTTCAGGGGCTAGAACCGATGGCACTTCACATGGACTAAGACTGTTTTGAATGAGTCCTCTTCCAATAATTCACCAACTTGCTTTGCAATATCTGCTTTTTGTAATGGTGTCATTTTATATGGGGCCTTATTAGGTAGAGAGGAACTAGGTATCAAGTCAATTTGGTGACTAATATCTCTTAAGGAAGGGATGCTTGTGGGTAGGTCACTAGTAGTGACATCTTTGTACTTTTCCAATAGTTCCTTAGCTTCCTTTGGTATAGGTTCTTTTTTATCAGACTTCATGTTGTCTTTGGGTTTGGATATTAGGAAAAAGGCTTCACTATTAGGTTCCTTCAATGTTTTTGACATTTCTTTCTCCCCCATTATGATGACAGTAGGCTCTTTTTAAGACTTGCTATCAGGTAGGGGTTTCATGGTAAAAAAATTTCCATCCTCGGTGATGGACTAGGTATTCTTCCAACAATAGTGTATGGCATCTACATCAAATTTCCAAAGCCTACCTAGAAGGATGTGTGAGGCATTCATTTCAACTATATCACAAAGAACTTTGTCCTTAAAGTTTGCAATTGAGAATTCTACCCATGCTTTTTTCTATTACTAGAGGTTGTTGGCCTTTTTTTAGCCAAGAGACATGATAGGGGCAAGGGTGTGACTTCTTAGGGAGGTTTAATTTTTGAACCATTTCACAAGACACTAAATTTTCAATTGAACCAGAATCTATAAGTAGATTACATACCTTTCCATGACATTTGATCTATGTCCTGAAGAGGTTCTTCCTTTGTGGAGGCTCTTGGTTTTGTGGCACTTGAAGGAAGACCTATCTCATCATCAAACATACTCTTTCCTCTAGTTCCAAGTCTCTAGTGTCAACATTGTCTTCTTTCTTGTCTTCTTGGATAAGTTGTGCTCTCCTTTCAACTTGATTGTTTTTCCTTTTCTCAGGGCACCTTCTTGCATGATTGTTAATCTCTATTGAGCATTTAAGGTTGTCATTGGTATCAAAGGATATCAAAGAGATTGGTTGGTCACTTATATTGAGTTGGTCGGTAACCAGAAGTATGACAGAGCAGTCAGTAAAGTCTTTACACCGAGCACTACACAATTTACTGAGCACCAATAGACACTGACACCGATAGTCAGTAGACATTGAACATCACAATATACACTGAGCAGTTTATAAATTGTCTATCGATGATCAAAGGAAACATCATAGTATTCTAAAATGGCACATTCTTCTATGAAAATGGTTACAATAGATCATAAAATGGTTTACCAAGATCAAGGAACATTTATTGTAATAAATACTCATTAAATTCAATGTTTATCTTATTGTAATAGTTGATCTAGGATAATTTTATACTGTAGATCTTAGGGTTATGATTATGTATTGTAACATAATTTTTGTTAAAGTGGAAAAATAGAACACTATATATTTTGTGTTCATAGAACTGAGTACAGAAATTATCAGATTAAATAGAATCAGTGAAGGTTACTGAGTAGATTTAGAGTAGAAATTCATCACAGTCAAGGTGATATTTTAATGAGCATTGATAGATCTATTTCGAACAATTAAGTTGTCAATCATCAGATAATTGCCTATTACCTTCTAACAATTGTAATAGAGTTTTTGGATAAAATCTCTTAGCAGAGTAGACTTAACAATCTTATGTAAATCTCTTAACTGAGTGCACACTTCATTAGTGTTGTTAAAATCCTATAACTAGGTAGATCTAGTTGATCTAACACTTTACTCCTAGCAGGGTAAGATCACCAGAAGTGATCAAAACTTGTAGCCCTAATGGGCAAACCTTTTCTATCTGGAGTAGTGAAGAATTTTTGGGTGTCATCCCCACCGCAGTTCTTACCTTCTCACAAGGTTTTCTGTGTTACCAAACTACTTGTGTTATGTGATTGTCATATTGATTTCATACTATTTAATTTTCTTAAGTTAACTAGATGATTTATTCATGGAATTCGATTAAAGTTATTTTGGTCGGTTACTACTGATTACTGTTATTGATCAAAAAACTTTTACAAGTAAAAGTTTTCAAGGCACTAATTCACCCCTCCCCTCTCAGTACCTATCTCTCCTAATTCCAACAATTGGTATTAGAGCTAAGTTCTCTTGATTGAACAGTTTAACCACTGAAGGGTAAAAGATCTAAGTCATGGAGAGCTATAAACTTGACAAGACCATTGAGAACCAGAAGATACAGATGCAAATGTTTGTGGAATAGTATAAACATGCAAAGGAAGAACTGAAGAAATTACTGGCTGAAAGGAAGAACCTTGCAATTATGCAAAGTGAAATTGGTTATCATGAAGAACCTATTAATGATATATTTGATCACATTGGATCAAGTTCTAGAAGCATCTCTGACAGATCCGAAAGCATAATCACTGACCTATTTGAAAAGAATCAACATCTATCTGAGCAAGTGAAAGCACTTCAAATCGGTCAAGAATCTCAAATGGTAAGAATGGTGGAAATCATGAACAATGCTTAGCAAGCTGAACAAGATTAGAATCTAGCTATTCAAGAGCGAAGACTGATGACTTAAAAAATTCAAGAAAAATAAAATAAAATTTAGAGACTCACCGATCGTCACTTTCAAGTATCAAATCAGATGATGATAGTTAATCAAGAAGTGAACCGAGTGAATGGAGAATTATCAAGAAGACTTGAAGATATTGCAATACTCAAAGAAGACAATGAAAATTTGAGAAATGAGATAAAGATACAAAAGAAGCATAACAAAATGATGAAGATTGCTGAGGACAACTCCAAAAAGATTGATGACTTCCTGAATAATCAAAAAAGATTTGGAACTAAAGCCGGTATAGGCTACACCAGTGGAAGAGAATCATCACATCAAGCTGAAAAGGTCAACAACAATCAAAACCAAAAACCCAAAGTATTGACATGTTATCACTGTGAAAAACCAGGACATACATCTAATGTGTGTAGAAGCAAAGCACAAGGTAAACCTCCTGTCACTCCTATGTTCAATGGATATTGTTACTACTATGGTAAGTTTGGACATCTAGCTTATGAGTGCAAAGCTAAACATAATGATATTTCTAACAATACTATTGTGGAGAAGATATTCTATACTTGTAATAAGTATGGATACACTGCAAGGGAGTGCAAGATGAAAAGAAACAAGTCTGGTCACTTAAGGAGAAATCACAATGCAGCCCATATCAACCAAAGAGATAAGGTAAATCTTATGTTTGGGACTATAATACATGGACTAATTGTGATACATGTGGTCGTATGGGCATATTGCATCAAATTATTATAGAAAGAGTCAGATTGGACAATCAAGAAGCTAGACAAGCACTAGGATGGCTTGTATGCACTGTCATAAGGTTAGTCATTTAAGCAAGAACTGTAGAGACCGAGCACCTGATGAAAACCATATATTCAAGAGTGGATATACTATTGTAGACATCACGAAGCTAAGGAACACTATGTGGAAGAAGGAATCTAACAAGAATGCTGAGACAAGTAATATTGTCAATGAAACCTCATCCACTAGATTGGGTGACATCGACACCTCTACTTAAAAGTGAAAAGGTATGTATGGGACTGACATTTTAAATGATCATATTTTACATACAATTCCTTATATATGATGTACAAATACCAAAACTTCATGAATAAAGATGCACTATGGTTTATGTGTTATAAGCTAACAATGTCATATAGTCGGTAAAAGATAGACCGGGAGTTGGTTACTCATCGGTAATCACTATGCCAAGTTAATCGACAATAGTGCAAACTGATGAAGAAATCATATGTTAATCGAGTGGAGAAAATTGTAGACATCACTGAGCTTGATAGCTTTTTTGTACGCATTTAATGCATGAAATTTTGAGTGGGAATATCTAATAGTTTATAAATATGCACGAAGTAGAGTTCATTTGTTACATTGCAATTTTTGAAGAATGAAGATTTCATAGAGTAGAGTTTGAGCTAAAATTTCTCACAAAGATTCAAAGCCATTGAAGATCAAACCCACAACATTCTTCGATGACACTAAGTTAGTTCATTTTCTACCGAACACCTATTATCTACTACTTGCCAAAACCCTAGGATTGATTTATGGAATTTAACATTGTCTGCAAGCAAATCACAAAACATTGAGGAGGAAGTAGAATTAATAGTTAGAGATAATTTTGCCAAAGAAAAATTTAAACCTCATCCAAAGATTGTATCACAAACAAATGATATGGGCATATTTTCGAGTATTCCAGATAGGGTTTTTTTAAGAGAAGATGTAAGGGCCTATATTCACTACAAAATCAAAGAAATAGGAAAATTTGAATGGCTGCTGCATTTCAACAAATCTATGGACCACATGGAAAGATAAAAATTGAGCACAACAAGATTATAGAATTGAGGCTATCCTACACAACACACTACCTATAATCTTTCAAACATGACTGGATAAGAATCATTTTGAGCAGATTTCATGATGGCAAATTTTGGTTAGATAAACTTGTCAAGGTCACAAAGAAAGTGATAAATAGGGTTACTGGGTTCCCTACAACTGACAAAGAAAAAGCCTTCCGAAGTGCATCTCGTCCTGAAGTAGGAAAGAACACTTGAGCTCAATAGGATAGAAGGGCATTAAAGATATCAACAATCAAAGACCCAATAGTCAAATTTGTAGCTTATGTAATTGGGTATAAAATATTTCAATCAAACAGACTCAATAGTGTACCTTACAGTGCCATAGACATGGCATACAAGATTGTAAAGAAAGATCACTAGATAGACCTTTCTGAAATTTTATTACATCATCTACAAGAGAATATGAAGACAATAAGATCAAAGAAGTCTAACACATGTAAGTACGGATCACTACTTATTTGTACATTCTTCTATCTACAAAAATATGTACTTGGTATCAGTAAAGTAAACTGGCAATTAGATAAATTGATAATTGCACAAATTGGTGAAATGATGAAAAGTTTAGGAAAGAGTTTGAACATGGAATTTAATGCATACTTCAAAGAATTTAAGACCAACATGCATCAAAGGAGTAGAATTTTGAGGGAATTAGTGAGTAAATTTGAAAATGATATATGTTTTGTAGTCAGTATACACCACTCTATGATAAAGGGCATAGAACCGAGAACAAAATGGCTAGCACCGATGGGATAAAAAATGAACTATGATTTTGCCTTGAAATCTATAAATGCACTACTAGCATTACTGATAGATATCACTGCCACTCGGTTTGGCACATATGAAGAAGCCAAGTCACATATCACTATAGACATAGAGATAGGAAAAATGTCTAGAAGCACAAAGAAAATGAAGAAAGATCTAGCTGTAAGATATGGAAATATATCAGACTCATCTGAAGAGTCACTAGTTAAAGAAACAACCAAAGGTCAATTACAGTTGGCTGACAAGCCCTATGATAGTGAGGAGACTGAGTTCGACAAACAAAAGGATCCCACACTGGTTCTTCCTACCAATGTTGAATAGGGAAAGAAATCTCCAGAACAAAAGGGTATGAAAATAAGGTCATCAACTGCAGTCTCATCCCCTTAGAAAAAGGAAGAAATAAAAGTTAAGAAATTGAGGGAAACTACACCAACAAGAAAATATTTTAAAAGAAAGAACAAACCTATAGCTGAGGCACCAAAGAAAAGAAGGAAATTGGTAAGAAGTAAAGAAGATCTCAAGGAATCTGACAATGACACTAATCAGTTCAAGATGATCAAACACAAGGCAAGTACAATAGAAGAAATAATTGAAGATATAATTGAAAATGGAAATCTCACTGATCTAGGAATAGGTAACTATGACAAAATGTCAACTAAGGATCAAACACAAATTGAACATGCTATCATCCAGATGATGATAAAATTCAAAAAGGTACTAATGGAATTTGCATGTGCACTACCAAAGGCATTAGATGAAAAGATCTCTGAGAGGTGGGCTATTGCACTGGATATAGAGAAAAGGAAAAGAGAAAGATCCTTAGTTAGGACAACCACACATTTAAGCTTTAGGGAACATGAAGAATATTTGACCAAGTACCAAGAAAGATTTCTTCCCAAGAATCAAGCCTTGCAGATACTGGATGAAAATTTGGTTGATATAGATATCACATGTGACTCCCTATAGACATCAATTTTGGAAGTAGAAGAGAAATCTGAAGAGGAAGCATTCCTGAAATTGTCTAAAAAGAGACAAAATTCTAAAGGTAAAGGCATTTACATTGATGATGGAAAGGGAAAGAAGTTAAAGGACACTAGTATATCAGTTACCGAGGCAATTGATATCACTGAACAAAAAGAAGAGATGAGAATTTCACAAGATGCACCGGATCAAGTAGAGATTCAACTATAGAAGAAAATTGATGATGATGTACTCATTAAGGACATCACAAATGGAGATCCTGATGGTAAAGATGATGAAGATGTGACTATTACACCAAAAAAATATGAAGCACTAAATATTGAAAGTGTATTCACATCTTTACCAAGTGAACTTACTATACTTGCAAAGGTAGCTGAAATAATTTCCTAAGTACAACCCGATGACTCTCATCTTGAGCAAGCTAAGGACACAATAGGGATACAAGCACATGAGTAACCTATAGATACAAATGAGTCTAACAAAATAGAGGCACATTCTACAGATACCAAGACAGAAGAAGAAACCAAGACAACCGAGGTGAACCCACCTGACACTACATCCAAAGCTCCCACTCAATGTACCGAGACAATGACAATCAATGAGCAGAAGAAGGAAGATACTATGTTAATTGGGAAGGATACTCTGAAGAGTGGAGAAAAAGTTATTGTGCTTATTGAGAAGAAGTCACCTCTAGCACAAAGGAAGAAGAAGAAGAAAGGAAAAGGGCCAGTCACCATTGATGAAGTCATAATTATACCAAAATGTGACCCAAGGACCCTAAGCCCTGAGGAACTAAGTAAATATGGGGAGCTATGTTCCAGGAAGGTGGCAAAAGAAAAATTGAAGCAAGAACACAAATGAAAAGAAGTGTTAACTGATTTGAGGGATATTCTGCAACAAATAGCACCAAAGATAAATATTAATGAGAATACTCCCATCATAGATCAACTTGCTACACTAGCCAAGAAGATCAATTCCCCAGGTTGTGATACAGATAAATGAATTGAAGAAAGAGTAGAATCTAAAATACAAGATAAATTAGCAAAAATAATTAGCAAAGAAGTGGCCATTGGAAAGGTCAAATTATCTACGGAAATTATTGAGGTCAAATCCATCACCTAAATAATCTGTCAATTTCTGCTAAAGCTTTGTACTTTAGACACCTTCATTGTAGAAGTCAGTGAAAAGATAAAAGGCTTGGAAGCTAAAATCAAGTTAAGTATAAAAACTACTATAATCGAGCCTCATGCTTTCTTAAAGCATATTCACTGAGTTCAAGAACTCCGGTGGTTCATAGCAGATTTAAGAAAACAAGAAGAGTAAATCACTGATCAGGTCACAAAGTTACAAACATAACTCACTCCATACCTAAAAAAATTTTAAGCACATATTATCAAAGTTGAGCAACTAGTCGCAACACCAGAGATTTTGGTGTTAGATAATATCTTTGACATGTATGCACAAGTCGGTCTTGTGCATATTGCTCTTACCAACTTGAAAGAGGAGGGGGAAAACCTCTCAGAGTCTTTAAAGAAAACCCACCAACACATTTTTCATAAGATGTAAGTACATTATATTTTTTTGTATTTGACATTATTATCAAAAAGGGGGAAAACACATATATGCCAAATAAGTACTTAGCTATGTATACTACATACTATGGAGAGCATGTACCGAGGGGGAGTACTTTGTACTTAGAACTTTTTTGATGTAGATATGTATATAGCGGAGATATAAGGAACATATAGAACATGTTTTCTATATAAATTTGAAGTTTTGATACTAATGCCAAAGGGGGAGATTGCTAATCTCTATTGATAATTTAAGGTTGTCATTAGTATCAAAGGATATCAAAGAGATCGGTTGGTCACTTATATTGAGTTGGTTAGAAAATAGAAGTAAGACAAAGCAGTCGGTAAAGTCTTTACACCAAGCACTACATAGTTTACCGAGCACCAGAAGACACCGACACCGACACCAACAGTTAGTAGACACTGAACATCATAGTATACACTAAGTAGTTTATACATTGTCTACTGATGATCATAGGAAATGACATAGTATTCTAAAATGGAACATTCTTCTATGAAAATAGTTACAACAGATCATAAAATGGTTTACCAAGATCAAGGAACATTTATTGTAATAGATACTCATTAAATGCAATGTTTATCTTATTGTAGTAGTTGATCTAGGATAATTTTCTACCATAGATCTTAGGGTTATGATTATGTATTGTAACCTAATTTTTGTTAAAGCGAAAAAATAGAAAACTATATATTTTGTGTTTTCACATGATTTTGTACAAGAAGAAAAAATATGATTTAAGGAGCACTTGAAGCCATTGCCTAACTTCAAGTCAATCAATTTATAGAACCGAGTAAAGAAGTTATCAGATTAAACAAAATCAGAGAAGGCTATCGAGCAGATTCAGAGTAGAATTTCATGATAGTCAAGGTGATATTTTAATGAGAATTAATAGATGTATTTCAGACAATTAAGTTGTCAATCAACAGATAATTGCCTATTACCTTCTAACAATTGTAATTGAGTTTTTGGATAAAATCTCTTAGCAGAGTAGACTTAACAGTCTTATGTAAATCTCTTAACCGAGTGCACACTTCATTAGTGTTATTAAAATCCTATAACTAGGTCGATCTAGTTGTTCTAACACTTTACTCCTAACAGGGAAAGATCACCAGAAGTGATCAAAACTTTTAGCCCTAATAAGCAAACCTTTTCTATCTGCAGTATTGAAGAATTTTTGGGTGTCATCCCCACCGTAGTTTTAACCTTCTAACAAGGGTTTCTGTGTAACCAAAATACTTGTGTTATGTGATTGTCATATTGATTTCATACTGTTTACATTTCTTAAGTTAACTAGATGATTGATTCATGCAATTAGATTCAATTTATTTTGGTCAATTACTACTAATTACTATTATAGATCTGAAAAGTTTTACAAGTAAAAGTTATGTCCCATATGATTGCACTAGTAAAATTTTAATGGTCCATTACCCCTTCTAGAGTTCGTTCTTCCTCTATTTAAGGGCCTCCTTCCTCTATAGTTTCCTCTTGAACTTGAGTCACTATTTTCTTTGTCTCCTTGGTCAACGGTCTTGCTACTGCTACCACCATTCTATCCCTTGTTCCAAGAGTTTACTTTACCTATAAAGTTATTCCAATTATCATTGTTCTTCCATTTTCCAAACTCCCATTTTATTTTCCATTTCTCCTCTACCTTGAGTGCCATTTGATAGTACTTATTGACTATGGTAGGGTAGTGTAGGCTAAGTTCCTCTTGAATGGATACCTTCAAACCATTCATGTATCTTGCTAGTTTTCTTCCTCATCATCTACCACATTGGTCTTCATACATAATTTTAGGAGGTCCTTGGTGTATGAAACTACATCCATGTATTTTTGCTTCAAGCTTTCCTTCCTTGTATGGATTTGTACCCCATAGTCTTTAGGCACATATGTCTCCTTAATCAAGGCTATCATCTTGTTCCATGAATTGATCATGCTCTTTCCATTCTTCACCCTTTCTATTTGGATGAAGTTCCACCAAGCTAGGGCTGCTCCCTTCAACTTGGATCTTTCTACCTTTACACTTTTCTTTTTAGGGATGTCCTCACATTCGAAGAATTTTGTCAAAGCCTCTATACAATCCAAGGCTAAATCTGCAATCATCTTCCCATTGAAGACCGACAAGTCTATCTTTTCCTCCATGGTTCTTCTCCCCATGGAATTTAAGGCATCAATGAAAGGCCTTTGGTCTATATGGATGTGTTGATCAGGATCATCTTCCTCCTCTTCACTCCCTTCTTCATTTTCAAACCCATCTTCTTTGTCCTTGTCTAGCTTCTTTTCAAGTTCTTGAAGCCTCTTAGTTAAGGTTGTATTTGCAGCCATTTTTTCTCTTACCATCTTTGCTAACTTGCTATTTTTGACCCTTGTAGGGATCTCTTCATCCTCAGGAGAAGACATAACTATGATACCACTTGATGCAAAGTGGGCAATTGGAAGCCTCTAAGCAGTGAGAATGGCAAGGTCTTGGGCACTAAATATACCAAATTATGAAAGTCAAGTTCCCTACACTTATCCAAAGTGTAGAATGAACAAGGATTGAGGTTATCAAAACCCCAAAATCCAAGGATAACCTAATCACTAGGTTCCACAAGGTCCTAAGCACCAATGACTGAGGTTTACTAAGGAGTTCCCTTAACCCAATAAGAAACCAAACCCCATGAAATGAATCACAAGACTAAGGGTGGCCTATAATCACTATTCTAGCCTATTTAGGTCCTATTTTTTTAGTTCCAATGGTTCTTTTAATTACAAGCAACCCATACATGCTAGTTGCTTCACAAACCAAAGACTAGGCTTGTAGCCTTTCCTAGAAGGAATTTTGAACATAAGTCAAAATACTTCCACATGAGAGATGTGATAGGTTGGAGATTCTAACACCCTTTTCGGCTTTATAAAATATATCCAAGCACCAAGATATGAAGGAAAATAGAAGTTAATAATATCAAATTTCCACAATCCATTTTTAATTATGTATGCATTTCTGGATTAGATTGTGTGTAGTTTTTAGATCAACTACACTAGAAGGAAAATAGAAGTTTCTAAAACAACTATACTAGACTGGGCTAATAGGCTTAATTAGGTCTTTAATTGCACTAAAAGTGTTCTTTCCTCCAAGCCAATGTACAAAAAAATTATGGGAGCATGTGAGGACGTATAAAAGAACTTAGAATCTAGATTTTGGAGTCTTGGTGAACCCCCAACAAAGAGTTATGGTGACTGTTCTGAGTCACTGACCGATGCACATATAGAAATGTACACCTAGGGCATACCACCAAATCCACTCCCTTGTAAATCATCACTTATAACCTATAAAATATGAAAATACATTGATAAATTTTGAATTCCACCAAGGGGCATCAATTTCCCTATTAGGAATAGTCCAAAGAGATAATTGAGAGGGGGGGAGGAGTAAATCAGTTATCTACAAGATTCAATTCTTTATCCAATTAAGTATACTTAAACATAGGCATAAACACATTGAAAGAGCACATGAACACAACACCAATATTTTGGTTATGGGGCAACCAAAATAGGTAAAAACCTTGATGGGAATTGACACCCACTAATATTCTATGATAAATTTTGAATTCCACCAAGGGGCATCGATTTCCCTATTAGGAATAGTCCCAAGAGATAATTGAGAGGGGGGGAGGAGTAAATCAGTTATCTACAAGATTCAATTCTTTATCCAATTAAGTATACTTAAACATAGGCATAAACACATTGAAAGAGCACATGAACACAACACCAATATTTTGGTTATGGGGCAACCAAAATAGGTAAAAACCTCGATGGGAATTAACACCCACTAATATTCTATACTAGTGTATTATGATCCTTGCTAGAAGATCCTTTACCATGTTAGGAGTAGCTTTACAATATATTAAGTATAGTAGACCTGGTCAAGGGTCGGACCCTATTAGGATTCTTTTAAAATTGTCAATGTTAGGTGAGAGGATGCATTATCCAAGAGCTCGCTGCTCAAAGGGGTGAAGGCTACAACATTTTGAATAATAGATACAAACTATATCTTGATCTTTGTGAACTGCACTTAGACCTTCTTGTCTAGATTAGTTCCAATGTATATCACAAGTACTCTACTTGGTCACATTGACCTTCTTCTGATGGTTCCACACTTGGCACACTCTACTCTACTCTTCTTAATCAACCATGAACCACACTCTAGCAATCACAACTGACTGCCTAGAAATATCTTTCCTCTAAATGATATGATTAGGTTGGCCTATTAGAACCAACTTGAAATCATATTAGAGAAACCATAAAAAACTCCAACAAACATTTTTTCAGCTCTACTATGCATGCAACACATTCTGAGACCTATCTAATTAAGGTAACTGTAGATGTATGCTACACACTATTGGCTCTACCAAAACAACTGGATCTTTCTTTACATGCTGAATTAACTCATGCTCTCTTAATTGAACATCAATAACTCATCTCCAAGCTTAATTCCAAGGGTGCATACCCTAAAGATAGGTGCAACTCCAGAACTACTAAAATCTTTGTCTGCTCTTCTAAACAATCACAGGAAACTGCTACTAGCGAAGAGCAATTGCATAACTTCACTTGTGTTCATCATTAGACTATGTGTCCATAACTAAAACATCACTAACATGTCTCCATCATAAATCCAAGTGTGCATAGCTCCATGATAACTGTAAAGACAACTCTACACACAATACTGCATGTAACTCTGTGAGGAACACTACTGACTCAAGTTGCTATATAATTTTTGTACTAAAAACCTCTGTGCCCATGATATCAATCCAATATCATGTCCATGCAACACATACTAAAATATTACTTCATAAGACTTCTTTGCATGCTACTTTCCATATGTTGTCATCAATGAAAAACATATAGTCAGTACTAGGCTATTGGAAAATCTCCAACAATCTCCCCCTTTGGCATTCATGGCAACATGTGGAATGAAAAACCACCACCAATCCAAATGAACATTTCTTTCATAACATTCTCCATTTCCTCTTCAAAACTCCCCCAAACATGAATCCTTCATCTACTACAATATTTTCAAATATTTTTCATTTCCTCAACTAAACTACTATCATAACTGAAAACTACTCCCTCTTAGTATATTACTCCTTTTCCTTTATGTTTTTCATGACTCTATACTACTCCCCCTTTGACATCAATGGCAAAGGGCACCATTCATTTTAAGCACTGGTAGTACTCCTGAAGTAGAGTAGTCCAACTTTCATCAGTCCTGGAGGATTGATGCCTTTCCTTCTTTCTTCTAAGAAGAATTAGGGAAGGGAATTACTCCCAAATTCTCCCTGAGATACTCAAAAGTATCCTTTGGCAAGGACTTTGTGAAAATGTTTTCCAACTGATCTTTAGTACTTACATAGTCCAACATGACTTCTTTCTCTAAAAATTTATCTCTTAGGAAGTGATACTTGATCTCAATGTGCTTTGTTTTTGCATGCATCACAGGGCTCTTTGACATATTAATAGTGCTAGTGTTATCACAGTGAATAATAATAGGATAATCAATCTGAATTCCAAAATCATTTATCATTTTCTTGATCCAAACAATTGTAGAACAATTCAAGGCTCCTGCAACATATTCTTTTTTTGCTATTGACTGAGAAATACAATTTTGTTTCTTGCTTGTCTAGGTGAAAAGTCTATTACCAAGAAACACGGCTTGACCTAATGTACTCTTTTTGTCATCAATGTATCTTGCCCAATCTACATCTGTATACACATGAAGCTCATCATTATCCAAATTAGGATACCATAGACCATAGTTTATAGTGCCTTGCAAATATCTAAATATTATTTTTACTTCCATGAGGTGACTTTGTTTAGGCTCTACTACAAATCTTCCAACTATGTCAACTGCATTAGAAATATCAGGTCTAGTATGAGTAAGATAAATAAGTTTTCCAATCATAGATTTTTACAAAGTTATATCTACTATTGGTGAGTCATCTTCTTTAGTAAGCTTTCATCTAGTAATCATAGGAGTCCCTATTGGCTTGCAATCATCCATTTTGAATTCCTTCAATATTTCTTTCACATACTTGGATTGATTAATGAAGATACCTTTCTCTGTCTATTTCACATTCAATCCCAAAAAGCACTTGATAGGGCCAATCATACTCATCTCAAATTCATTTTGCATTTCCTTAGAAAATTTAGTACTAAGCTTCTCATTACCTCCAAAGATAATGTCATCAAAACATATAGCTACAAGTAGAAAACCTTGAGATATATTTCTAATGAATAGATCACAGTCTGTTGCTCCTTTCTTGAATCCAATATTTGTTAAGTATCCATCTAGTCTCTCATACCATGCTCTAGGGGCTTGCTTAAGTCCATAAAGATACTTCTTCCATTTGCATGCCATATTAGGTCTATCTGATAAGGTGAATCCTTCTGGTTTCTCAATGTATACTTCTTCTTTCAAGTCTCCCTTTAGGAATGCTGACTTTACATCCATCTGATATACTTTGAAGTTTTTAATTGTAGCATAGGCTAGAAACAACATGAGAGCTTCTAATCTACTCACAAGTGCAAATGTGTCTGAATAATCAATTCCTTCTCTTTGAGCATATCCTTTACATACTAACCTTGCTTTGTTTCTTACTATTGTTTCATCTTCATTCATCTTGTTTCTAAATATCCAATTTGTTCCAATTACATTTTTATCACTAGGTCTTGGGACCAGTTCCCAAGTGTCATTTTTGATAATCTATTCAAGTTCTTCTTTCATAGCATCATGCCAATCTGAATCATTACAAGCATCTTTAACACTTAAGGGCTCAATCTGAGATAGTAAACATATTGCATCATCATTAGCTGATTTCTTTTCTTGTGATCTTGTTAGGACTTTTTCCCTCTGATCTCCAATGATATCTTTCTTGGAATGGTTTCTAGATGTAAACTTTGGAACCTTAGTTGATTCTAACTCATCATGCTTAGGTGTTTCTTCTTCACTTGTCTCAGGGTCATTAAACAACACATCAATACTGTCAAACATTTCTTCAATGACTCTCACTAGTAGAGGGTCTAGGTTCATCTTCAATCATGGGTGAGTAATCATGATATCTTTCTTTAAGCATAAACTTTTCATCAATCTTAACATGAGCACTTTCAATGATCTTTTTCAATCTTAAAGTGAAACATCTATAAGCTTTACTTTTAGTAGACTAACCAAGGAAAATACCTTCATCGCTTCTTCCATCAAACTTGCCTACTCCTTTATATCTCTTGATGTAGCACTTGCTTCCAAAGATTATGAGGTATTTCACTATGGGAACATTACCAAACCAAAGCTCATATGGTGTTTTGTCATCACTTGGTCTTAGTTGAATTCTATTCATGGTATAGACTGTTATATTTATTGCATCTCTCCAATAGTTGTGTGTCACTTTTCCTTCAATCATGATGGTATGCGCTGTAACAAGAATGATCCTATTCCTTCTCTCTACAATCCCATTCTACTAAGGGGTTCTAGTTGCACTTAACTATCTCTTTATACCGTGTTCTTCACAATACTCATAGAATCCATCAGAGGTGAATTCTCCTCCTCTATCCAATCTCAAACATTTTATCTTAAGTCCAGATTCGTTCTCAACCTTAGCTTTGAATATTTTGAACTTTTCAAATGCTTCTGACTTATCTTTCAAGAATGCAACCCACATCATCCTAGTGTAATCATCAAGAAATAAAATGAAATACCTTTCACCATAGTATGACCTTGTTTGAGTAGGGCCACATAGGTCTTTATGTATCAAATCCAACTTGTTCTCTTCTGACTTGTTCTTGCACCTGATTGAGTTTCTCACTTTCTTTCCCATCACACATTCCTTGCATATAGTATCAATTGGCTTTGTTATGCAAGGTAGATCTGTTACTGCCTTAACATTTCTTATCTTTACTATGTTATCAAAAATGATATGACATAGTCTTTTATGCCACAACCAACTATCATCAACTTTAGCAACAAAACAACTTGCTTCTGAATTAAGTTGAAAAACATTACCTCTTGTCTTTAAACCTGATGCAATCATAACACCATCTTTGTTGTTAATGATTCATTTGTCATCTTTGAATTCCAACTGATAGCCTTTTCTAAGTAACTATCCAACACTGAGAAGGTTATGTTTCAAACCATCAACATAGAGAACATCATTAGTACTATTCTTTCCATCCAAAGTGATGGCTCCTTTACCAACTATAGGATTAGGAGTATTATCTCTAAATCTAACCATACCACCATTGTATTTTTCCAGATGAACAAATCTTCCTTTATCACCTGTCATGTGATGAGAGCAACCACTGTCTATAATCCAGTTTGTCCCGATATCTACTTGGCAGATTAATGCTAGTGCTTGTTCCTCTTTCTTATCTTTGTGATTTGTTATCAAGCATTTTGTCTACGATAGAAATGAATCCAATTTCTTCTTCTCCTGATTCATCATCATAAACTCCATCTCTAGCATAGTAACATTCCTTAGTGTACTTAGGTTTGTAATCCTTTTTTAAATTTTTAGCTCTAGTAGGACACTTAGATTTGTAATCACCTAAAATGGACAAAGATAATTTGATGATAATTCAAAGAAAATTAAGTAAAATAAAAGCAAATCAAGGACAAAATTGAATCAATTGAATCACAATGAAAAATTAGCCAATCAAAATGAAAATCAAATCCTAATGCAAGATTAATCAAAATTGAGAACATTTTAATAAAGTGCAATCAAATCAAAATACAATTAATTTAATTAATTGTATAGTCTTGGATTAAATTAAATTCAACCCATTCAAGGGGTGCATGGATAGAATAAATCAATTAAATCAATTAATAAAAATCAATTACTCTCAACAACCCAAAAGAGAGGAAAATCAATCAACCAATGAGACTAAAGGAAAGGCATTCACATGGATCAAGCCAAATTCAATCTCAATCACTCAAAGTGAAAGGGAATCTTCACCATTGATCTTGTCTACTTGTCTCAAGCTTTGAGGACACAAACTTTTCATTGTCTTCAAAGGGTAGAACCAAGGACTCAACCAAGGCTTAACCATGATCAAACACAACTATACCCCCTACCATTGGGAAAATCTATAAAAGGAAGACCAAATTCCTTCATAATTCATAACCAAACATTTGAGAATTGCATCCAACCTCTTGAAATTTGAGTTTAGAAAGGTATTTGAGAGCATTTTAGCATTTATCTTGATAATTGTTAGCTTTAGCATTGTTTATCTTTATCATTCTCATTCTAGGACTTTCATTAATGAGATCTTGTTGAGGGCTTTGCATTAACATTCTTAGTTAGAGAGCCATAGGATGATCAATTAGTCATTGATTTAGGTAAATGGTTACTCTATTATGGTTTAATTTAGTTTTTGTTTCATTTATTATTGATGATCAACCCTAATTCTATGAAGATACTTTTATTAGTATACAAAATGGTGCCCCTAACTTTGGTTAGCTACAAAGAAAGAGGTAAGCCTAAACTAGTCAATATTTTCCCTTAGCTTGTGGCATTGGGCGCATTTAAAATCTAGTAATTAAGAAGGATTAAAGAATCAAACACATAAATCAAAGCCCCTTGTTTGTGGAAGAGAGTAGAAATACTCAAATCCCTATAGTTAGTGGGTGAAATCAATTGAACCTTGTTAAAATGTGTTTAGGAACTAAAGGGAAAGTTAGGGATATGATCTTCACCTTCTTGGTGAACGAAATTCCCAAAAGATTAACCTTAATTCCATTTTCCTTTCTTTCAAAAGGAACATGCTAGAACTTTAGTAGGCTCACCTCTTGAGTTTGCCTTAACAAGGCTGGTGAGAGGGACAACCCAAAGTGGGACATGCTTGCTTTTGCCACGAGAATCCAACCCACTATAAAATAAAATGCACACACCCTTAATGGGGTGTATGACAAAAGGGCCTTAAATTTTTTGAATTTCCTCTAGTAGTCCTCACAGATTGCGCAAAATCATACTTTGGTGCATGTGGGAAACCCGTTAACATACTTGGGGGATGAAAGATTAAAGTCCATTTTTGAATGGAATCCATAATAAAACCTTGATAAAGTAGTGAAGACCACCTTGTAGAGCCATGTTTATGAACCAAATTTTGTGCTAAGGTAGGTTCTTGAAGTTGCTTCTTGTAAAAAACCTGTGACAATGTTCTACAAATCAAACATTTTGTGTTTAAGAGGGTAAAAAGAGACAAGTGAATGTGTGGTTGTTGTGTTTGAAATACATAAACAAGTGAGAGATTTCCATTGAAAATCATCTTATATTTTTAAATCTCTTCAATAATAAAATCAACAACTCTCATATCAAAGACCATTCTGAATCAAACCCTTGTTGGATGCTAGTTTCCACATGGTCTCACACATATAGGTTATCATTACAAGGAGATAGCACATTTGGTGAAATCAAACAGAAAGAAGATAAATATCAAAGTCTTTACAAAGATCCTAACTATGAAGAAATTCTTCCCAACCTTTTTGAACAAAGACTTGAAGATATGGATAGAAATTCAGCATACCAAAATCACAATACTAACAATGCCAACCATAATTCTAGGGAAACACTTGAAGAAAAGGTTGAGATAGCTACCTAATATTTAGAGTTCTTGTAAGTCATGGAGAAATTGATAGATAGGGTAAGGAGAAATTTTTATTAAACCTAGCATAAAAGTTAGTGAAGCTTCCTCATGACTTTGATATGGACCAACTTAGGAAGGACCAGCAACAAGATGATCCAATGAATGCTATGACTAGGAAAATTAAGGCCTTCCAAGAACAAATTGATACCCTAAAGAAGGTAGCTAAACCTAAGGCCTTCTCCATTGAAGCTTTGTTTCCTTTGCATTTTGACAAAAGCCTAGTTATGGTGTCATTTCCTTTCAACACATTTTTTCCTAAATACGATAAATACATGGGTAAGACGGACCCACAAGATCATTTGAGAGAATTTTGCACCCTAAGTATAGAGTTCATGCATAATGATACTTATCTATTGAGACTCTTTCGTAGAAGCTTAGGAGGACCCACAATGGAGTGGTTTTCAAAACTACCCCAAGGAATAAAGACCTTTGAGGAGCTAGCCTCCAAATTTGTAACCCATTACTCTTACAACATTGAGCATAAAATCACAATGCTCAAGTTATGTGATACCAAGCAGAAAGATGGAGAGTCCTTCTTAGGATTCTTACAAAGGTGGAGGACTATTTTCACAAGGTATCCACAAAGTATCCTAGAGAAAGAGAAGATGGAGATCTTCACCAACAACTTGAATGCTAAAATGAATTATAGATTGCAACTTCAATGCCCTCCCACATTTGAAAAACTTATCAAAAATGGAGTCAAGATTGAAGATATTTTGGTGAAAAGAGGTGCAGTCAAATTATTTAAGGACAACAAATTCAACAACAACAACAATAATAATAATAGCAACAAAAATAATTATGTGCCCAAGTATTTCAATAATCAAAATGATAAATCAAAATCTTGGACTAAGAATAAAAACAAAAACCTTGTCAATGATGGGGTTGTAGAGTCACACAATTTGAAGTCTACCCCATTTATTTTACCATATGGAGAAAATTCTCCAAATAATGTTAATCAAGAAAACACAACTCCATATAATTCCAATAATTCCAATAACAATTCCAATCCTTCCAACAATAAGATTTGGGATAAGTCAAAATTCAATTCCAATTATAAAAAAATGAAATTCACGTATTTGGGTGAACCTTTGGAGAATGTACTAAGAACTTTGGTTGCCAATCAAGTTATCACATTACTTGACATATCAGGTTATGAACCACAAGTTAAGCCACATTGGTGGAATGAATCTCATCATTGTGAATACCATCGAAATAGAGGTCATCCAACCAATGAATGTATGATATTAAAACACGTGGTGCAAGATCTAATTGATAATGGAACCATTCAAATTGAAGGGCCTAAAAACAAAGAAGACCATACGGCTTACAAAAATCCCTTTCTAAATCTTGAGAAGGGTGAGTCATCTAATCAAAATCACAAAAAGGGCAATGAGAAAGTGAACTTTCCTCATACTTATGATAACACAATAAATACTCTAAGAGAAGAGGATCAAACTGTAAATGTTATAATAGTAAAAGATAAATCAAGAGAAGTATCATCAATTGTGGTCACTAGAGAGCAAGCATAAAAAATTGTCATACCTACAAATGCTCCAAAAATTGTGTTGTCAAACCAAGCTTCCACATCATCAACAAAAAAATATAATTTGGTTGATCAATTGCAAAGAACTCCTACTCAAATCTCTATTCTTGAGTTTCTCAAACTATCACCAATTCGTAAGGATATCTTGGAGAAAGCATTGTTAGAAAGAAATGTGCCTATAAATTTGGAGGTAGACAAATTTCAAAACATGGTAGGACATTTAATTGCACCTCATTTCCTATCATTTTCTGAACAAGATGACATGTCTCTTAATCATCCCCAAAATCTTCCTTTACACATGGAAGTGTTGATTCATAAGCATAGGGTGAAAATAGTACTTATAGATGGAGGAGCTAGTTTAAATATTTGTACCCTTAGCTTGGTAAGACCCTTAGGATTTTCTGAGGAGGCCATTGACCCAAAGAAAAAGATAACCATAAAAACATATGATGATGAAGAAAGAGCCTTGGAAGGAGTCATAGTATTACCCATAAGAGTTGGTCCCATGAAAAAAGAGACTATATGTCAAGTGTTAGACCTAAAATTGACCTAAAATATCTTTCTAGGATGGCCATGGATCCATGAAATGCAAGTTGATCCTTCAACTTATCATCAATGCCTAAAATTCCCTTATCTAGGTCAAGAGATAATGGTAAGTGGAGATCTAAATCCATTCCAACATTGTAATAATGTCAAACATATCAATGGATCCTTAGTTCCATAAAATACTAAAGGGTCTACATCAAATAAAATGGAACCAGGTCAAAACTCCAAATATATCCCTTTGTTGAAAGGAAAAGAAAATATAAAGGAAGAGATTGTTATGGAAGAAGCACCAAAACTCATTAACCTAACTACATTGCCTAAAGGAAAAGAGAAGGTTAATGAGGATAACATTATTAAAGAATCAAAAGAAGACCATACCAAAGCTCAAGTATACACTAAAGAAGTCCATTACAAAAATATGGACCAAATGATGAAAATTTTTGATGAACAATGTAAGATCAAACAAAAAGGAGTAGGTGAATACTCCTTATCTATGATGGACCTACCTTTATCACCCAAGTCCTTTGGAAAACCTTCAATTTTACCTCATAAGTATAATGATAACTTTGTAAGGGAAAGTACATCATCCAGCATGGATGAAGAAGACAATAAAATCCTAAACTAGTTATACAAAGATGAAGAATAAAGTGCTCACGTCAAACACATCCAAAATATAACTATTCCCACACATCAATATGGTAAAGGATTGGAAATTATGCAAAAGATGGGTTACAAAGGTCAAGGACCTTTAGGCATAAATAATGAAGGGCTAATTGAACCCCTAGAATCAACATGGTGAGATTCCAAGGGAAAAGCTGGGGTAGGATATCTTGAAGAAGGATACACTAAAAAACACCATCCCAAACTATATGATCAAATATTAAAATTAGAATCTCATAGTGATGAGGATTCTAATGAATGGGAATATGAAACTCTATCTGATGAGTCATGCCAAGACAAGGGCATTGATGTTATTCACACTTATGCTTCTACCAAAAATAAAGGACCCATGGCTGGATCAAATACAAATAAAGCATCTAGTTCTAGTCGAGTGATCTTAAATGATGTGCCAAGCATAGAGATAGAAATAAATCAAGGGTTAGGTGAACCGTATGTTCCTTTATGGAGACCTACTATGGAAGAATCAAACGCTAGGTTTAACCCACATGAGTTCTATCCAAAAGAAGCCCTAGTGGAGTCTAGTGAGGGGGACTTTGATCCTTCTTCTTCAGAACATTTGGAGGAAGCCCATGTCTGAGATTTCCAAGATGTAATGTATGAACCTTCTAATAATGAGATATACACTTTAAACCCAATTCAGACAAACCCAAGTGTTGACCCATTAACTCTCATTCGGCCAGATCCAATTGACTGGAATGCCATTGAACCCACTAACTTGCCAACTTTCTTGAATGACAACATGGTGTCCCAATACCTCAATGTGGTTGAACCTTCTTCTATCAGAGAATATCAAGAAGAAATGATCAAAGGGAGCATCCAAACTTCTAACCTGAGAGAAAATAAAAAAAATTAAAATAGAAAAGGAAAAGAATTGAGTGTTGAAAACCTCTTTGTGGCAACATTAGATCCAAAAAAAGAAATAAAAGAAATAAAGGATGATTCTATAACAGAAGCACCACTTCATGATGATCATCCTATACAAGTTGAATTCTGAGATGCAGAGATTATGAATTTTGAGGCAAAAACATGGCAGCTTTTGTTTTGATGGTTCATACACTCATCATGGATCCGGAGTAGGCATACTTCTAATCATGCCTCAAGGCTCCACTATCCCAAAATGTTACAAATTACTATATCCATGTACAAACAATATAGCAGAATATGAAACCTTGGTTATTGGAATCGAGTTGGCATTAGAATGGAAAGTGGAAGAATTAAAGGTCTATGGAGATTCACAATTAGTCATAAATCAAGTTAATGAAGAATATTAGACAAAATATGACAAATTGGTACCTTACAAAACCATGGTGGAAAATCTCAAGAAGTATTTCATAATCATTACATTTGAACAAGTGTCGAGAGAAAAGAACAAGGTAGCAGATGCTATGGCAATTTTGGCTTCACTTTTGTAGATGCCTGATCAAAGTGCTAGATACGAATTCTTGGTAGAAGAAGTGATTCAACCTGTGTATGACCCAACCCACCCTTATACCATTTGAATACTTACTATAACTGAATCACCTTGGTATGGACTAATTTACACCTATTTAAAAGATCAAATCCTTCCTATCAACCAAACCAAAAACCAAAAGAAAAGCTTCATTAGACAAGCCACCAAATATACTGTAATTTTTGAAACATTGTATCAGAAAAGTCTTTGCGGAATGCTCCTTAGGTGTTTAGAAGACGAAGAATCAAACTTAGCCTTATGAGAAATTCATGAAGGAATTTTTGGATCACACTCAAATGGATTATCCTTAGCTAGAAAACTTATTAGGATAGGATATTTTTGGCCTACCATGGAAAAAGACTCTTGTGACTTTGCAAAAAATTGTAAGAAGTGTTAATTTCATGGGAATTTGATACATGTGCTAGCGCAAGAACCTCATCCGATGACAAAACCTTGGCCATTCTATCAGTGGGGTCTAGATCTAATAGGGATGATTTATCCACCATCTTCAAATGGGCATAAATTCATCATAATGGCCATGGAATACTTTACTAAGTGGGTGGAAGTTGTAAGCTTATCAATTGCAATAGGGAAACATATATCCTTGTTTATCCTTAATCATATTATTTGTAGATATGGCATACCTCATGCCATCATAACGGATAATGCAAGACATTTTAAAAACAAAGACATAATGTAATTATGCACCAAATTCCATATGATACATCATTCATCTTCAATCTATTACCCTCAAGGTAATGGACAAGCTGAAGCAACAAACAAAAACATATTGAAAATATTGAAGAGAATGGTGGATAATTCTGGTAGAGATTTGCATATCAAGATAAACCCAACCTTGTGGGCTTATAGAACAAGCATAAGGATGGCAATAGGGACTACACCCTTGTCCTTAGTCTTTGGAACAGAAGTAGTTTTGCCTTTTTAGGTAGGACTTCCATCCTTAAGGATATCTATGCATGGTTTGATCAATGAAGAAGACTATAGGGTTGCTAGGCTGCAAGAACTAGAACTTTTGGATGAAAAATAGAAAGAAGCCTTTGATCACTTAAAGGTGTATCAAAATAGAATGTCAAGATCTTACAATAAGCACATCAAGCCAAGGACATTCCAAATAGGTGACTTAGTTTTGTGAGAAAATCCCAAGAACCAAGTAGAAAGGGAGAAGAAAGGAAAGTGGGAAGCAAACTTGTTAGGACCATTTCTCATTGTTGAAGATTTTGGGACTGGCACATACAAGTTAGCAGATTGTGAGGGGGAAGAGCTACAAGAACCTATAAATAGAATACATCTCAAGAGGTTCTATACATGAGGTAGACAAAAGAGTATAAAGAGTATTAGATGGAGAGCATCATAATTATTGTACATAGTTCAAAAGAGATCCTGAAAATACCAAAAACATTGGAAAAGCTAAAAATACCAAAAACATTGGAAAGCACAAAAGATAAAAAATAGTGGAAAATTGAGCATGAAGAAAGAAAAAACATTTAAATATGATCCTCAAAAAGATGTTGTCTTGGTGAAAACCTAGCAAATAGGCACCTTGATGATATGAAAAAAAAAAAAAAATCAGAAAAAGAGAAATGTGCCTTGGTGAAAAGCTAGCAAATAGGGACCTTGGTAGCAAAAAAAAAAGAAAGTGAAAAAGCTTTAAAAATAGAAAAAAGAGGTAGATTCATTCAATCGGTGAAAACCTAGTAAATAGGCACCATTGAAAGTCCAAGTCAGTTGCATACTTAGAATGTCACCTTGTCAATATTGCATTCACCATCATTTGTATATATTCCATAATAAAACCCCATAATTGCATTTGCAAGTACATGAAGATTTTGGTCACCTAATTGAAAAAATTGTCCTAAGCCTCATGAATGACATCAATATCAAGCTAGGGGCAATCTACTCAAAAGGAGCAAGGATTCATCAACAAGGTTTACTCAATCAGAGAATCAAGTCATCACACTCGAATGAGGAACACTTAATCAAATCTACATTCCAATCCAATTTGAGCCTAAAAATGAAAAATTTGATCCAAGAACTTAAATGACCTTACCTTTATCAGGATTAAAAGTGTGAAATGGATGGAACTACACTCGAACTATGGATTTGAAAAACATGGAAAAAATTTTCTAAGTGTTGACTCAATTGATGAAATCATTTTTTTCTAGCAAATTGATGAAAGTTTTAGACAAGACAAGCTATGATGAAAGGATGATATTTTTTTTTAATTTCTAAATTACTGTCTTAAAATCAAAGTTTTAAATCATGTATTATTTTTCTAAGGATGTGATCATCAAAGAATCATCGAGGACATGTACATAAGATAAAATGGAGATTTCTGCTTGTTTACACAAATGGATACCTTGGCTATTTTGATCTTCCATATCATAATAACAAAATCTACTTGCAACATAGAATTTGACAAAATCATTATTCATACTCTCATGATTGGTTTCAATTAGTGATAGTCATACCAAAGAGACTGATGGGAAAGCAAACAAAGAGGAAAAAAGTATTCATATCATCATAGTTGAACTAGTGATGATTGTACTAAAAATGGGATTTCAAAAAGCTCAATGATGATTATAGGCTCCAAATCTTGAATAATGACAGTTAGCTACATACATATTAGATTAAGTGCATTGTATATATGTGTTTTTTTTGCCTTTCTTAGCTTCAATTGCAAGGGGAAAAATGAAATAGGGGGTTCAATTCAAACATCATGATCCTTCATTCCAACCAACAAAAATGAGATTATCTTTTGCATTCATGCATAGCATTAGTCATTATTCATAAATATGGTAGAAAATAGAAATAGAATCATTACTCATACATCATTTACATACATGTAATAAAGGATAGAATTGCATACATTTGAAAAATAAAAAACATAGGACCATTCATATTCATATGATCATAAAACACTTTGCATACATTGAAAAACAAAAACATATCATAAAAGCCATACATCATTGCATACATCTATCTATATCATAAAAATAAGATATATTGCATGCATCACATAATCAAAGTAAATGCATCACAAAAATCATATAGCTGCATATAAAGATAATCTCATAAAACAACTCATCAAAGAGAATAGAGGAATAGATCATCATATATAATCAAAAGAAGGTTTATCAAATGATCCAATACATTAGTATATTAAGGTGCAATTTTATGAAAGTGATACATCAAAGGTTCTGATCAATCAAATAACATGAAATATGGAACAAAGGACATCAATGATAAATAAATCTATCAGCAATCAATCACGATCCTATGGCACCAAATCCCCCTAGATCTCTATCATCCTATGTAGGAGGAGCCTAAGAAGTGCTTGCTCCGCTCTATCTCTGAACAATCATTGCTAACATAAACTACTACATCAAGGAAACAACCTGATCTAATCACCTAACAATAGTGGACATACTTGTCCTCATGGACTGCACATCTCACACTAAAGAACCAATAGTGGGAGCATCTTGTGACCCCTGCCCCTAATCCTGTGGCTATTAAATTGGTGGAGGAATCTATTGAGCATCATCATCCTGATGTGCCAAGGCAACTCTTTGTAACCGCACCAAAGGATCTAAACCCCTAGGAACCTACCTAGCAACATCCACATGAGCCTGTCTTTGAGCTCTCTATTATTTATGAAATCTATCATTTCTGACTACTGCTCTAGGATGAACGGCCTAGACTACATCATCCTGTCTATCTTTGGCTCTACCTTGGACATGTTCATCCCTCGCCCATCTTCTACCTACAATAGTTGGAGGAGCTCTACATCCTCAATGCCTCTAATGTCTACCACCACCACCCCTCCCATCATCACCACCACAACCACCACCACATCAAATGGGAATAGGCTCCGTTGGGTCTATGAAATGAATAAACCTATTACAAGAACACCAGTCTTGATACCTATCAACATCTCCCATCTGTAGTAAGGCATACCAATAATCTGACCTAAAGAAATTGATAATCAATGCAAGGGCCCCATAAAGATCTCTTAGCCTGTACTCACGCATTATAAGCATTTCCCTGAGGCATGTCCTATACTCTACCATACTATCTAAAAACTCTACCAAAGTAGAATCTCTCAATAATGGTATCAGACCTACCAATCATCTAGCGAGGAGTGAACATGTAAGGTAACTCATCATCATCCTCTCTCTAGCACTCACAATCAGGGCAAGGATGCCACTGTACCTGATCAAGATCATCAATAACTCGATGCTAATATTCTAGATGACCTAAATGATGTTGAATCATCATACTAGTATAGAGAAAAGCATATGGAAATCCATGAGGCTTTCTCCTATCATAAATAGGCCTGGTAATAAGAAGATGCTCCCATATCCATAATTGTAGAACTATAGCACCGACAGATCATGAAGGACTCTCTCTGTACACAACCTCATGAAGATCTTGATATAACTATGTGAGCACATAGGAACCCCAATCAAAAAATTGAGGATATGCTAGTAAATCCTCTAAGATCCTACCCCAACCAATAGAAAAATTGTGACTTCGTCGGTTGGGAAGAAGTAGACCACCAATCAATGCACCTAGAACTATAGGCAATGTGGGAAAAGAAGCAAACTGTGGCCATGTGATCATATCATCATCAATTTTATTGTCCCTAAACACTCATCAATAGATAGTAGAACCATGCACAAAATCATAATAAACAATCTCTCCTCGATAGGGAATCTATAGTAAATGATACACGTCCTCAGGTGTGATCATCATCTCACCATGTGGAACATGGAAAGTATTGTGGTCAGAGTGCCAATGCTCTGCCATAGCTATCAGTAACCCATGGTTTAGCTAGAACTAGAGAAGATCAAGAAGGAAGCTCAAACCACAAATCTCTATAACATGGTACTCAGCTGCAATAAGTGTCTACCCAAGATCAATAACCCATGACGCAACTGATCGTATATACAATACATCAAAGTGAGCCTGTTTAGAAAAAAAAAAAAGAATTATATCAATATATTATATCAAGGAACATCTAAAGTCAATCAAAGTTGTTCTACTATCCATTTTCTCATCATGAGCACATCAAAATTCCTAACTCTATATCTTGAGGAAGGAAAATCATTATTTTATATCTCTAGATCTTGAGAGTAAAATATCAAACCATATACCTATCTTAATAGATTGACAACTTAAATTCCTTGGTATTACTATATTGATATTCTAATTGATTGTTTAGTTCAAACATAACTGACTTAATCATATCATTCCCATCGGTCATCTTGACTTATAAACTTTTTCATGAAAAAGGTCAAGTACATGTAAAAATTTTGCAAAAAATTCTACAAGCGTGATTTTAATCACCATAGGTGACATTTCTCTTAGGAGACAAAAAATATTTGTAAGACAACATTAAATTAGTCTTAGGTGAAAATTTTTTCACATGTGACACTAAATTGAACTATGAGACAGTAAAACCTTACTAAGCGACATCAAAATGATAGGGTTTCCTAGGCGTAAAGAGTTATCCTAGGTCTACACATGAATTTTCTAACTACAGGCGACAATGAAAAGGGGTTAAGTGACAGAAAACTACTCGTTAGTGACACTAAAAGTCACAGATAAACTAGGAAAATGCAATAAATGCTAATTAATGGGCAATAAATACTATACTAGGGTTCAAAAATAACTTACCAGAGGTCCATAGTCAGGTGGCCTCACGTATCTCTGACACTGCTTGAATCGATGCTTGCGAATAGGCACAACCATCTCAAAAATCAGAGGAGAACTAGAGCAAAATCACCAAAGAGAAAAGTAAAAATGGATAGTAAATCTAGGTTTTTCAACCTATTTAAGCTAATTTGACCCAATTTTGAGGTGAATAATTGCCTTTGACCTATATCAACCTATCACATTAATCAGGGAAAATTGTGAAGTGGGCCATATAATTAGTGTTTTTCAAAAATGAAAACATATTGATCAATCATTCAAATCTATCGAATAAAAAATAATAATATTTTTCATTTCTGAGGGGGCATACCATCAGATAAAGCTATCAACATCATTAGTAAATCATCAAGAGTCAGGGACTGATCAGTGAATCAAAGCAAAAGCTTTTATCAGAAAATTTTCATCATCAAAGGAAAGGGGCATCATATCGATATAATTATCAAATTAGGTTGGACATCAAGAGAGTTTCATATCAATCATCAAATCAACCATCATATCAAAATGATCATCAAAAAACCACATTAATCAGGAGATTTTCATATTTATCATTATCTATATCAATCTTGTATCAAAAATCAATGGATCTACCATCGAAAGACATAAAAAATGAACATCAGAGATCGACCATCATTGAATCAGGATGTATCAATCAAGCTAGATCAGAGTATTCTTTGAATCGACATGCTTCACATGTCAACTCAAAGAGGGGTATTTGTAATCACCTAAAAATGGACAAAGACAATTTAACGACAATTCAAAGAAAATTAAGTAAAATCAAAGCAAATCAAGGACAAAATTGAATCAATTGAATCACAATGCAAAATTAGACAATTAAAATGAAAATCAAATCCTAATGCAAGATTAATCAAAATTGAGAACATTTTAATAAAGTGCAATCAAATCAAAATACAATTAATTTAATTAATTGTATAGTCTTGGATTAAATTAAATTCAACCCATTCAAGGGGTGCATGGCTAAAATAAATCAATGAAATCAATTAATAAATATCAATTACTCTCAACAACCCAAAAGAGAGTAAAATCAATCAACCAATGATATTAAATGAAAGGCATTCACATGGATCAATCCAAATTCAATCTCAATCACTCAAAGTGAAAGGGAATCTTGACCATTGATCTTGTCTACTTGTCCCAAGCTTTGAGGACAAAATCTTTTCATTGTCTTCAAAGGGTGGAACCAAGGACTCAACCAAGGCTTAACCACAATCAAACACAACTACGCCCCCTACCATTGGGAAAATATATAAAAGGAAGACCAAATTCCTTCATAATTCATAACCACATATCTAAGAATTGCATCTAACCTCTTGCAATTTGAGTTTAGAAAGGCATTTGAGAGCATTTTAGCATTTATCTTGATAATTGTTAGCTTTAGCATTGTTTATCTTTATCATTCTCATTCTAGAACTATCATTAATGAGAGCTTGTTGAGGACTTTGCATTAACATTCTTAGTTAGAGAGCCATAGGATGATTAATTAGTCATTGATTTAGCTAAATAGTTTCTCTATTGTGGTTTAATTTGGTTTCTATTTCATTTATTGTTGATGATTAACCTTAATTCTATGAAGATACTTTTATTAGTATACAAGATGCAAAGTGACCTATCTTATTACATGAAAAGAACTTGAATGGTAACGGACCTTCATATTTTACTTTCCATTTCTTTTATCTTTTGGAAATCATAGCAATAAAATCATCTAGAGTTCTATCTTCATCATCATCATCAAAATTACCAGAAGTGTTTACAGATTTCTTACAATGGATTGTCGCTTTGAAGGTTGTCTCACTTTTTGGTTCTGTCTTGAATCTTGAAATCTCAAAAGTTGAGATCTTACTGATCAAGGTCTCTCTCTTGAAATTAGATGTAATTTACATGGTCTCATCAAGAATTTTGATCTTGTTTTCATATTCTGGAATAAGGGTAGTCATCAAATTGTCCACGATGTCTTCCTATAAGATCTCTCCACCATTATTCCTGATTCCAACAACTACTTCATTGATCCTTTGATTATAAGCTCTGATGTTTTCTTTGGGAAACATCTCTAATGCATTATATCTTTTCTTCCATGTTTTTTTTGTGTGCATCCTTTCCTTGCTTGCCTCCTTCAAACATGTCTTTTAGGTGCTTCCATATCTCATGGGTAGTGTCAACCTTTTTTATCTCTAAAAATTCACTATCAGATAGGGCCCTGATAAAGGATTCTTTGGCAATAGCATTCTAATGAAATAATTCATTTTGTGCTTCTGTAGCATCATCCTTTCCAAGATCTTCTTGGGTAGGAATCTTGGTTGCTTTGATAGTTACATTAAAAACTTCAAAAGCAACGCACTGCAAATGAGTCACCATCTTGTTCTTCCAATCAAGATAATTCTCTCCATCAAACTTGGGACTTTCTTTTCTAAAGAATGAAATCTGATCAACCTCAAGCTATTAAAATTTCTCTCTGAGGCACTTGGCTCTGATACCAATTGTTAGGAATAGTCCCAAGAGATATCTGAGAGGAGGGGGTGAATCAATTATCTACAAGATTCAATTCTTTATCTAATTAAGTATACTTAAACATTGGCATAAACACATTGAAAGAACACATAAACACAATACCAATATTTTGGTTATGGGAAAACCCAAATAGGTAAAAACCCTAGTGGGAATTGACACCCACTAATATTTTGTACTAATGTATTATGATCCTTGCTAGAAGATCCTTTACCCTGTTAGGTGTAGCTTTACAATATACTAAGTACAAAAGACCTGGTCCAGGGTTAGACCCTATTAGGAGTCTTTTAGAGTTATCCTTATTAGGGGAAATGATGCACTATCCAAGAGCTCACTGCTCAAAGGGGTGAAGGCTACAACCTTCTCAATAACATATACACACTATATCTAGATCTTTGTGAACTGTGCTTAAACCTTCTTGTCTGGATCAGTTCCAATGTATAGAAAAATTACTCTACTTGGTCACATTGACCTTTTTCTAATGGTTCCACACTTTGCACACTATGCTCTACTCTTCTTTATCAACCATGAACCACACTCCAATAATCACAACTGACTTAATATAAATATATTTCCTTTAAATGATATGATCAGGTCAGCCTGTTAGAACCAACTTAAAATCATATTAGAGAAATAATAAAAAACTCCAACAAACATTTTGTCAGCTCTACTATGCACACAACACATTCTGGGACCTATCTAATTAAGATAATTGTAGATGCACGCTACACATTGTTGACTCTACAAAAATAACTAGAACTTTCTCCACAAGTTGAATTAACTCATGCAATCTTAACTAAACATCAATAACTCATCTCCAAGCTTAACTCCAAGGATGCATACCCTAAAGATAGGTGCAACTCTGGAACTACTAAAATCTATGTCAGCTCTTCTGAACAATCATAGGAAACTACTACTAGTGAATAGCAACTACATAACTTCACTTGCGTTCATCATCAGACTATGCGTCCATAACTAAAACATCACTAACATGTGTCCATCATAAATCCAAGGGTGCATAGCTCCATGATAATTGTACAAACAATTGTACACACAATACTGCCTGTAACTCTGCTAGGAACACTACTAACTCAAGCTGCTATATAACTGTTTGTACTAATAGTTAACCTATGTGCCCATGATATCAAGCTAATATCATGTCCATGCAACACATACTAAAAGCTTACTTCATAAGACTTCTTTACATGCTACTTTCCATATGTTATCATCAATGACAAACATACAGTCAGTACTGGCCTACTGGAAAATCTCCAACATTCACATGGTGGAATTGTTCCAAACAACCAAGCCCTATTGGAAACCCTAGCTTTAAGCCTTTAATCCATACAGTCTCACTAAAAAATAGATAACTCACAAACCAAGATAGATTAGAACATGAGACCAATTACAAATGGAAGTAGATTCAGGGATTCAAGTTTTGGTTTCACAATTTCATGCTCTCTTGTCTGTACCCATCTATACACTTTAGTTCTCCTTAGGAATTACAGAGAAATGTTGGTATTTTATTGATTTGAAATGCCAAAATTACATATCTTACCTTGCACCCATCTGAAATTGATTTCTAAGGCTTCCCCAATTGGTTACAACCAAATTTTAAACTATATGACCATTAGAGGATTTAGTTACAACTTTTGGCAAATAGTTCTCAAAGTTGCTAAGCAACTTTTACAACATTTTTGCAATTTTTGCATTCTAGGTGACCAAACTTGGTCTAAACCTAATCTAGTGATCCAACCTTGGACTATCCTTCTTATAAGCTTCCATATTTGATCTCCCTAGTGCTATTATAATTTCTTCAAGGGACCAAGGTTCCAATACCAAATATTGATAATATGGTAGTGAACAACTAAGAGGAGTGGGTGAATTAGTTATTTGATTAGATTAATCATAAAACATGCATGCATAAATAATTTAGAATCACATCCAAACAACTTGATGCTATATTTTTATCATACAAAACTTGTTAAGGGAAAAACCATGTTGGGTTTGAGTACTTACAATAATTAAATACATTTTAAGAAGTATAAGCCTATTAAAATATGTTGGGAATGCACTTTCATTTACAATCACTTCCTAGAGATCACTTCTTAACTAAAAATTATTGGGCTCCAACTCTCATTCATGAATGACTGCCTTACTAATTGATCACTACAATGATCTAAGATTTTGTGAACTATGAAAATTATATCAACCTCATTTCTAATATAACTCCAATGTAGTAGAATAGAGATCTCTATTCATCCCCTTATTGAAATAGTTTTTTTGATCAAGTAGTCGGGATCTTCCTCTGCTAGAAATCTCTAGCATCCACATCTATGATTTGAGCCTTCATTTTTTCCCTAATTCATCACCTTATATCACAAAATAGGTCAAAAAACCCTAATTTTCCTTCTTTCCAAATCATTGCAGCAAATATCATATTTAAACTTACCTCTGACCCTCAAATCATAGCTAGAAGTCTTAACAACCACCTCAAGATCATAATTATCTTAGATTTCATGTTATAATAAGGGTTTGGTGACCTAGTTTATGATATTTTTCTCTACTTGAAGTGAACTAATTATTGGCCTTTATAATCAATATCCCATGTACAGGACTCAATATATTCAATTCCTACATCTCACTAGATATTTGAAAATCATATTCCACTAGATAACCTACAATAATTTTGTTACCATCTAACAATATCTCTTTTGATCAATTCCTTCCACTTCTTTGATATTTTAGATTCCATATGTTTTCTCTTTAATATGTTGAAATGAGTTATGAAACATACAACATGCCAATATGCTAATAAATTCATCCTATATGTATATGCATTCTCTATTTTATTGGTCTGTTCAAATTTTATCTAATTGATGTTACTGTTCTTAATTTGTATCTCTAATTGATTCTTGATATTTATAGTTTTCAAGGTAGGTTTTTCTTCCATGAATATACCTTTATTTAATATAATAGATTATGGATCTTGGAGTGTAATATAGGATCATATTTGATGGCTATTATGATTTATATGTGGGTGGTAATTGGGTATGGATTTGAGATTCTTGATATTTTCTTCATCCCCTAAGAGATCATAATATAATGAAAGATTATGAAAATATTTGTATTGAAAAAATCATTATTTTGTGTATTTTCTCTAACTTTGAGTTCATAAAGATAATGCATCATAGTACAACAAAGGAAGTATGTGACAATTTGTATGAAATAGTTTAAAGATATGAGAAATTAAGTAGACAAACCTTTAATAATTAAATTTCATAAATCACTCTGCCCTAGATCTTTAATAAGAGCTTAGTTGTTTCAATATGAAAGTCAACATAGTAAAGATGATGATAGTAGAGGATATAAAAGACAAGGATAAATTATCACAAAATATTGAAAGAGTATAGAAGATAATCATTGATCTATAAATGTAGCTAGAAGAAGAAAACATGATAGAATATATTTTAGATATATTAACGAGTAAAAGCACAAAGATGTATCACATTTCCGGTGTATGATAAGCTCCAAGGCTTGTTTTCACAGCCTCCAAGAGACTTCAGTTGCCTCCTAGTATCCTATTCCTCTATAGGATCTTCCAATAGGCTTATATAATTAACTAAGACCTATTCAAACTCTATTATAAGAGTCAATCTATGAAAACTTCACCTTGAATGATCAACACCCTAGTTTTGATTCACTTCTCCACACTCACTTAGAAGGCTCTAAGTGCCAAATCTCCATAAACATGCTCCAAAATTGTAGGGATGTTCTCCATCATGTAAAAAATCATAATATTTCCCATTTGAAAAATTTTGGAAGGATCTTGAATCATCTTCCTATCAGCTTCATCAATTCATCATGTAGAGACCTTAAAATAGGCCAATTTCCTTGTAGCCTTCACCAGTCCATTTTTCTCCTTTTTAGTAAACGTTTCCCAAAAAAATCAGAAAAATAAAAATTGATTTGGATACCCTTTTTGATGTTTTAAAACTTTCATTAAGGTTTATAGGTCTAAAAGTGACCATATAGGGGGTTCCTACAAACAAGGACAAGAGGCCTAATAGGCCTAATTTCTAGGACTGAACTGTGGTTTTGATAGTAAACTTGTTCAAACCAAATCCTAAATGATTGGTATGACTCCTATATACCTATAATTGATATATATGATGTTTAACTTCATGAAAAATTCCTAGATCAGTATGGATCCATACAACCATGCAATGTTTCTTCATTCTTTTCACCTCTAAACCTCTAACCGAGCTGCACAAACTCGCCTAGTGTCTAGCATATAAAATAGTTCTTCATGCTTTCACAAATAATAAATCATAAAAATATGTACAAAAATTACTCCACTACCATTTTAATCTATCATGAATGATTATCCATGGTTAGATTTCATGGAGGAGCGATGACTCTTTAAACTACTCAAAACAAGTTGAAAATAGACTCCCTGAACTAAAACGCCCAAAACCAGTACTTAGATGAACTCAAAACGACCTGATATTCAAATGAAAAAGTTCATAAAAAACCTATATAACACTAATGCATAATTATATTTAGTCATCCAGTCCATTAATTATGACTGTCCACACAAACACTAGTAAATTTCTGTTAAAAATGCTTGTAGAGCTCTATTAACTTTCTCTAAAACTATTACAATGCATAATGAAACTTGGTGTTAAATTCCTAGGTATCATTAGACAAAATTTAATTAATTTTAGGGCCTATTGGCTGCATTATAACCATCCTATAGCTTAGATAATCCAAAGATACCCAAATGGCATGCACTCTTTTGCAATAATTACAAAAGTGAAGATAACTTATTCTCAAAACTTGGCAACTTTGTCATGTGCCTTAATCCTATATTATAGGATTCATAAACACCTATTTTTCATGTATCCAAGGCCATTTATGACCTTATGGAATCTTTACAATAACCATTATGTGTTTAGAACACATTTAAGACTCCAACTTAAGCTAAGCTCCTAATTTAAAAAATTAAATAAACAACTAACAAAGGCTATTATTGTGACCTTATTCCTAGTGACTAACTCACTTATCCAACATTGAAAATGACCTTTTAAGGTCTAAAAAAAACTAAGCTAACTTCTTGACTTGGCTAGAGTCAAGTACAAGCCAAAAACAAATAAACATTGGAGGCTAGCCTAGGTGCTCCTGCACCATCCTCCCCAAAATTAATAACTTCAGTCCACCCTTGGATTGGTGATGCTAGGATCAATGCCCATCCTTTTGAATTTAGATTCCTTGACCTAAATTGCATCGACAACACTCTGCCCATACCTCTGAATAAGGTGTTCCTTACACTCCTCGAGTCTAGTCTTCTTGTAGATCCTAGTGTCTAGTACACTATCTAGTCCTGTACCTAAAGCAGTAGGATGATGTAAGTTGTCCACATCTTTGATCACCTCATGGATGGTCTGATCACTATCTTTCTTTGGTCCCTTGTAATGGACAAGGTCTGCAATATTAAATATATTAGACAATCCACTATCCTCCAATAGGTCTATCTTGAAGGCATTGTCGCCATACTTCTCCAATATAGGACATGGTCTTGTCCTCCTCATTTGTAGCTTATGAGGTACTCCTTTTGTCAATATAGATTTTTTTAAGTGTACCATGACCAGATCACCAATTTTGAACTCCACTTTCCTTCTACTTTCATCCACCTTGGCTTCGTGCTTGTTGGTGTTGTCCACTAGTGTCTTCCTTACCATTTCATGAACTTCTTGCATGGAAAATGCAAAGTCATCAGCATATGCACTTGCATTGACTCCATCTTTCAAATCCCTTAATTCATAGACACCTCTAGGATGTAGGCCATATACAATTTCAAATGGACTCTTCCTAGTTGATCTATTTATGGTGTCATTATAGGCACATTCATCTTTCCCAATCAACTGATCCCATTGCTGACCATACTCCTTAGTTAGGCATCTTATAATATTTTCAAGGCTTCTATTAACAATCTCAATTTGACCATTGGTTTCGAGATGGTAGGCTGATCCAAAAGATAAGTTGGTGCCCAATCTTTTCCAAAGAGTCTTCCAAAAATGACTAATAAATTTTGTGTCTTTGTCTGATACAATGTTGATAGGTAGTCCATGTATTCTCACTATCTCTTTGAAGAATAGAGATGCTATTTGACTTGCATCATTTTTAGTCTTGCATGGCAAAAAGTGAGCCATCTTACTAAACCTATCAAAAACAACATAAATGCTATCCATCCCTTGTCTTTTCTTGGGTAACCCAACTATAAAATCCATGCTTAAGCATTCCCATGGCCTAGTAGGAATAGGTAGTGGCTAACAAAGACTACAATTTGTAGAAGTTCCCTTGGCCTTTTGACATACTACACAACTCTCCACATACCTCCTAATATCAAGATTCATTCTAGGCCAAAATTAAAACCTTGAAACAAGGTCTTGAGTTTGAGTGATCCCAAAGTGACCACTCAAAGCACCATTATGCTTTTCTTAAATCAAATTCTCTCTAATAGAGCCTCTAGGAACACACAATTTATTCCCTTTGAACAAGAGATCACTTTTCCAAGTATAATCAACATATTTATTATGAAAATAATTCTTGTATTCAGCACATACCTTGTAGATGTTAGCAAAGTCCTCATCATCTACATATAGATCCTTGAAATGATCTATCCCCATGCTTTTCAATTTAATTTCTTGTAGTGTGAGGGCTCTTCTTGACAATGCATCAGCCACCTTATTTAGTACACCCTTCTTGTGCTTGATATTGAAGGTGTAAGCTTGTACATACTCAACCCACTTCATGTTCTTGTGACTCAACTTCTCTTGTGAATTTAGGAAAGTAAGTGCTTGATTGTCTGAATAGACAATGAATTCTTTTGGAAGCAAGTAATGCCTCCACTTTCTTAGAGCTTGGCCCAATGCATACATCTCTAAGTCATATGAGGAGTACTTCCTCTTAGCCTTACTTAACTTTTTAGAATGGAAAGCCATCGGTTTGCCCTCTTGGCTTAGAACAACACCAATTGCTACATTGCTAGCATCACATTCAATTGTGAATAGCTTCTCAAAGCTTGGAAGCACTAAACTAGGTTGGGTAGCTATCCTCTCCTTCAAAAACTCAAAGCTCTTGTTAGCATCTTCATTCCACAGAAACTTGGTTTTCATTCCTCCTTTGATAGTGTCTAATATAGGAGCACAAATTGCACTAAATTTTCTTATGAACTTTCTATAGTATTGTGTAAGACCATGAAAACTCCTTACCTTAGTTTTTGACATTGGAGTATGCCAATTCATGATAGCCTCCACCTTGCTCTTATCCATTTTCAGATTTCCATGTGATAAGACAAACCCAAGGTACACTAATTCTGATTTGATGAACTCACACTTCTCCAAGTTGATCATCAACTTCTCATCATGCATCTTCTTGAAGAAAATGTCAAGGTGTTCCAAATGCTCACTCTTTGTCTTGCTAAAAATTAGTATATCATCTAGATATACAACTACAAACTCACCTATGTATTTGTTGAGTACTTCATTCATGAGCCTCATGAATGTGGAGGGGGAATTTGACAAACAAAATGGCATGACAAGCCATTCATATAGCCCTTCATTGGTCTTGAAGGCTATCTTCCATTCATCACCTTCATGGATTTTTATTTGGTGATAGCCACTCTTCAAGTCTATCTTTCTATAGTACTTTGCTTCACCTAAATAGTCCATTAAGTCTTCAATCCTAGGGATATGGAACCTATACCTTATGGTTATCCTATTGATAGCCCTTGAGTAAGTACATAGCCTCCAAGTTCCTCCTTTCTTAGGTGCAAGTATGGTAGGTACATCACATGGACCAATACTCTTCCTAATTAGGCCTTCATCTAAGATCTCTTGTATTTGCCTTTCTATTTCCTCATTTTGTTGAGGGGTCATTTTATAAGAAGCTTTCTTAGGTAGGGTAGCTCCTGGGATAAGGTCTATCCTATGGCTTATGGATCTTTGAGGGGGTAAGGCTAATGGTTTTCAATCACTTACAATACCATGGTAATTCTGCAACATACCTTGAATCTCCCTTGGTAATTTAGTCTTCTTAGTCACCTTATATTCACCTCCTTCTCATGGTTTCAACACCAATGCATAGGCTATGCCTTCATTCTCTTCCATGGTTTGTAGGAACTCTTTTTCACTCACCATAAGTACATTTGGACCTGTTGTCTTTATTTCAATGTCCTCCAACAATGACTAAATTTTGAAGGTTACATTGTCCTTCTTGAAAGAATAGGAATTCTTCCCCCCATCATGTATGGCTTGGTGGTCAAATTTCCATGGTCTACCTAGGATAAAATGACATGCATCCATATGCAACACATTGAAAAACACTTTGTCTTTTTTCCTTCCAATGGAAAACTCCACCCATGCTCGCTCATTCACTAACACATGTAGGCCTTTGTTAAGACAAGTGAACTTGTAAGGATTGGTATGGGATATTATTTTCAACTTGAGCTTTTTGACTACTTCCTTTGATACTATATTATTAGTAGAGCCTAAATCAATGATGACCCTACATACTTTCCCGATTATCTTGCATTTGATTCTAAACAAAGATCTCCTTTGGCTTGGCTCCTCCTTCACCGGTTCCTTGATTAGAGTCCTCATCATGAGGTTCTCTCCTTCCTCTAAATTTAATGGAATCTTAGAATGCTTATCTGATGCATTTGTGTCTTCATGAACAAGGTTATCTCTCTTATCACCTCCTTGTGATGAACCACCTTTCTCAGGGCATCTATAGGCAGGTTGTCCCATTTGATTACAATGGTAGCACTTTATATTGGCAAAATAATTGCTTCTTCCTCCTTGTGATGAACCACCACTTCTTCCTCTAAATATAAAGTTATAATTTCTTCCTCTACCACCTCTACTTGAGCTTCCTTCTTACTGCTCACTAAATTGTACCTGACGTTGAGCTCTTGAATTAGAACTTCTTCCACCATAGCCACCTCTTTAACCTTTGGTATCTTTTCCTTTTCCTTTACCCTTGGAGATTTCTTGCTTTCTCTTTCTCTTCTCCTCTATCTTCAAGGCCATTTGATAGCATTTCCTAATGTATTTGAAGTTCACAAGGCTCATCTCTTCTTGAATTGACCATTTGAGGTCATTCAAGTATCTTACAAGCTTAATACTCTCATCTTCAACTACCTTGGATCTCAAAGATAGTTTTTGAAATTCCTCAGTGTAGGCTTGGACATCTAGTTCCTTTTTCCTTAGAAAGGTAGTTTTTCTTTACTTTCAATACCATTCCCTTCCATGTCACAATAGGACCTTTTCCATCCTTTTCCCTCTCAGTTTGCACAAACTTCCACCAAGTAAGAGTTGAACCTCCTAGTCTAGACTTAGCCACCATAACATTTTGTGCCTTTGAGATAAAATCACATTAAAAATGGTTCTCAATACTATCAATCTAATCCACAACTGAATCTAGATCCATTTGTCCACTAAAGAGTGGGACACCTTCCAAAGTATTGCCACTCAATGCCTTCAATGCTTTTAAGAATGGCTCTTCAGGAAGGACGGGGTCAAGATTTGGTGCTTCTTCCTCCAACTCCAATTATTTCTCCTTTGCTTCAACTTCTTCTTTAAGGTCAATCTACTCTTTGACCCTATCATCTTTGTCTTGGACTTCACTCAAGAGTTGCTCTATTTGAGCTAGTCTTTGCCTTAACAATTTATTATCCTCTTCTTGTTCCTCAACCTTCTTTGCTAGTTAAGAATTAGTCACCATGGATCTATCTTGTGTATTCTCTCCTACTAATTTAGAAGATTGTAACATTCACCACAAGCTTGATCAACCAAGCTTTGATACCGATATGGTGTATGATAAGCTCCAAGGCCTATTTTCACACCCTCCAAGAGACTTCACTTGCCTCCTAGTATCCTATTCATCTATAGGATCTTCCAATAGGATTAGATAATTAACTAAGACCTATTCAAACTCTTCTATAAGAGTCAATCTCTGAAAACTTCACCTTGAATGATCAACACCCTAGTTTTGATTCACTTCTCAACACTAACTTAGAAGGCTCTAAGTGTCAAATCTCCATGCTCCAACATTGTAGGGATGTTATCCATCATGTAAAAAATCATAATGTTTCCCATTTGAACCATTTTGGAAGTTTCTTGAATCATCTTCCTATCAGCTTCATCAATTCATCTTGTAGAGACTTTAAAATAGGCCTATTTCCTTGTAGCCTTCACCAGGCCATTTTTCCCCATTTTAGTAAAATTTCCCAAAAAGTTAGAAAAATAAAAGTTTATTTGGATACCCTTTTGGAATTTTTAAAATTTTAATTTAGGGTTCTAGGTCTGAAAGTTACCGTACAGGGGGTTCCTACAAACAAGGACAAGAGGCCTAATTTCTAGGACTGAACTGTGGTTTTGATAGCAAACTTGTTCAAACCAAATCCTAAATGATTGGTATGACTCCTAAATGCATAGAATGGATAGATATGATTTTTAACTTCATGAAATTTTTTTGGAGTAGTACGAATCCATACAACCATGCAATGTTTCTTCACTCTTTTCACCTCTAGACCTCTAACCGGGCTCCAGAAACTCGCCTAGGGCCTAGCATATAAAATAGTTATTCATGATTTCACAACTCCTAACTCCTAAAAAATATGTACAAAAATGAATCCTCTACCATTTCCATCTATCATGAATGATTATCCATGGTTAGATTTCATGGAGGAGCCATGACTCTTTAAATTACTCAAAACAAGATAAAAATAGACTCCCTGAACTAAAATGCCCAAAACCAGTACTTAGATGAACTCAAAATGACCTGATATTCAAATGAAAAAGTTCATAAAAAATTGGTAGAGCACTAATCTAGAATTATATTTATTCTTTCAGTCCATTAAGTATGACTATCTACACAAACACCAATAAATTTCTATTAAAAATGTTTGCAGAGCTCTATTAACTTTCTCTAACACTATTACAATGCATAATGAAACTTGGTGTTAAAGTCTTAGGTATCATTAGATACCATTTCCTTCATTTTAGGGCATTTTGGCTGCAGCATAACTATCCTATAACTTAGGGAATCCAAAGATACCTGAATGGCATGCACTCTTTTGCAATAATTGCAAAATTGAAGATAACTTCTTCTCAACACTTGGCAACTTTGTCATGTGCCTCAATCCTATATTATAGGAATCATAACCACATATGTTTCATGGATTCAAGGGAATTTATGACCTTATGGGATTTTTACAACAACCATTATGTGTTTAGAACACATTTAAGACTCCAACTTAAGCTAAGCTCCTAACTTAAAAAATTAAATAAACAACTAACAAAGGCTATTATTATGACCTTAGTCCTAGTGACTAACACACTTATCCAATGTTGAAAATGACCTTCTAAGGTCTAAAAACAACTAAGATAACTTCTTGACTTGGTTAGAGTCAAGTACAAGCCAAAACCAAATAAACAATGGAGGCTAGCCTAGGTGGTCCTGCACTAGTTTCAGGCTAACTTATTAGCACAACTGAATTTGAGTATTTCTAACTAAAAAATATTATTTTTAAATATATGGTTAGCTATATTCATTAGATAAGTACCTCAAATTTTACAATTGGAAATATCTATTAAATGCACTTTTTATACCAATTTGTGTCCAATTACAAAAGAAAAAAAATTATTTCAAAAAAGTGATGTTTCAATATCTCCTACTCTTTTTAATGATATTTTAAAAATATATATATAAAAAACCTTATGTAGAGCTCAGATTCAAGATTATTTTCATATAAGTTTGATAGTATTTTGATTAGATCTAATAGATTATAATTTCAAAATACTACAAATAGGTATTTTATCATTTGAGAAGATGCTGCTTCAAATAAAGAACAAAAATAGTAAATCATTGTATCATCTTAAAATGGAAGAACTTCCATCTTCATAGGTTTAGCACCCTCTTTTGGTACATTTATCATGATAGACTTGCATTTAGGATGCACTATGTACTTATCTTCCTCATTCTAGGTGAAATTAGGGTTAGGATCCTGAGGATTCTCCTTAATTTCCCTTTCTCATGGCTCTATTTTCTAGGTAGGACTTAGAAATAGGTCCTCCTCATCCTCATCACAAAAATCAATGGATTTTATGTCTATCCCTAGCATTCTATACTATCATGATATCATTTCTAGGTTTCTAGGCATCCCTAGGACCTCTTGACCTAGTTTTGAGTGAATCTGGCCCCAGGGTCAGATTCAAGGTCGAACCTAACTAGGTCAAGATTGAGCTTGAACTTGGCTAGGTCAGGTCCAACCTTGATTTTGATCCCTTCCTTGAAATCCTCAAAATCCTTGATTTCTGGGCATCGGGCTTTCAGGATATTTGTTTTCCCGCCTCTAGGTCAACCATTTTGGATTTCTAGATGGTAAATCTTCTAATTGCACATTATCTAGGTATATTTTATAAATGTTCTGACCTAATTGGGATTTAATTCTCCAAGGTAGCCCCTCTAGAGGATTATGCCCTAGTTCACTATAAAAGGAGGCCTTCCTCTATCATTTTCTCCAACCACTTTCATGATCAAGCTCTCAAGTGCAAGTAAGCAAGAAAGAAGATCAAGAATTCAAGCCTTTAAGCATTCAAGCATTCAATTCATCAAGAAGATCCATTAGAAGCCATTAAAAGATTCAAGCTCTATGGAGCTCTGTTGTTGAAGATTCCTCCATTTCCATTCAACCTCTTCCAAATTCAAGATCCATTAAAGATTGGTGTTGAAGATCTAAAGACAATTGATTGGAGACATTCTACATTTGATTCTACATTCATCCATTCTTGTGGATTCAAGGATTCAAATCCTCCAGAAGGGTTTCAACTCAAGAAAGGTGAATTATTCCATTTACTTTGTTTATTCTAGCAATTTCAATTCAATTTCAAGGTTAATTCCTAAATTGGGGTTTTACTGAAGCAAACCCCTCCCCCAAAAAAACAAAACCATTTTTCTTATAGGTACAGGTGTGGAATTTTGGATCTGAGATCACATTTGGATACCCTTTTTGAAAAACTTTTGAGATCCATGAACAAAGTCAGAATCGACCTTCAGAATAAAAATGTAGCCCCTGACCTGGTCAGTTACAACCTTGATCCTAACCTAGTCATGTACAACCTCGATTTTGACCTGATTCAATCTTAGAAAAAGATTTCTGGGATTTGTAGATCTCACAATTTTGGTTCAAAATTGTAGAAACAAATAGTTTTTGAGATCATTTGATAGGGTTTTCATCTGATTATTTTTAGAAGGTAAGTACCTTTATTTCTTAATTTCAATAATAATCATCTATATTTACTTTCCATATCAATACAATTTCATGCAAGTGTAAAATATTGGCTTTGGGGTCTCTTTTATGTACAAACCATTGTTCTAGGATCCCATCCTTATTTTATCCTTTACAATAAGTACATTACTAAGCTTCCATTTTAACCATATTCATTTTGGTGAACCCATTTACAACAACTCTTTCTTTTATGGTGTTAGATTTAAATCTTGTATGATTCTTATTTTGAGTACTTTGATGATGCTTTTATTGTACAAGAGAATAGATTCCCTAATGAGGTACATGGTAGTGAAGATGAAAATGGTTCAAATATGATTTCTATGGATCCTATTCCTATTTCACTCTCCTCCACAACCTCTCCAATTGACCTTTACCATAGGGTGTGTGTATAGTTACCTTCATGTCCCACTATTTGCAACATTGATAAACCTAAAATGATATATCCTACACCTTTGATGATAGTAAAATGATGTCCTCATATAACAATTAAGGGTAAACCTAGAGATCATTTGGATTTCTTTGATAACACTGATTTTGTTTCACATGCTTATGGCACATAGAATAACCCTCAGCCTACTATTCTAGTTTCTTTACCTCCTTCTCAACCTATGCTTCCTCAAGCACCTAGGTATCCATCTGCCTTTATGGAGTACAACTTAGTTGACCAATTATGTGCTACTCCTGCTAAGATTTCTTTGTGGGAATTACTTTAAACCTCCTCGACATATCATGAGCCATTGCAAAAATCCCTATCTACTCTTCCTGCTTCACCTCCTAATCAAGAAAACATTCATTCTATTTTGGATTGTATGCATACTATGCCTTCTGTACCTCCTATTGTATTTTTTTATAATGATTTACCTTCCCTAGAGGTGTAGAATCAATATGATGCTCCTATAGTGGCTGTCTCTATTAATTAGAGTATCATTCGATGAATCTTAATTGATAATGGATCTAGACTTAATGTTTGTAGCATGGATATGCTCAAGGCAATTAAGGCTGATTTATCTACTATTCAACCTGATAATGTTCGTATATGTGGATTTGATAATATTGTGAAAAGAACTTTGGGCATTATTACCTTACCTATTAAAGTAGGTCTAGTTATTCTAAATACTCCTATTCATGTTATTCCTTGACCTTTCAACTATAACCTTCTTTTAGGAAGACCATGGTTACATACTATGCATGCAGTTCCTTCTACTCTTCATCGCAAGGTTAGGTTCATTTATAATAACCTAATGTATACATTATATGCAAGTGATGCCCCAAACCCTTGCTTAAATGCAGAATGTGCTAAGAAATCTGAACCTATTCAACCTCATAAAGAGATTGAAAAATAATCAGAGATACAACAATCTGAGATAAAACAACTTGAGACTCAACAACAAGAAGTTCCATCTTCTTCTTCTTCCTTGACTAAGGATGATTGGGGGACATTGGATTTTAACCCTACGTTTATTGGAGAATATAAGGTCTCTGATTTAGAATTCATGAAGCAACATAACGAATTTGAGGAAAAAAGTTTTTATTTCTTCTCCATTGTTCGAAGAATTAAAAAGTAATTTTGTTGCCACTTTGATCAATGAAATGCTTGACACTATAAAGCCTGATTGTTATGACATTGTGACATATGCCACTCCTTGGACTCCTTCTGACATGACTGATCAAGATGGCCCTGGTTATCATTTCCTTAAGAAATTAGGATTTAATGGGAAAGGATGTGGTAAATATGAACAAGGTATGCAAGTACCTTTGGATAATGAAGTCTATGATCATACATATGGATTAGGATCCAATCCTTATAGACAACCATTGGCTTTTCCTCTTAATGTTAATCATATTTGCAGTGGATAGTTGCAGTTGGTTAACCCATTTCTTATTAACCTTAATAAACAATTTTCTTTGGATATTTTTCCTAAGGATGAAGCCTTAATGGAATTTTTAGGGGTTTATGAGGATCTACCTAAGTTTCATCACAAATGAGGAAACCCTTATTGTTTAAAAATAGATGCTTATTTTGGAAAACATGAAGAATAGGATATCTTTCCTTTACTGATGAATTCTTTGATAAGAAGTGATTTGTTAATTACCGATACTACTGATATTCAAGTGGATGAAAATGATTCTGAAAGGATGCTCAAAATTAGAAAATGTTTGAATCGGGATGAACGTGATCAGTTGGTTTCCCTTTTGCTTGAATTTAAGGATATATTCACTTGGACATATTCTGATATACCAGGTATAGATTCTAAGATTGTTACTCATAATATTCTTTTAAAGCCGAATATGAAACTAGTAAAACAAAAAATTTGAAAGATGAATCCATGAATTGCTTTGTTTGTCAAAGGTGAAATTGAAAAATTATTAGATTCTGGATTTATTTGTTCTATTGATTACTCAGATTGGATTTCAAACATTGTGCATGTGCATTGATTTTAAAGATTTAAATAAGGCATCCTTGAAGGATGATTTCCTGCTACCTAATATTGATATGATTGTGGATTCAACAACAAGCCATGCTTTACTATCTTTTATGGATTGTTTTTTGGGATATAATCAAATTTTTATTCCCCTTGAAGATCAATTTAAGAATGCATTTATAACACCTTGGGGAACCTTTTATTGGGTCATGATGCCTTTTGGATTAAAAAATGCAGGAGCAACTTATCAACGGGCCATGACTTTAATTTTTCATGATTACATTCATAAGATCCTTGAAGATTATGTGGATGACATTTTGGCAAAATCCATACAAAGAGAAGATCACATTACTATTTTATGATAGATATTTGAAAGGATTAGAAGTTATAATATGAGATTGAATCCTAAGAAATGTGTTTTTGTAGTTGATTCTAATAAATTATTAGGATTTCTAATCTCTATGCAAGGCATCAAAGTAGATACTAAAAAGATTGAAGCTATTGTTAATATGCCTCCTCCTACAAACATTTCTCAGTTATGAAGCTTACAAGGAAAAATACAAGCTATTCATCGCTTTATTTATAATTTATCGAACCAAACTATCCCTTTTACTTCCTTGCTTAGAAAGGATACCACTTTCTCTTGGAATGAGTTGTGTAAACAAAATTTTGAGCAATTTAATGAGTATCTTGTGATTCCTCCTATCTTGCAGTCTACAAATTTTGATAAACCATTTCAATTATACACTTCAGCAACTCCATGGGCTGTGAGTGTGTTGTTAGCTCAAATTGATGATAATGGTAAAGAAACACATGTGTATTACATTAGTCAAACTTTACTTGATTATGAAACATGATATACAGAGAATGTTTAGCCATAGTTTATGCATGTCAAAAACTCAAGCATTATCTTATAAATGCTAAAGTTAATGTGATTGTCAAGTTTTATCTTTTGAAACATCTTTTCTCACAAAATGGTCTCTCTGGTTGGTTAGCAAAATGGGTTATGTTGCTCACCGAGTTTGATCTTAATTTTATTTCTTAGAAATCTATTAAGGGACAAGCATTGATAGATTATCTAGCTGAAGCTCCTTGTCCTTACCTAGATGAAATTTCTACTTCCATAGAATTTCCTAATGATAATATCCTAGCTATTCAATAGGATGATATTTGGGAATTATATTTTGATGGGTCTAAGTGTAAGATAGGTTCTGGTGTGGGTATCATCTTGATTCCCCCTAAAAAAAAAGCCATCCCTTTATCATATAAATTAACCTTTCCTTGTACTAATAACATTATGGAATATGAAGCTCTTATAGCTAGATTACGAGTAGCTTCATCCCTCAATATCCAACATTTACAAATATATGTTGATTCGCAACTAATAGTTGAATAGATTAAAGGAGGATATCAGACTAAAAATGCTAGAATGACACAATATAGAGATTTAGCTCTTGATGTGCTTTCACAATTCTCCTCTTATATGATTTAGACTTTACCTAGGAAGGACAATCGACATGCAGATGCCATGGCTAGTGCAGCTTCCTTGGTTTGTCTCGAGAACAATGCAGAAAATTTTCAATTTACTACACAAACTCTTAAATGCCCTACAATTTCTAATAAGATCACCTTTGACTATTTCAATTTGCATTTAAATGAATGGTATTCACATATTTTTCATTTTTTGAAGGATGGTACCTTTCTTGAATAAGCAACAAGGAACATGTGTAATCGTATTAGGAAACTTGTGCACAATACATCATTTTAGGAGATATGCTTTATAAATGCTCTTATGAAGGATTATTATTATGATGTCTCAGTAGAACTAAAATTCCTGTAGCTTTAGTAGAAGCTCATTCTGGTTCTTGTGGGGGACATTTTGGTGGAAAATCCCTGGTTAATAAATTGCCTCGAATGGGATATTATTGGCAAACAATGGAACAAGATTCTTTCATGTTTGTTAAGAAATGTCCTCAATGTCAATAACATAGTAATTTGATTCATGCTCCTGCTCTTGAGCTTCGTAATCAAGTCTCTCCATGGCCTTTTAGTGTTTTTGGTTTTGACCTTATTGGAAAAATCTCACCAAATTCTTCTCAAGGGCATACTTACATTCTAACCACTAGGGATTACATCACAAAATGGGTTGAAGTTGTCCCTCTTCATTCAAAAACAATGGATGTTATTTGTGATTTCATCCTTAATAACATTATAAAAAGATTAGGTATTCCTTCGAAAATAATTTAGGATAATGGAACATCTTTTAAAAAGAAAGAAGTCACAAAATTCTTGGAGAAATATAGGATTGAACATAGATTTTCAACTCCTTACTATCCTCAATCTAATGGAAAAGCTGAAGCATCAAATAAAATTATTCAACAAATCTTGAGAAAAATAGTTAATAAAAATGCAAAATATTGGCATACTCAATTGACTTATGCTTTATGGGCCTACAGGGCTAGTGTTCATACCGCCACAGGTACTTCTCCTTATAACCTTATCTATGGTACTAATGCTATTATGCCTTTGGAACTACAAATACCCTCTTTACATGTTTCATTTCATGGGATAATTGATAAAGATACTTTTCATGAACAACGTTTACAATAATTAGAAATGTTGGATGAACAATGAATACATGCTTTAGAACATATAAAAGCTTGTCATAAATCTCTTCAGAAACAATACAATCGCAAGGTTATTGAATGGATATTTTTGGTTGGTGATTTAGTCCTTTATGAGAATCAATGGAATGTGAATGCTTTACCTAGGTGAAAAAGGAAATTTTAGCCCTAATTGGCTTGGACCTTTTGTTGTTATTGAATACTTTGGTTTAGGTGCTTACAAACTTGCTGATATGGATGGTGTTTCTTTTAAGGAACCCATTAATATTATACATCTTAAATGTTATTACCCTTAATCTCATTTGTTCCATGTGCATTTATGTGTTCCTTATAAAGATTTATGTTATAAGTTATGTAGTTTTAGTAAAAATTACATATTGAATATGTTGATGCACTTTCTTTCTTTCTTTATTTCTATTAAGTTTTATATTGATGAAGGCATAGTAATCAAACATAAAACTAATCAGTAGGGAAAGTTTTTCATTCATCAAAAATTTATATTTTCAAGTTTTGATACATATGAGGCCAATGGCCCTATCTGTCACTATGTCTATCACTATGTCACTCTGATAGCCGATGACTCCTAGATCTCTCTGCTCTGTGATGGGAAGATGAAGATTTGTGTGTTTATGTATGGCTCCTAGATATGCTCATACCCTATACACATTCATGAAGACTCTGTATCTCTTCCATCATCTTCTCCTTTCTTTCTTTGACATCCTCAACTCTCGCTAGATACATACAAAGATGTCAACATGTTTTCCAGGATCTCTGTGACCAATGGAACACTCTCGCTCATCGGCTGGTAGTCGGTAGGATATAATGTTATCCTTGAGAACCTCTGATACAAAGCTCCTCCACTCCACTATGCTTGCAGTAGAAAGAAAAACTTCTATCAATCTAGTATCCTATCTATTTTAAGTCAAATCATATATTCAACCAATTATCAATCAAATTTATACCTGGGTCTCCCTCCTAAATGTCACTAAAATGCCTAGATGGTGCAGGAATGGAGTAACTACTCTCTCTATGCTCACTATATCTAGGTCTTTCTGGTGGCGTCTCTGTGTGGGGTTTTGGGGGCCATCATGATCTCAGTGGTGATGCATGAGTGATAGGTATATCTACACCAGTATCACCAGCTAAGGGCATGTCCTTAGCTCTCTCCTCTGGTCTCTCCTTCTTCATGGGCTCTCCCTTAGATATATTATCCTCTTCATCTCTGATATCCTCATCCTCCTTAGTGGCTCCACTATCTTGATGTGTCCCCTCTATAAAGCCTAGATAACCTATAGGATAATCCTTGGGAAGGATAAGATGGGTCCCCTGCATGATCTAGTACTTGATGTAATCTTTGCTAATGCCTGAATAGGCTACATCTAATGGTACCTCTATATTCTCTCTCTCCTCTGCATCACTATCCTCTATGTCTACTATTGATGGTCGGTGTATGGTGCCAGGTCTATGATAGTATCTCATCGAATAAACATAGCGAGGTACTACCTTAGGGACTCCCTGTAATAGGTCGAACTATCTCTTCACCTGATCATAATAGTAGGGCATCACTATATGACTTTGATGAACCTCTAGCAGCTTACGCTACTATGAAAGTCTCATTTGGAATTGTGTATTAGGCCACTCTATCATCTGACAGTAGGGTCTCCATATCACATCGGTCCTAGCAATACGGTCTAGATGTACTCTCCAATAGAGCATATCCCCAAATTGCCAAACATCTCTCAAAGGATATGTGAAGGCTCTCACTATGCTCACATCTACCATCATTGGCACTCCCTATGGATGTGTACATATGAAATGGTAAAAAATCTATATCTATAGAACTATGCATGTCGATAGACTCTCCCACTAATACTTCACTAGCTGACCTAGCTCATGTTATAGCTGAGCAAGCATGTTGTAACCCCATGAGAACATAGTCCTCTCTCTCTCTCCATCTTCTATATAAGATGTGTCAGAGGTGAACCAAATATGGTACCCTTTGATTTGGGTAACACAACCAAGGGTACTATACAAAACATCACCTTCTGTACTAAAGGTTTAGCACCTTATAATATGAAAGATAGTAGGATCTGATCTGACAGTGTTCGCATCAGTGGATGTAGACCTGTACAATACTCTATGTCTACATGGATCTCCTCACAACCATGTTGTTGTCTAGGTCTGATGGTCTCCCCTTGGACTAGAAGCCACATAATCCTGTAGATATCCTCTAAGGTCACTGTGATCTCACCAGAAGGAAGATGGAAGGAGCATGTATCCTCATCCCATCTATCTATCAGAGCCCATAGCATAGTTCGATGTAGTCTGATCTATGGAAGGACTAATACCTAGTATAGTCCTACATCCCTCACTAACTGCATCCCCTCATCATCAAGCTTGGACAGTCTCTCCTTGACATTCACTAGCAATTCCCCAAAGGGATGCTCTCGAAAGCATACTAGGTCCTACAAGCACAAACAAACATCATATCAGTCATCTATATCATAAAATCTACAAATCTAATTGAACTAGGTGAAAGTTGACCTCAGTTACGTCAATTCTGACCTTACTAGGTCAATGTCAACTTTATTGGGTGAGGGTCGACCCTTTTGGGCCAAGATCAACCTCATCCCAATAACTGACAAAAACTCTCTCTAGTCAATGTCAACTTTCATCGGTCAAAGTTGATCTAGAGGGGTCAATATCGACCTAAATGGGTTAGGATCAACCTAAAGGGGGTAAATTTGACCTACCCTATAAAAATAGGAATTTGGAAAGAACAAAGATGGATAATGACAAAACTCACCTCAGGTAGTGCTCGTCTGGTAGCTAGGCTCTGTCTCAGCATCTCCAAGTGTGTTGCTGGAATCTCCTCTCTTCTTGGCATCTTGCTTTCCCATTTCAAATTTTTAAATGGTAAGAATGAGTAAGTATTTCTTTTCATCTCTTTTTATATGTTAAAATTAGGGTTTCTTTAGGGTAAAGTCAAAATCTCTTGCTTATGCATTTAGATAGACATCCACTATTTTCATCATAACTTGACTTTGGTAACTCTATTTTCAGTGTCGTCAGTGGCATTGGAATCATGATTCAGATACCTAACTACTTGAACTAGTTTAGGAAGGTTAGGAATCCTTCTAATTTGTTTAGAAAATGAATTTTCAACACTTTGTATATCCAGTATATAGATTTTTTCTTATCACCCTGTTTCACCCTTCTGAAGTAGAAACTCGAAACAGGGGGGGCATAAGGGGCTCTATACACTTATCAAATTATCATATAGTAAGATTTAGGTGTTTTATAGATTTCCATTAACCTTGTATTTTGCAAGTTCTAATAGTTGTAGGATCTTTACATTGAGTACTTGGCTATATCCTTTTCATTTACTATGATGTTTTCTTACTTTAGCTTTGTGAGGCCTCACCCCATGACATCAGCTCATAACAGATTTATTTTTCCATACTTAGACTCATGATGACACTTTTATGCTATTTTATTTGATGGACTATTGAGACAGGGACATTATGATACTACGTGATGATTTATGTTATGTGATGATGATATAGGATTTTCACTAGGATGCTATTTAGTAGGTTAAGAACAATAATAATTGAAGCATCTTTGATTTATAGATACATGATATCTTGATGTTACATTATATAGAAAATTCATGGAATGGATCATGGATAGTATATTGGATGGAACATTATGTATCATGTTAATCCTGACTTTATGTGCTTTAGAATTGCAATATTGATGATGAAATGTTGTGAATTATTATGAGATGCAATTAGAAATTGTGATGAATCAGAATGTGATTTTAATGCATTTTAATTTCATGTATATGTATATGATATTTAAATTTTCATGAGCTACTGATGCTTTGTCAAGTGTGCAGGTAAGGCCATGGAAATTTTGGGGAAATTAAAGATGGATAAATAGTGAAAACCCTGTTAAGCCAAGGTTAGCTCCAAAGGGAGAAATTAACCTCGTTGTGAAGTGTTAATTTTGTAATGTGATGTATGAATGTTAATTGTAGTATTATGTTTATTTTTACTTCATTATTAGTCTACTAGGCATGCCATGTGTATTGTTGTCATGTGAGTTATTTGTGGTGTCAATTGACACATGTCTTGTGAGTTAGCATGACCAAGTATTTAATGTGTGTAGTGGTCTCTAATTTTAGGGTGTCATGAATGGATTCTCTTTCATTTTCAGATTCATGGTTTGAGTAGCCTTTTGAATGGGTTTTAATGGTCATTTATGTTAGTGGAGGTTAAAAATAGGATACCCCATAGTGGTGTCCTATGTTGGGAGTCAAATTTTGACTAGTACGATGAATTTTGACTATTTTTGCCATTCCAAAAGATGCCCCTTTGAATAGTGACGAAAATTGCAAGAACCACTCTTGATTTTGAATTTTTGAATTTTCCCTCTTATGTTTGGTTTTTCTTCTTAAGGGGGAGGGAAAATTGTTGGGTAATTGCCCACTCTCCAACTTTTGGAGACTTGTGAATTTGTGAAGTCTTGGGAGTTTGATTTTGGAGTTCTTGGAGGATTTTGGAATTGAATTGCAAAAATAGGAGGATTGTTGGAAAATCTCTTCTCAACATCTTTCCAAAAGCTTGGACCAAGGTTGGGTCATGAAACCTCTTGTTATTTACTTTGTTGTTAAGTCATTTTACTTTACTCATGATAGACTTGTGTAAGAAATATGTATTTGAGTGTCTTCATGTCTTATGTATTTTGAATTTTCTATTGTGCAATGTTTCTTGGGGGATTGTGCAAGGCTAAGCTCACCCTTGGGAGGGAAGAGAGCCTTGATGGGTGAAGGGCACAAGTTGCGACTACCTTCTAGTGGAGAGTCCTTCCTCTACATGGGAAGGGAATAAAGCATGGTTGTATGGGTGGCCATGTGAATTCTTGTTGGGAGACATAAGGGTGTTGTATGGTATGTGTATGAGAAGGGTGGATGTATGTTAAATGGCCTTGTGAAGGCATGATATATTGATTTGATGCCTTGTAGAAGGTTGTATTATTATTTTTTGCACTGGGCAATCTCCTAGATTGTAGCTTCCACCTTCACCCCTACAATGAGTCCAGTGAGACTCTTGTTGTGATAAGCCTTAGGAAGGGAATTTGGTGTTGTGTAAATGCTATTTATTTTTACTTGTGCGTGTGTTGTTTGTATGTTTGTAATACCCTTATCCATCCTTGTTTTCCCCACCTATGGTTGGGAGGTGAGCCTCCATGGCCCTGTGGGTTTGTTTTGCAGATTTGAAGGAATTAAATTGCTAGTTTGATAGAGCTAGAAGGAAGATAGACTTTGGCTACTTCATGCATTTGGAATTGATAGGTCTCAAGCCACTATGTAATTGATTTGTTTAAAGGCTATGTCTAAATGCCTAGCATTGATATGCTTGTAAAAATAATTTAGTTGAAATACTTGGTCTAAGTCTACTTGAGAACTAAAATGTTTATGAGGAAAAGTTGATTTTCCCTTATATCATATGATCATGTTATTGTTGTTGGAGTTATAGGATATCAAAGAAAATGCCTTGCTATTGATTTATTTAATTCTCACAAAAAAAATAAAATGATATTTAATATTATGATTTTGTTCTCAAAAGGGCTACATTTGTATTCCATTTAAGGTTCACCATAAGAAGAGGCTTATTTTCATTTTATAAGTGTTCATATTTAATAATGTTTGGTTTTAGGAAAGATGGCTGTAATATTCTTTCTTATTTGAAAATCATAGAATTGAAACTTGGGCTATTTTCTTAATGTATGCATGATTGAAAAGAAATTAGAGTTACTAATCTTGGTGTTGTGAATAATTTATGGTTAATATGAATATATCAAAATGTTATTTATTTCTGCATACATTTTTGTAGAAAACTTTCATAATTCTGTTGAGTATATTCTATAGTTAGCTTTATTTTAATCTGGTCATTATATTATTGTATATAAACGCATATACTTGGCTGAGTATGCATAAATATATAGTAATAAATTTACTGATTACTATACTGATTATTATTATTATTATTATTATTATATATATATATATATATATATATATATATATATATTGTTGGAAACAATTGTCTGAAGGAAATTGCTACTCAAATTATGTATTGTCTTTGATGTCACACAATGTCATAGTCCACAGCAATCAGTTCCTACCGAGCTCAGTCGGTCTGCCAGACAGGAATATTAGTGCTTACCGAGTCCACTCGGTTATCAAAGAAAATTTAGCATTTACCGAGTTCAGTGGGTTATCAAAGAAAATTTAGTGTTTACCGAGTTTAGTCGGTCGTCCAAGGAAATTTAGTGTTTACCAAGTTCAGTCGGTTATCTAAGGTAAAGGATTGTCGGTATTTACCGAGTTCCCTCGGTCTCCGAAAGATTGTAGAAAGTTATGGTCACCGAGCACTGTCGGCCCTTGAAGGATTTTTGCAAATAGAGTTTGCTTAATTCAGCTGACTGTTACACTAAATAATGTCGATTTGACAAATCTAAAATCATATAAATAAAAGGTCAAATGTGAAAAATAAACAAGAAATACAGCAGAAGATTTACAGAAGAAAGATAGGAAAGGTGTGTGCGAATTTGTGAAGGATGTTCAGATATCCTTAAGGTGCAGCAGAGATTTATTTGATCAGGAAGGATCACACATATGTAGAATAGAGATCTGTAATCAGAAAGGTAGTTGCATTATTATACAAGTCATTTTTCATTGTTACCTTCTTATCATTGTAACAGTGAATTCTAAATCTCTTAACCGAGTTGGTTTAACAACCATATTGTAAATCCTCTAACAAGGTGACAATTCCATTGAATTTTTTTCAAGACCTCTTACCAAGCCACTCCTAGCAGGGTGTTTAAATCCTCTAACAAGGTCACACCTAACAATGTGTTTTGTAACCTTTTACCGGGTTGGCTTCTAACCGGGCATCACTTCAGAAAAGTGAAAATCAGTATCTAGATACATTGGTGGGTTTTCCCATATTGGGTTTCCATGTTAAATCTTGTGTCTCTTGTGTTCTTAATTGCTATCTTAATCATACACCAGTGCTGATGAATATCTAAAAGATAATTTTGCTAATACTTTCTGCATCTTCAAAGTTACTGTAATCTATTTACCGAGTGCTAAAACAGATAACATTTTAAGATATCCTAAGGGATCTGAAAAGAATTAATTGTGAAGTGTTTTATGGTTGACTAATTCACCCCCCCTCTCAGTCACTTCATCCATATTCCATCAATTGGTATCAGAGCATTTGGTGCTTGCAGGAAGGATTTCAAGGACCTAAGCTAAAGATCAGGATGTCTTACAAGAGGGAAATTCCAAAGCTTAACAGAGATAAATTTTTAGCATGGCAAGGTCTCATGCGACTTCATCTAGCTTCCATTGGTGATTCAGGATGCAAATACATTGATGAAGAATACACAATTCCTAATGGTGCATTAACTATTGAAGACATTGCAGATAAAAAGACTCACAACACCATGATGATAGACATTGCATCTACTCTCAGCTATGAAGAATTTGATGATATTAAAGAATGCACTACAGCATATGAAATGTGGATGACACTGAAGAAAATATATGGTGGTGATGCAAATGTGAAAAGAGCCAAAGCAGAAAGCCTAAGAGGACAGTTTGACAAGATGAATATGAAGGAAGATGAAAACATTGCAAAATATGGTGAAAGAATCAAAGCAAGTGTAAGTACAATTAGAGCTTCTGGAGGAACAATCTCAGATGAAACTATTATAAGTAAGGTACTCAGAACATTACTCCCTATCTATGCAATAAGAGTATCAGCTATTCAAGAAAGAAGATGTGAAACAAACCACAATATAACTTTGGATGCTTTAGTTGGAAGATTGACAGCCTTTGAATTAGACAACTATGACAACTATGTTCCTAGTTCCAAAAATATTGAATTAGCATTTGAGGCCAAGGTTTCACTAAAGAAGAACAAGAAAATTAAAGAAGTTCAGTCAGAAAGTGAAGAAGTATCAGAAGAAAGTTCTGATAGTGATCTTGAAATTGTAGGAGCATTACTTGCAAAGAAGTACTCTAGAGGGAAAGGTAAATATAAAGGTAAAAATCCTTTAATCTATTTTTCATGTGAAGAAATTGGACATATTGCAGCTAGGTGCCCAAACAAGCAAGTCAAGGAAGAGAAGAGAAGTCACAAGTACTATGGTAAAAAGAATTTCAAATCATTCAAGGATAAAGGTAAGAAAACATGTTTTATGGCTAAAGATACTGATGATAGTGAAGAAGAAATTGTTTTTATTGCTATAAAAGATGAATCTGATGATGATGAAGATAAGATGCACTTATTTCTCATATAAGCAAAGATGATATATGGATAATAGACAGCGGATGTTCACACCACATGACTGGTGACAAGACAAAATTTGAATATCTAGAAGACTGTGATAGTGGTAATGTAAGATTTGGAAACAATGAACCTTGTTGTATAAAAGGAAAAGGAAGAATCTCATTAACCAAAGAACTCATATGTGATAATGCTTATTGGGTTGAAGGACTAAAACATAATCTTCTAAGTGTAGCACAGCTAATCAATACTGGTTTCAAGGTTGAATTCATGAATGGTCAAGCAAGACTGTTGGATGGAAAAGGAAAACTCATTGGATTAGGTAAACAAACAAAAGGTAACTTATTTTATCTTGATCTCAGTGAATATTCATGCTTTATTGCTCAAATAGAAGAAAGTTGGCTATGGCACAAAAGGTTATGTCATGTGAATTTTGATAACATGATAAAAATAAGCAAATTCAAGAAGGTTAGAGGCATTCCTACTTTGAAGAAACCTGATACTGGTCTATGTAAGAATTGTCAGGTTGGCAAAATGATTAAAACTAGTTTCAAGAGTAAGAATTATCAGTCTAAAGAAATTTTGGAAATTGTACATACTGATTTATGTGGACCTATTGGAATACAAAGCTATACTGGAGATAAATTCTTTATTCTTTTCATTGATGATTATTCTAGAATGATGACTGTCATGTATTTAAGAGAAAAATCAGAACCATTTGAAAAGTTCAAATGGTACTTAGCAAGAGTGGAAAAGGAAACAGGGAAAAGATTGAAATGCTTAAGATCAGACAGAGGTGGTGAATTCATCTCCCATGATTTTAACAACTTTTGCATTGAAAGAGGAATCAAAAGACAGGTATCAGCTCCTAGAACTCCTGAGCAGAATGGAATAGCAAAAAGAAGAAACAGATCTACTATGGATTGTGCAAGGACTCTAATGATAGAAAAGAACATCGCTATAAAGTACTGGAAGGAAGCTATCAGCACTGTAGTTCATACCTTGAACCGAGTACAATTGAAGAAAGACACATTCAAAACTCCTTATGAATTATGGTATGGCTATAAACCCAATGTAAGTTACGTGAAAATATTTGGTAGCAAGTGTTATATCTTAAAAGAATCCAGAAGAAATAAATTTGATGTGAAAAGTGATGAAGGAATATTCCTAGGATATTCTAGCAAAAGCAAGGCATACAAATGTCTGAACTTATCTACTCACAAAGTCATAGAAAGTATACGTGTAAAATTTGATGAGTTTGCAGAAAAGACTGAAGAAGAAAGCAAAAGGGAACTTGAGAACTACAGAAGATTCATTTACATTGAACCTGAAACATTGGTAGACACTACTATCAATAAGGAAACTATATCTACCGAGCCGAGCATAGTTACCGAGTCACAAACTGAGTCACAGGAAGAAGTTCAAACCGAGTCACAGGAAGTAATTCAGATTGAGTCTCAGCCTGAAGTTACCAAGCAAATATCTACCGAGCCCGAGCAACCTGAAGAAGAGATCCTAGAAGACAACAACATGAATCATTCAAAAGGCAAGGAACCTATACTAGCCAAATATGTCAGAAGACATCATACACCAGATCAAATTATTGGAAACAAATCAGATGGTACTATGACAAGAAGCAAGCTAAAAGGTACATGTCTGCTTACTGACTTTGAACCT
>BSBK01007265.1:277500-349686 GCA_027943335.1 Chamaecyparis obtusa
GGTTAGAATCTTTTAATAGGGATTTATATGTACTAAATGTATTTCATAAGACTCCTAACAGGGTCCATCCTCTAACAAGGAACTTTCATATTAGTGCATCATTTTGTGGGCATCATTCCCACCGGGGTTTACTCTTTTCAAGAGGTTCCCTAGTTAACATATCTTGTGTTATTGTGCAATTGTGTATGATTATCTTTCTATGGTTGATCAGTACATTGATTATATTGTTTAAAGCTATTGAATGGATAAATTATCTGATAACTGATTCACCCCCCCCCCCCCCCCCCCCCCTCTCAGTTATCTTGGGGATCTTTACTTTCTAACAACTACCTCCATATTGAAATCCTGTAACATGATCTTATGAAAAGAAAAATTATGAAAAGAAAAGTTCTGGTCTATTGCATAAGATAGCCCTAAATATCATATGACAGATTAGGGTTAGGGATTGACCTACCTTCTATAATTTTCTCCTCCTTATTTAGAAACTATATTATCCTTTAAACTATGATTTTTTTAAAATTAGAATTTGTGATGACATTTAGATCCCTCCTAGATTTGTGGGAATGTGTAATAAGGATATTTTATTTCTTTTGTAGGATTTTCTTGTCATCCCTATAAATCCAGGATTGTGGGAGATTGTTTCCTTGAATGAAAATTTAATGATTTCTTTTTCCTTGTGAGGAATAAAATCGCTTTTAGAATATTTTGAATAAAATCTCTTTTATCTTATTTTCTCCTTATTAAAAAAATTCAATAAATAATGTCCTTCAATAATTAAACCCTATTCCTAGAAGGTGCCTAAATGATATCCTATATTAATGATTATTGGTGAATTTATTAACATGTTTTAAGATTAAATTGATACACAGGTGAAATTGTTTATTCTTGGTAAAATATTTAGGAAGGAATATTAATGATAATCAATGCAAATGCTATAATTTTTCTAGTACAAGAGTAAATTGCCATATCGATATTTAAATCATTCATGGAATGATTATAATCCTCTAGGGGTTATGTTTTTAACCTAAGGGGAAATAATTTTATAATTCACTCATCCATATTTATTAACAAATGTCCTAACCCTCATGTACACTTGTGTACCCAAGTTATCGAAGGATAGTTTTATTATAGTCCTCTTTGTTGAGCCTTTTGTCTTGACAGATTAGGGTATATGTATATATTATCAAAAATTCTTATATGTATATATGCATCACTATACATATAAATGTAGCCGGTATTATATACATATAGAGTCTTCTTATGGTTAGTCCACCTATCCTACCATTTGCTGACAATTACCATGAAGGAGTCTTCATTCAGATAGAATTATGTCAACACCTTTATAGAATAAATGGTTTAGGGAAATCAATCCCTCATGCCTTGTTGGTAGAACCTTATTTAGGTTAGTAGATATGGTTGTCCTCCCTATTGGTTGTTTATCTATGGTTATGATTTTGTGAATTGAGCCCTTTAAAAAAAAATAAAAATTGTATGTGTGTTTTGTCCTAGTTTTGGGCATGACAAGCTTGTATATTCATGTAGTGTCATATCTACGCTAAAGTGGGGGCTAAATGTATCATCTTAAAATGGAAGAACTTCCATCTTGATAGGTTTAGCACCCTCTTTTGGTACATTTATCATGATAGACTTGCATTTAGGATGCATTCTGTACTTATCTTCCTCATTCTAGGTGAAATTAGGGTTAGGATCCTGAGGATTCTCCTTAATTTCCCTTTCTCATGGCTCTATTTTCTAGGTAGGACTTACAAATAGGTCCTCCTGGTCTTCATCACAACAATCATAGGATTTTATGTCTATCCTTGACATTCTGTCATGTCCTGATATCATTTCTAGGTTTCTAGGCATCCCCAAAACTTCTTGACCTGGTTCTGAGTGAATCTGGGCCCAGCATTAGATTTGAGGTCAAACCTAACTAGGTCAGGATTAAGCTCAAACATGACTAGGTCAGGTCCAACCTCTATTTTGACCCCTTCCTTCAAATCTTCAAAATCCTTGATTTCTAGGCATCGGGCTTTCGGGATATTTGTTTTCCTGCCTCCAAGTCAGCCATTTTGGGTTTTAGGATGGTAAATCCTCTAATTTCATTTAATCTATGTATATTTTCTAAAGGTTAGGACCTAATTGGGATTTAATTCTCCAAGGTGGCCCCTCTAGAGGATTGTGCCCCAGTTCACTATAAAAGGAGGCCTTCCTCTCTCATTTTCTCCATCCACTTTCATGATCAAGCTCTCAAGTGCAAGTAAGCAAGAAAGAAGATCAATCATTCAAGCCTTCAAGCATTCAAGTATTCAATTCATCAAGAAGATCCATTAGAAGCCATTGAAGGATTCAAGCTCTCTGGAGCTCTCTTGTTGAAGATTCCTCCATTTCCATTCAAGCCTCTTCCAAATTCAAGATCCATTCAAGACTGGTGTTGAAGATCTAAAGACAATTGATTGGAGACATCCTACATTTGATTCTACATTCATCCATTCTTATGGATTCTAGGATTCGAATCCTCCACAAGGGTTTCAACTCAAGCAAGGTGAATTTTTCAATTTACTTTGTTTATTCTAGCAATTTCAATTCAATTTCAAGGTTAATTCCTAAATTCGGGTTTGATTGAGGTAAACCCCTCCCCCCCAACAAATAAAACTATTTTTCTTGTAGGTACAAGTGTGGAGTTTCATATCTGAGATTGGATTTAGATACCCTTTTCAGAAAATTTCTAAGATCCCTGAATAAAGTCAGAATTGACCTTCAAAATAAAAATGTAATCCCTGACCTGGTTAGTTACAACCTTGATCCTGACCTGGTCAGGTACAACCTTGAGCCTGACCTTGTCAGGTACAACCTTGATTTTGAGCTAATTCAATCTTGGAAAAAGATTTCTGGGTTTTGTAGATCTCGCAGTTTTGACTCAAAAGTTTGGAAACCAACAGTTTTTGGGATTGTTTGATAGGGTTTTCATCTGATTCTTTTTCAGAGGTAAGTACCTTTGTTTCTTAATTTTAATAATAATCATCTATATTTACTTTCCATATCAATACAATTTCATGTAAGTGTAAAATATTGGCTTTAAAAATTAAAAAATGGACTTTAAAAATTAAAAATGTGTCAATTCTTCTTTAATTTAAAAAAAAAAATTATAGGAATAAACTTTATACAATTTTATACATTTCATGAATTTACATCATCTTTAAATTCTAAACAAAAATGGGAAATTTATGTCATTAAATTTGAACAATTTGTGTATTGTTAACCTTTTCCTTTATAAATGTGTGACACAAGGTTGTACTTTTGTCCTAAAAGCTAGATAAAATAATTTTGAAAATCTGGAAGCATAAATGGCATCCTATTGAAAGAAACTAGGAAAAATAATTAGTTATCTAACATTGATTTTTTGAGAAAGTGATATGATCCTAGATGGGATAATAAGTGTCTACTATTTAATACACATTAGGATTGGAATTGATTTTCAATGTAAGGTTGAATTGTATGGAAAAATACAATAGTAATAAGATAATCATAAATAATCTATATATATGATTGACTTTGATGGTTTAATATGGGAGAAAATAAAAATTAATAAATAGGGTAAAAAATTATCACATTTTAGATAAAAGAGAAGATACAAAATTGAGATTTGAAGAGGATAAGGTATATAATACCATGCTAAATTATCACAATTCTAATTGTTAATTCAATTATAGCTAATTTTATTATAAAGTCTTAGATAATATAAAATTTCCTTTAAAGAGAATAATGTAATTAAACCAATCTGAATATCTATTAAATATTACTTTCTTTCAGTAGGATACCATTTTATTAAAGTTTAGTAATTTGACAGATTCTTTTAATAAATTATCTAATTGATTTTATGAATCATAATAGAATAGATAAAAAGGAGAAGATATTAAATAGTTAGAAGTATCAGATTTCATGGAGCATCCATAGGAAATCTTTAACTCACTAGATCAAAGAAAAAGAAAATTCAATGTCTTGAATTTTTTTAATAAGGATATAAACACTAAAAATGAATTTATGTATAAATATTAATTGTAAGAGTCACTTGAGGTATGCAGGTGGAAATAATAAACAATATGATGTTCTATATATAGATAATTGGAAAAATAATATTTAAGTGCATATTACATGTATAATAAAGAATACAATATTTCAATCCATTATAGAGCATGTAGGATGAGAAGAGAGGCATTAATGAGCTATTTTTAGAAGGAAGTAGTAATTTGAGCTATGTAATAAACCTCAATAATATCATCAAAAATAAATTCTTCACAATATAGAGATAAGTTCATGTTTTCTACAATTGTCTTCAAAAGAATTTGGAAGAACTCTAGGGTGTGTAAGGACTCTTCCTATGAATAGAAATTTGAGCTCTATAATTAACATAGACTCATTTTTTGGGGGAAGATTTAATATAAATAAATATGGATTTCTTAGATATAAGGCTTCTAGACCAAGAATTAGATATTAGAGGCATTAGCTACATTAGAGACAACATTCTCAATGGTAATATCAAGTCATGGGAGTTCTGAGTGATGCATATAGTATCCCCATTATTCATTGGAATAATGGGGAAAGGAAAGTACTATCATCCTGAGTATGATTTTTATTTAGAAAGGTCTTTTACTAGGTGTGGAAAGGAAAGTACTAAGAGGGGAGGGGTGAATCAGTACTGTAAAACACTTTTAATCTATTTAAACTTTCCTTTCTAATCATTTATTGATTCCTTATCATTTATATGCATCACATGAAATATATAAAATATTTAACCAATAACGCATATCATAAATATTTTGGTATCACACAAATCCTTGTTAGAGGATAAAAACTATGGTGGAGATGACACTGCAAAGACTTCACTACTACAAAATAATGTTTGTTCGATTAGAGCTACAATGTTTAGCTATTTCTGATAGCTTACCATATTAAGAGTATTTAGTTGGTTCAGATTCTTTAGATTATTAAATCTACCTTCTAGAAACATTTTACATTTCTAATCTATGTTCTCAATAATGCATTACCTCATACCATGTACCTTTCACACTAATAATTCAATACTCACTAGACCAAAATGTTTATCATTTCTTCACTACTTTGTTACCTAGTGGCTTCTCTTCTCATCACCTTCTCAGTAATATGTTTCATACATGCAATCTCCTCTTGTATTCATATCACAATTTTCACATGTATAATGGACCTTCACACTCTGATCTACTTATATACAATTCTAGAAGATGTGCTAGGTATTATAGAATATTTTAATCAAGTAGTGCTAGAATTCATTACTCTTCCAGTGCATATTCCATCCTTAATTTTCATTGGTGAATCCCACATTGTAATCATGTCTAATCATCATATTGTAATCTCCAATGTTTTCTTAGACAAATTTCTCAAGATTAGTAAATTATTTTGTGTTCTGTGTCCAAATTTAATGTACTTAGGAATTCTTCTGGCATTGGCCTATTATGCTTGGTAACACATTTTCCTTAACTCTATATCTATCTTCTCTTCTTGTTTTTAGTGTCTGTGCTTGCTTCTTCTTTACCTAAATTCCTTGTCTTCTAATTTTCTTTACTGAATGACTTTCTCTTCTTTACCGACTTATCTTTTCCTAAATTATTTAATGACTTTCACAAACATTATGACTTCCTCATAACTAATGATAACTAAATTAGCTCTTAGGAGTATCAAAATTTATCCTTTTCCTTTATCTTCCATGGTAAATATATTACTCCCCCAAAAGTAATAATCTAGTACATATCCATATCCTTATGTATATTTGCAACTGTACCATATATAATTATACATATTTATCATTTCTATTCTTAGACATATGTACATAATATTTCATTCCACTGTATTCAAATACTTATATGTATTCTTCCTTATATTCTTATCCAAACACATTTATTTTCCCCCCTTTTTAACAAAAATTCCAACCTATATTAACTTACTGATTATCCCGTGGGGGGATCTTATAAAAAATACTTTTGTATTTATCATATGCATCCTTGAGTGATGCCTTCTAGGTATCTTTCAGTATCTATAGCACTACTATCTACTCACTCATATATATTGTAAGCCTTGCCATACTATCCATAGCACTTACATCTAGTGTGCTAACTAAATCTTTAGCCTCCTGAATCTATATGTGTAATGATTCTATGGTAGGGATAAAAATTGTTTGGATGTCTAGTAGATCCATCTCGATCTGATTCTCCTCCTTTATTAAGTCAAATTATATTACCATCAAGTACTTTAGCCTCTCATATTATTTTGTTACTGAATTAGGCTTAGTGGAAATCTTAGATAATTTCTTGGTGAGCTCTTTTTGCACATTGTTATCTTTTTCTTTTATCTTCTTTGTAAAATTACATATTAAAAAAATCTTTTAAAATCATGAAAGAATCGATTGTAGTTCATATTCTGATTCTTTGATTAACTCTGAAAGAGTTACATTGTATAAAGTAACTGATGGAAGAAATTCTTCAATCACCATTGTCTACATCTCCTTGTTATGAACCTTCAACATATATTCAGTTGTATTTGTTCTTGGCTCGTTAATCTAACTGATAATTTCTCTTAGTTGACTATATATGTCTCATTTTTCATTTATTATTGCCTCAGCTACAATATCATTCAAAAAAATCTTTACCTTATCCAACACATATATTTTTTTCTTCTTGGCTAAGAGCTTATCTTGAGTAGTTTTTCTCTTTAACAATTCTCCAAACTCAGAGAGTTCCTTAGGGATCATTATTAAGTAATCAACCTTAGGAATTACAATGAATTTCTAATTTTCTGATGTTCTCTTCTTTGATTTTCCCTTTGAACTATATGCCTTCTTTGCATCTAACTAAGTAGATGTTTGTTCAATTTTATCTTCTTTTTCTTTCTTTTGCACTTCTTATTTTGTTTGTTCCTTCTTCTCATGTGTTTCCTCTTTCTTCTCTTCTACATTTTCTTTCTCTTTTTCTTGCTCTTTCTTTTGTCCTATAGTCTCTTTGGAGGTTACCGACTCTTCATTCTAACATTGACTACATTGATTCTCTTTAGTTTTCTTAGTTTCATTTGGTTTGGTATCTTGTATATGATCCGTAGGGATCTTAGCTTCAGTAGGTGCATCTCAAGTCACCTCTATCTCAAAAAACATTAACACTTGAACAATGATTGGATCTTTTGTCAATAATCTTTCCTTGGTATAATCATCTACATCAATAGATTTTATATCTATGGCCTCGATTTCCCTAACATTTTCATAATCTTTGACTATTTCATCTAGATCTTGTTTAGTGATATTTTCAATAATGACTTCTTGATTTTTTATCAACTCAATTGGTTTTCATTTATCTTCTTGGTGTTTAAATCCTTGAATAGTTTGTTGATATATAGATAACATCTTTCTCCAAAGATTATTAGTGTCTTTTTGTACTTCTTCTAGTTAGCTACCCATGATGCTCAATTCCTTACCCTTTACTAGAAATATTATTGAATATTCATTTGAGTTATATTTTATGACTCACTTTGGTAGATCCAAGACAATGATTGCAAGGGAAATTTCTCTCATTTCCTTCTCTGCACCAAGAACATACTTCCATCTTGCATCTATTTGTTAATAAATTTCTCTATCTTGATTTTGTAATACTTTGACCGGTATTGTTCTCAACTTATGCAGTGTGGGAATGCCATTCTCTTCAATCTTGTTCTTCTCCTCATTAGTCATTTTATCACACTTCAATTATTTCATGACTGAATGTCCACCATATCTTTCTATTGTCTTGAGAAACTCATCAAGACTTTTCTCATTTTTGCTTGGTGCAACCCTAAACTGCGATAGGTCATCTGACTTAGTATCATTGTCCTTTTACAATTTCAATTTTCTTCTACTTCTTTTAGTAGCCTTATTTTATCTAATGTTGGTCTTTGTCTTCATTGGAATAATTTTTACTTTATTCTTTACTCTCGATGTAGAGGTAACCTTATATATGGTGTTACACTGACTAGGCAAGGGGGTTTCTTTCTTAACTTTTATCTTCTTTCCCTTGATCTCTAAAGGCTTTGAAACTTCTTCAAATTCATCACCAAAAATGCATAGACTCTCAGATAATATATTTATCATTTTACTTATTTTCCTGATTGCTTTAGGTATCAAAATAACTATTCTTATTTTCTCCTTCACTTCTTCATAAATTCCACTCTGAGTTGAACTTCTATTAACCAGTTTCTCCAATAATATTTTAATTTGATTTTTGGTTTCATCTACATTTATTTCATAACCCATAGGTGGTGACCACTTGGTTCTAGGTTTGACATCCCTTATGATATAAACATCAACATTAACTTAAAAATATAATTTAGTATTGTACTCTTCCACTAATTGAGGTGGAACTAAAAATATCTTATGCATTATAGGTTGAAACATGGTAGAATAGTCATCCTTAATTACATTAAAATTATCACCCATGCCTTGAATAAATTCACTAATCTGATAAACAATGGGTTTATCTTCTTTCCATGTAATTTCACCGACTCTAGCAAATAAAATTTAGAGGTAGAGGAAAATACATACCAACAATGGCCTGAAATTCAATGTATTTGTCTTTTCTTCGCTAATGGTGTTCATGTTGTCATCTATTTATTTCAATAGTATATCACACACATCTACCTTCATGTCCTTTTTCACAATTTTGAAGATAATTTCTATACCTCCAAAGGATACATTGTCTACCTGAGATAATTGGAAAATACTATAAGATATAATATTTGATACAAACTTGAATTTGGCATCTTCAAATGTAGAAAATTTCAGTCCTCTTCCATCCTAGTTATCTTTGGTAAGCTCACACAACTTATTCTTATATGTTTTCTTATAATCTCTCGGTCTATCATTGGCTATAAATCTTGTTATTATATGAAAAACATCCTTTATAATTTTTACTTGCCCATCAAGCCACATAATCCAATCATAAACTCTTCTTAGTATAATTTACATCCATTCATATTTAAAAATCATCACTAGATGCATTGAATGGACCAAAACTTTGGTATGCAAATGTATGTGGTCGCTCTTCAAATTTCTGTTTACACACAAGTTTCTATAAGATGTGTCAATCTCTCCATGTCATATATCTTTGATCTTGCAATGGATGAAGGAATGAATGTCTTCAACTAATATGACTCTTGGTGGGATTGAGGTTAGGGATCCAATTTTGTCAATTTCAACAACGATGGGAAGAAGCTTATACTTTGGATTTACAAGTTCAATCTTCAAGTAACTATGGCTGGTTTTTGAATATGAGGTTTCATCTTGATCTTGAAATAGTTCAACAAATACTAGAGTTCCAATTGAAAATTAAATAGAATCTATGAATTTAGCTTGGTAAATATTGTAAATACCTATAATTATCTTTGTAAATTCTCAGAATGCTCAACTAAATGCTCAAAATCTCTTTGTGAATCTTTCAAAGTTCTTGCAAAAGTGTAAGGTAATAATGAAATAACAAACCATTTATTTATATTCTATCCATTAGGTTAGGGCTTCCAATTACTATAATATGAAATTAATTATCCCTATGTAACATTTATTTTACTATTAAGAGAACTACAATTTTCTTCATCGAATGCAACAAAATAGCTTAAGCACTTTACCGATCATCATATGAAATGATAACTTCAGAAATTATATCCAAATGCATCTTAGTACATGTTGATATAGATCTTGCAGTAAATCTAGGAGCCAATTTAAGATAAAGTTTAGGTTATCAACTCATACACATACCTTTGACCAATTAAGTCAATATAGGTTCACATGATCTTTAGGATACAGTGTCATCACTTGTTCCCAACTATGTTCCATTATCTTGAGACTTCCTTCTCAAATTCATATTCATCTTCTCTCGAATATCATCAATTTTATTTTGAATCTTTTCATTTGGTCATTTTTTGATTGAATATTCATTTTTGTACATGCAGTCCTTCACTAGGTGACTAACTATGAAAATGGAAACATGTCATTCCAGTGTTTTTCCATGATTTCCTATTGTTTATACCATGCATCCTGATGAAGTTTGCAACAATGTGACCAAATCTTCCACATAGAGTGCAAGTGATTCATTTATTATAATTCCATGGCATAGTAGTTTCTTGTCAATTGTAGTCAACATCGTGTCAATTTAGGACCCATTTTTCATTTCTTCTTTATGGTGTGCATTCTCTAGATTTGTGATAATATCTCTTGTAGTTGTTATAGTAACCTTAAATCCTTGGATTCCTTGGATTATTAATAACTCTTGATCTACATTTAAATGCATTATGTCCATACTTATTAGAATTGTAACAATAACCTTTAAACTTAGTAGTATTCAATGAATTACCTCTCTTTCTTCTACATAAATTTGTTGTGTTTCCTAGTTACCCACAGTTATAACATGTAGGCTTCTTTGAATTAGGTGAGCTAGAAGCTTTATCTCGGTTGATTTCTTATTTGGAGGACTCACCCTTCTTAGTAGAGTGGTTTTCATTGTAATTGATTCTAGTAGCGTCTCTCGATTGTCTTTGATTTATCTATTGTTTAACTAGAATCTTAAATGCTTGTTCATTTCTTTTGCAGACTTCATTAGCATCTCTCTCAAATTTTAGCTTATTTTTTAGATGTTCATTCTCATATCTCAATTCAACAATCTCTCTAACTTTCCATGAAACATCCTTATTTCCAATAACAAGTTGGTATGTCAAGTTGTAGTGAGTTTTTGTCAACCTCATTATTTCCCTATCTTTCTCATCTAGTCTTGTATTCATTTTCCTTCTTTCTTATTAAACTATTCTTTTTTCATCTTTGGATTTTCCATGTTCTCAATCGGCCTTTCATATTTATAGCTTTCCATCTTTCCAGATATTTCCTCATAAGAGATTAAAATTCTCAATAAGAGACTATGCTCTGATACCAATTTGTGGACAAGTTATTGAAATGTAAGTACTAAGAGAGGAGGGTTGAATTAGTACGGTGAAACACTTTTATTCTATTTAAACTTTCCTTTCAAATCATTTACTGATTCCTTATCATTTGCATCCATCACATGAAACATATAAAACATTAACATATGTATGCATTTTTGGATTTGATTGTGTGTGATTTTTGGAATAAAACATTTAAAAAATAACAGATAACACAAATATTTTAGTATCACATAAATCCTTTTTAGAGGATAAGAATTATGGTAAGGATGACACCCAAAAGACTTTATTAATGCAGAATAATTTTTTCTAGGTTAGCACTACAATGTTTATCTATTTTTGATATCTTACCCTATTAAGAGTCTTAACTTAAGAGTCTTCATAACTCATTACCTCATAATGTGTACCTTTCAGACTATAATTCAATAATGGGCAAAACACAATATTTATCAATTCTTCACTACTTTGTTACTTGATGGCTTCTTTGGTCATCACCTTCATAGTAATTTGCTTTATACGTGAAATCTCCTCTTGTATTCTTATCACTATTTTTTCATGCATATGGATCTTCACACTTTGATCCACTTATAAACAATTCTACAAGTGGTCCTAGATGTTCTAGAATATTCTCATCAAGTTGTGCTAGCATTGGCTAATGTTTCAATGCATATTACATCCTTAATTCTCATTGGTGAATCTAACCTTCTAATCATTTGTATACATCATGTTTTAATCTCTAATATTTTGTTATACAATCTCCTTGAGATTAGTAAACCATTTTTTTTTGTCCGGATTCAATGTACATAGGAATTCTTCTAGTGAATTGGCATGTTATTCTCAGTAATGCATATTCCTTAACTTGATAATTGTCTTCCCTTCTCAGGTTGGTGCTTAGTAAAACTTAGTTCTCCATGCTCAGTTCTTCTTTACCAAAATTCTGTCTTCTAATTTCCTTTACCAAATCACTTTCTCTACTTTACCGACTTGTCTTCTCTACATTATCAAATGACTTTGAAAAACATTATGACTTCCTCATAACTAACGACAACAAAATCAAGTCTTAGGAGTATCACAGGGTATGTTTTCTAAATAATAGTAAAATGATAAATATTATTCCTTGAAATATTTATTTCTTCTTATTGTTTAGTGATCACTTACTTCCTCACCTTAATAGATGTTAGAATGTGACTTTTCTAACATATAACAATGTAATATTCATTGTAGCATACAAAATAAAACTATTTAGAAAATATCAAGATGTAATTAAGAGGTCTTCTACTCCTTCAAAGGATTCCGTACAAAATATTTAATAAAAATATGAAGTGCACAAGATATGAAGACTTCAAAAAATAATTAAATATATTTTCTTTGACTTTGTTTCTATTGATGAAATATGGTATATATTTTTTAATAATTTTCATTGTTGACATATTAAAAATAACTAAACAAATAGTTTATTTGATAATATTAATAGTTCTTTTGAAATGATGATCAATCTATGATTTTTACTCTCTATTGAGATTGTATAGAATATTTTAATATTAATAAATGAGGAGATGTTTCAAGATAATATTAGGGTACCTAGTAAAATTTTCAAACTTATTATAGCAATGTTTGGTAGGTTACAATGATGGAATGCGTGAAGATGTGTGGTATTAGGAGTCTCTTTAGGTTTTAGATCTAGAGGAAGCTATGAAAAGAGATGGAGAGTTTGACGACAACAATGATTTTATGAGTGGCTTTAGCATTACCTATTGGTCGATGGGTTCCTTGGATTGATAACATTTACCCTTGTGCTCTCTAGAAGTTTTAATATCTTTGTTAGGAATAGGTAATATTGAGAGGTGGGATGACTCAATATTAATGAAATTTAATTTAAACTTTAACCACTTATAAATAAATCAAATAAATGCTGCAAAGAAAAGAACATATAAGTGCAACACATAACTCATGACACCATGATTTGTTCTCAAGGAAACATTGGCCAAGGGAAAACCCTGGTGGGGATGGTACCCATAACTATGCACTAAGATATGATATCCCTATTAAGAGATCTGGCCCTATTACGAGCTGATTATTACATAGTAGATTTACTTGTTAGAGGAATAAAAAACCCTATTAGGGATATACAAAAGACCTGCTTAAAGGTGGTGCGAAAACTACTCTGACAATAAAAAATTGTTACAAAGACTTCTCCAAAATATGAAAAATAAAAGTACTTATCTTCTTTAGATAGTTCTGGTTATAGCTCTATCTATTAATGATCTCACCTCTTCTTTCTAATCTCATATTCTCAACCTTGATTCATTATCATATCTTCATCCATATCTTTGCTTCCACAAAATCATTCTATACTTATACAAAATCTTCCATTTGGTCGACTTGCCAGATACCATAGAAAACATAATAATTAATTATGTAAATGATGATTATGGATTTGGTGATCTTATATTACCCAAGTGTCACAAATAAACTTCATTCAATTAACTTAGCACGTTACCCTATCCACTAATCTTGGCTTAAAGTTCGCAACTACTTGTGTGCCCTATTACACTACTTTTATGTCTTCGCATACCTTCAGATCACTTTATCTATCTGATCTGATCACCAAAAATCATGTGCTCTTAACTAAAGCATATACATATCCCAAAATATTTTCTTCTAACTTCTTAGGTCACATTACATCATACATTTCCATTGCTAACCAAAACTGTAACACTGTACCCTATTACCTTGATACTGGACTTTTTCATTTTAATGATTGTGACTCCAGTAGAAAAAATCTCTATATGACATCACTCCACCATAGGTGTTTCCATGAATGAAAACTCCCAAGTGATCCCTAGAGCTCCACAACATCACTTTTGAACAATCTCTCCCTTAGGCATTGATGGAAACACTTAAAAAAATGACTAAGTGTTAAATGAACTATATAGAACTTTACTTTTCTTTTCTCTTTTCTTCTTTTATATAATCTTTTTATTTTCTTATCTTCTTTATTTTAATCTCCTCAATTTTGTCTTTCTCTTCCTCTCCCTTTGACATTGATAGAAAAGGTGCACTCAAAATTTCAAAACTTAAGCACAAAAATGACTTAGTGCTTACTCACCAGCTTTAAGACGTCTTGGAAAGACTTTTACAAGGTTTTCACTTCTTCAACATGCAACTTTATTAAGAGCTCACTGGCATGGATTAATCCATTCAGTGCATATGATTTCTCTTCTTTTTTCTCCTCTCTTTTCTCTTCCTCTACCTGTGTTTGGACTTCAAATTCCATTGCACTATCCAAATTATCCAAAAATGGATCATTTACATCATGCAAAGTATCAAGAGTCACATGCACACTAGAGACAAAGAAATCCAATTGCATGCTAGCTTTTTCACTTTCGTTCTACTACATTGGAACTCTCTCCCAATCCCAAAGACATCGGTTTAGTGACCTTAGGAGATGATGTTTTATTTCATGTATCACTCATTAGGATATGATCTAATTTATTTTGACTGTACTCAATTACATCACCATACTTCCTCACCATGATTTTAGCTAATCTAGCCTTTGTCCTTAGTAGGGGTTTTAGTGCATTTATGATCCTCTCTCTTTCTTGTATTGAGACAATATGTAACATGTCCTTAATAGCTTTATTCCTTATGTTTTCATCTTTTGACTATGCCAACTACTTCGTGATTTCTAGTTTACTATACATTTCCTTAGGGATACTCCCTTCAATCTCTAATCAATTTTTCTTAAAAACTAAGAGATACTCAATGATAGTGTCTCCAATGATCACTTGATTCTAAGAATCATATCTTTCTTAGTACCTTTCTACTATCTTCAAGTTACCATCTTTTATCACTCTCTTCTTTAGTGACTTAAGGTCTAGTTTCCACAAGGTTTTTGGATCCCTTGGTGCTACTATTTCTTCTTATTTCTTGGTTAGTTGATCCTGTAGATGTTTTAGGAAAGCTCACAAGTATAATTTCTTATAATCTTTCTTCTTGTGTAACTGACAAGTCAACAATATCAACAATAGGACATATTGTCTTTTCTATCTCTTAGGGAATATGAGCATCAATGGACATGCTAGAGGATACCTCCATCTTTTTTCTCATGTTTATCAGCTACTCCTTAGTTATTCCTACCTTTGTAGTGATATCTTCAACAATTTTACTTATCTTTCTCTTCCTTGTTATCTTCTCTGATCTTTCCTAAGTTCTCCATATAATCTTCCGATCTTTCCTTAGTAGGATCTACTTCTATTGCCAAAACATGCTCAGCCTACATAGTTAGGATCTCAAAACTTACTTCATACACCATAGGGTAATGCTATTTCTTCATCTATTCTACTACCTCAAAGAAAACACAATAATTTTCAACCATGAAATAGATAGTATCCTTATACTTATCAATAATATTTTTAGGTATACAATACCCTTCCTTCATCTGCCTTTGTAGTATCTTGATCATATTGAACAGATCTTCATCTACCTAGTTCTTATCATGTCTTCTATAACTTTCTAAAATCTGAATTCTATTGGGTACATTGTCTTTACATGCCCTAGGGTGCATGCCAAGAAACTTTTGAATGATATGAATTTACATATGGACTACCAAGGACCCAAATCTAAATGCTTTAGTCCTATCTTTCTTTATAACATTTACATTTTCAAGGAACTATTGTGCAAGCACTTCACAAAGGTTATACTTCTTGTATTCCTTGACCATCCTATAGGCCATCATGATAACACCAATAGATATAGGTTGACGTTTGATTCTATGATATAATTTATTGCCAATAACATAGCTACCAATCTAAAATATTTTAGGAAGCTATCATTGATATCCATTGACATCTTATCCCATTTTGAGTGAGTTAGGGCTTCAATATGTTTCCTTAAGTTCTTTTCTACTACAAAAGGGATCATTCATTATCTAAGCCTATTATTTCATGATTCAACTATGCACATATCTTTACTAGTTGATCTCCAATCCATATAAACTGATCATGGATTATACTAGGAATGATCTTGAACCATTTTGTTCCCATCAATTTTGTGAGTAGGGTTAGCTTAATGATAGATTGAATCTCTAGGTGCTTGAACTCCTCTACCCTAGATCCATATGTTTCTATCACTAAATCCAATTCATTGTAGATATTCACATCTCCTATGACCTCATATTTTTAGTGAATATAAGCCCTAATGTCTCATACGTGCAATACATGAATGACGGTTTATGAAAATGCTCCTTTTGGATTATCCCCACAAGACTTAAATGGATTTATCTTAAACTTGTAACTAGATCTATCCACAACATCAAATATAAATGGTGCATCCATAACTTATCGATGAGTATAGGTCTAAATACCTTCAACACGCATGAATTTGGCACTTTTCTTCACACAAATACAAAATCTCTCTGCTAGATGATTGCAATGTTTTACAACTCTATTATACTTAGTTTTTTATTATCAAATGGTACTGAAATGATATTTTCAAGGCTCTTTTATCCTTCACAAGTTGAGTAATTGCATAATGTTAAACACTATCATCTCAACTTCACATCCCCTCTAGTCAACATAAAACTTGTGAACATAGAAAATGAATCTCCAAGTGATGCACTTGTATCCACAAACTCCATAGTGTCTTATCACAACATACCTAAGTTTGCATGAGCTTACTCCACATATACATTGTTGGAAATATAGATGCAGTAACTAAGAGGGGGGGTGAATCAGTTAACCACAAAAATATTACCACTGATGCCTTAAATATTTTAACAAATTATTTACTATGCCACTCGGTAAATATATAGAGAAATGCTAAAACTTGATCCTTGAAGTGTGCAATAATTAAACTATTCTTAAGCATTCATCACTTATTAACTTACATGAATAAAGAAAATAACATGAACATAAGAGACACTAGATTTACTGTGGAAACCCAATATGGGAAAAACCACCAATGTAACTAGTTACTATTTTTCACTCTTCTGAAGTGATGCCTAGTTAGAAGCCAACCTGGTAAAAGGTTACAAAACACACTGTTAGGTGTGACCTTGTTAGAGGATTTAATCACCTTGCTAGGAGTGGCCTTGTAAGAGGTCTTGAAACAATTCAATAGAACTGTCACCTTGTTAGAGGATTCACAAAATGGTTGTTAAACCAACTCGGTTAAGAGATTTTGATATCACTGCTACAATTTTAAGAGAGTAACAATGAAATGACCTACAACTAAATTGCTGAATATAGATCTCTATTCTACTTCACTAGATCCTTACTGATCAAGTAAATCTTTTCTCCTCCTCAAGGATATCTAACCATCCTTCAAAATTCGCACATACCTTTCTTCGAAATGATTTCTGCATGCTGTATATGTTTTCTATTCACCACTTGACCTTCTATATATATGCCATTCTAATTAACATTTAGATTGTCAAGTCGGCACAAATAATTATTATAATAGTCGGTTTAGATAAACAAACTGTAATAACAAAATCCTTTGAAGGGTCGACCTTGCTTAGTAAACATTAATCCTGAAAAGATTTCCTTCGGTGACAAAGTGAACTCGGTAACCACAGCGAATTCTGCAACATCCTTCAGAGACTGAGAGAGCTCAATAACCAATACTTTTCCTTTGATAACCGAGGAGGTTTAGTTAACACTATTTCCCTGTCATGTTTCCTTTAGACACCTGAGAGATCTCTGTAGACACTAAAAATTGCCTAACTGACCGACTGAGCTCAGTAGACACTGAGAACTGCTTAGTTGACCGACTGAACTCGGTAGACACTGAGAATGATAATTGATATGACATTTGTGTGACATCAAAGACAACACATAGCTAATCCAACAATGTCCTTTAGACAATTGTATCCAACAATCTCCCTCTTTGGCATTGATGGCAACACAACATGTCATAGCACAATGAAATTTCATAGAGAAACCTAGAGTAAGAAACATATCCTTAGCTTCATTCTGATTCTCATCATATTCAAACTTCTTTCTAACTAAGAAATCTCCCTCGTAACTTCTCAAATTATTCTTCTTAGAAATTTCTTGAAATGACAGCAAACTCTCCCTCTTTGACAACACATGCCAAAGACAACTTACATAGTTTCGGTAAATATCAATGTACCTTATGTACTGATTCATATGCAATGATTCCCTGATTATGCTGCATCAACTGATTGATCTTCAACATGTTCTAGTTGATGCATCACTAAAACTTTATTTATTGAACCTCGGATAGGGGAGTGACCCCTAACTTGCCTCTAAGATACAAGAATGCATCCTTAGGTAGTGGCTTGGTGAAGATATCTACAATTTGTTCTTTTGTATGAATATATTCCAATCCGATTTCCTTGTCCTGCACCAATTCTCTGACAAAGTGATATTTTATTGCAATGTTCTTGGTTTTGGAATGCATTACTAGATTCTTTGAAATATTTATTGCACTTGTATTATCATAAAACATAACAACTGGTTCTTTGATCTCAACCTTTATGCCTTCGAAAAGCTGTTTAAACCATACAACATTAGAGTAGTTTACCACTGCAGCAACATATTCTACTTCTACTATGGATTGGGATGTGCAATTTTGCTTTTTACTAGTCCAAGATACTAACCTCTTGCCAAGAAAGAATGCTCCACCACTTGTACTCTTTCTATCATCAATGTTTCCTACCCAATCAACATCACTAAACACTTTTAAATCCAGATTGCCTCCAAATTTATACCACAAGCCATAATCTTTAGTTCCCTTTAAATACCTCAAGATTCTTTTGATTGCCATCATGTGATTTTCTCTGGGTTTAACCGAGAATCTTGCCACTATACCAACTGCTAAGGCAATATCAGGCCTTGTGTGTACTACATACTGTAATTTTCCAATCATTGATATGTATAAGGTCTGATCTACTTCTTTTGAATCATCATCTTTGGTAAGCTTCAGTCCAGTACACATGGGTATACCAGCTAGTTTTGAGTCTTCCATACCAAATTTCTTAAGTATTTCCCTGATATATTTAGACTGAGTAATGTAGATACCATTTTTGTTCTACTGAATCTGAAGTCCAACACAAATTTTTATCTGACCAAACATAGACATTTCAAATTCTTTCTTCATATGCTCTAAAAATTCTTTGCACTGATCATCATTTCCTGTAAACACAGTATCATCCACAAACATTTTTGCCAAAACAATTTTGTTATCTGATCCTTCTTTGATGTATAAATTACTGTTGTCATTAGCTCTTTTGAAATCAATCTGGGTAAGATAGTTATGTAATGTTTCATACCATGCTCTAGGAGCTTGTTTCAAAGCATACAATGCTTTGTGTAATTTGCAGACCATATCCCTTTTGTCTAGATCAATAAAGCCTTCAGGTTGCTCAATGTAGACTTCTTCCTCAAGAATACCATTGAGAAATGCAGATTTTATATCCATCTGATATACCTTAAATCCTTTATGTGCTACATATGCAAGTAAAGTCCTCACACCTTCTAATCTTGCAATAGGAGCAAAAGTCTCTCCATAATATATTCCTTCTTCTTGAGAATATCCTTTACATACCAATCTTGCTTTTTTTCTTGATACTTGACCATCTTCATTCAACTTATTTCTGAATACCCATTTTGTCCCAATTACATTTTTATCTTTAGGCCTAGGTACAAGAGTCCATGTCTTATTTTTCTCTATATGCTCTATTTCTTCATTCATAGCCTCAATCCAACTTTCATTTTCTAATGCATCTTTGACATTTTTAGGTTCAAAATTAGAAAATAAACATGTACCTTTTAGTTTACTTCTTGTCATAGTACCATCTAATTTGTTTCCAATAATCTGATCTGGTTTATGATGCTTTCTGACGTACTTGGCCAATACAGGTTCCTTGCTTCCTGAATGAGTTACATTGTTATCTTCTTCATCTTCAGGTTCAGGTTGCTTGGGCTTTGTAGATACTTTCTCGGTAGCTTCAGACTGAGACTTGGTACTTTGTGACTCAGTCTAAACTTCTTCTTGTGACTTGGTTACTGTACTAGGCTCAGTAGATGTAGTTTCCTTATTGATAGATGTGTCTGGCAGTGTATCAGGTTTGATGTAAATAATTTTTTTGTAATCCTCTAGTTCCTTTTTGCTTTCTTCTTCAGTCTTTTCTGCAAACTCATCAATTCTCACATGTGCACTTTCTATGATTTTGTGAGTAGACAAATTTAGACATCTATATGCCTTACTTTTGCAAGAATATCCCAAAAATATTCCTTCATCACTTTTTACATCAAATTTTCCTTTTCTAGATTCTTTTAAGATATAACATTTACTACCAAATACTTTTAGGTAACTTACATTTGGTTTGTAGCCATACCATAGCTCATACGGAGTCTTGAATGTGTCTTTTCTCAGCTGTACTTGGTTCAAGGTATGAACTACAGTACTGATAGCTTCCTTCCAGTATTTCATAGCAATGTTCTTTTCAATCATTAGAGTCCTTGCACAGTCCATGATAGATTTGTTCCTTCTTTCAGCTATTCCATTCTACTCAGGAGTTCTCGGGGCTGATACCTGTCTTTTGATTCCTCTTTCAATGCAAAAATTATTGAATTCATGGGAGATGAATTCACCACCTCTTTCTGATCTCAAGCATTTTATTCTTTTTCTTGTTTCCTTTTCTACTCTTGCTAAATACCATTTGAACTTCTCAAATGCTTCTAACTTTTCTCTTAAATACATAACAGTCATCATTCTAGAGTAATCATCAACAAAGAGAATAAAGAATTTTTCTCTGGTATAGCTCTTAATTCCAATAGGTCCACATAAATCAGTATGCACAATTTCCAAAATATCTTTAGACTGATAGTTTTTACTTTTAAAACTAGACTTTCCCATTTTACCAATTTGACAATTCTTGCATAGACCAACATTAGGTTTCTTCAAAGTAGGAATACCTCTTACTTTCTTGAATTTGCTTATTTTCATCATGTTGTCAAAATTTACATGACATAACCTTTTGTGCCATAACCAAATTTCTTCAATTTGAGCAATAAAACATGAGTAATCACCAAGATCAAGATAAAACAGGTTACCTTTGGTTTGTTTGCCTGATCCTATTAGTTTTCCTTTGTCATCCAGCAGTCTTGCTTTGCCATTCATGAATTCAACCTTGAATCCAATGTTAATTAGATGTGCTACACTTAGAAGATTATACTTTAGTCCTTCAACCCAATATGCATTATCACATATAAGTTCTTTGGTTAATGAAATTCGTCCCTTTCCTTTTATACAACAAGGTTCATTGTTTCCAAACCTTACATTACCACCATCAAAGTTTTCAAAGTGTTCAAACTTGGTCCTGTCACCAGTCATATGATGTGAACATCCACTATCTATAATCCATGTATCATTCTTGCTTATATGAGAGATAAGTGCCATCTCATCTTCATCATTATCAGATTCATCTTTTACAGCAATGAAAACAATTTCTTTTTCACTATCATCTGAATCTTTAGCTAAAAAACATGTTTTCTTACCTTTATCCTTGAATGATTTGAAATTTTTCTTGCCATTGTACTTGTAATTTTTCTTCTCATCTTTGCTTTACTTGTTTGGACACCTAGCTGCAATATGACCAATTTCTTCACATGAAAAATAGATTAAGGGAGTTTTACCTTTGTATTTTCCTCTACCTCTTGAATACTTCTTTGCAAGTAATGCTTCAATAACTTCAAGATCACTATCAGAACTTTCCTCTGATTCTTCTTCACTTTCTGATTGGATTTTCTTCCCTTTCTTGAGTGAAAGTTTGGCCTCAAAAGCTGATTCAATATTTTTAGAAGTTGGAACATAGTTGTCATAGTTATCTAGTTCAAAGGCTGTCAATCTTCCAACTAAGGCATCCAAAGTTATATTGTGATTTTCTTCACATCTTCTTTCTTGAATAATAGAAACTCTTATTGCATAAATAGGAAGTAATGTTCTAAGAACCTTACTTATAACAGTTTCATCATCAATTTTTCCTCCAGAAGCTTTGATTGCACTAACACTTGTCTTGATCCTTTCAACATATTTTGCAATGTTTTCTTCTTCTCTCATTTTCATCTGATTAAACTATCCTCTTAGGCTCTCTTCACATTGTCATCATCGCCATAGGTTTTCTTCAACTTGTTCCACATTTCATGAGTAGTTGTGCAGTCTTTGATTTCATCAAATTCTTCATAGCTAAGAGCTGATGCAATGTCTATCATCATAGTGTTATGGTTCTTCTTCTCTACAATGTCTTCAATAGTTAATGTGCCAGTAGGAATTGTATATTCTTGATCAATATATTTGCATCCTGAATTGCTAATGGAAGCCAGATGTAGTCTCATGAGACCTTGCCATGCTAAAAAGTTATTTCTGTCAAGCTTTGGAATTTCTCTTTTGTAAGACATCTTGATCTTTAGCTTAGGTCCTTGAAACCCTTCCTACAAACACCGGAAGCTCTGATACCAATTGTTGGAAATATAGATGTAGTAACTAAGAGGGGGGGTGAATCAGTTAACCACAAAAATATTACCACTAATCCCTTAAATATCTTAATAAATTATTTACTGTGCCACTCGGTAAATATACAGAGAAATGATAAAACTTGATCCTTGAAGTGTGTAATAATTAAACTATTCTTAAGCATTCATCACTAATTAACTTACATGAATAAAGAAAATAACATGAACATAAGAGACACTAGATTTACCGTGGAAACCCAATATGGGAAAAACCACCAATGTAACTAGTTACTATTTTTCACTCTTCTGAAGTGATGCCTGGTTAGAAGCCAACCCGGTAAAAGGTTACAAAACAAACTGTTAGGTGTGACCTTGTTAGAGGATTTAATCACCCTACTAGGAGTGGCCTTGTAAGAGGTCTTGAAACAATTCAATAGAACTGTCACCTTGTTAGAGGATTTACAAAATGGTTGTTAAACCAACTTGGTTAAGAGATTTTGATATCACTACTACAATTGTAAGAGAGTAACAATGAAATGACCTGCAACTAAATTGCTAAATATAGATCTCTGTTCTGCTTCACTAGATCCTTACTGATCAAATAAATCTTTGCTACTCCTTAAGGATATCTAACCATCCTTCAAAATTTGCACATACCTTTCTTCAAAATGATTTTTGCATGCTGTATATGTTTTCTATTCACCACTTGACCTTCTATATATATGCCATTCTAATTAACATTTAGATTGTCAAGTCGGCATAAATAATTATTATAACAGTCAGCTTAGATAAACAAATTGTACTAACAAAATCCTTTGAAGGGCCAACCTTCCTCGGTAAACATTAATCCTGAAAAGATTTCCTTCAGTGATCGAGTGAACTCGATAACCACAGTGAATTTTGCAACATCCTTCGGAGACCAAGAGATCTCGGTAACCATTACTTTTCCTTCGATAATCAAGGAGGCTCGGTTAACATTGTTTCCCTATCATGTTTCCTTTAGACACTCGAGAGATCTCAGTAGACACTAAAAAACACCTAACTGACCGATTGAGCTTGGTAGACACTGAGAACCACTTAGCTGACCGACTGAACTTGGTAGATAGTGAGCATGATAATTGTTATGACATTTGTGTGACATCAAAGACAACACATAGCTAATCTAATAATGTCCTTTAGACAATTGTATCCAACAATACATGGGCTGGATATATATTTTTCTCTGTGTCCAATGCTTTCCCTTAAGGCCACATGGCCTTTTAGATTGATATCTCAAATAACTAATCATGTGGAGACATAGTATCATCTATTGTCTCTCCCTATACAAATTCCTTGTTTAAGACTTTCACCTTCCATGTATTGTCATCCTCCTTGTTCTATGATTTCTTGAAATGATTCTCAAACTCATTCATGTACTCATTAAGACTATTACCATTGTTACCATCATTCTTTCTTATAACTACAGGAGGTGTTCCTCTTGGTTCACTTGATCTTCTTGGTCCTCTTTTGTTGTCCTTTCCATTGTATCTGCAAAACTCTGCTATGTGTCCAAAGTTGTTTCATTTATAACATGTAGGTGGTCTCCTTCTTTCCTGATTTACTTGTAGCTTACAATATCTTGCAGTATGTCCAAAGTTATTTCATTTAAGACATGTAACCTTGGCTATTGACTCTTCTATGACATAATCTTGTTTACAACTTGACTGATCTTATTTTCTACAATCTTCTTTCTTGTATCCATAATCATAACAGTTAAAATAGTAACTAGTAAAAGGTTTACAGTTACCTTTATTTCTACAATCTCTGTTTATGTGTCCAACTTTTTTGCATCCAAAGCATCTACCTTTGAAACGTATGATCTATTCTTTGGGCTCTTCATGAGTAGGTCTTTCTTTATTCTTCGATTCAATTTCTTCTTTATTAGTCTTAGAACTTTATGCTTCATTGAATCCAACTCTAGTCATGTCTCCTTTAGGTTTCTATCTTTCTCTTTGCACATCAATTTTGTCACTACTCATGTATAACTTCTCAATGAGTAATTTGGGTTGAGTGAGTTCTCCTTTAATGATCTAATTGTACTTCTCCAATTCCTGATATGTATCCTTGTAGTGATCAAGTTCAGTCTTCACTAGTCATATCTTCTCATTTTATTTTTTCAATGACTCTTCAACTTTGTTCCTTGCATCCTTTTCATGTTGAATCTCTTTTATCATAAAAATATCAATTTCCTCCTTTTCTTGATCCAACCTATTCACTTGATCTGATGTATCATTGTCTTAATCTTCTTGGATCTTTTCCATAAGGTCTTTTTTTATTTCTTGAAGCTTTCAGTTACTCCTTTAGTTTCCTGATGAAACCTTCTACTCTTCTCAATTTGAATTTTAGTATACCATTGTCAGCGTTCTATTTATCCAAACCCTCAAGTGTTTCTTCAAAGTTCTCTTGTGAAATTTTTGAATCCATTCTAATCTCCCTTACGCTGTTAGGATTTCTCTACACGGGCTAATAGCTTTGATACCAATTGTTAGGATTAGGTAATACTAAGAGGGGGTGAATCAGTATTACTGAACTTTAATTTAAACCTAAACCACTTATAAATAAACCAAAGAAATTATGAAAAAAAAATAATATGTAAGCACAACACATAACTCATCATACCATGATTTGTTCTCAAGGAAACCTTGGCCAAGGGAAAACCCCAGTGGGGATGGTACCCACAACTATGTACTAAGATATGATATCTCTGTTAGGATATCGATCCATGTTAGGCACTGATTATTACATAGTAAATTTCCTTGTTAGAGGAATACAAAATCCTGTTAGGGGTATCCAAAAAACCTAGTTAAATGTGCTAAGTAAACCTCTCTTACAATAAAAAATTGTTACAAAGAATTCTCCAAAATGTGAATAATATAAGAACTTATCTTTCTTAGATAGTTCTGGTTGTAGCTCTATCTATTAATGATCTCACATCTTCTCTCTACTCTCATATTCACAACCTTTCTTCATTATCATACTTCATCCATATCTTCACTTCCATAAAACAATTCTATACTTATACAAAATCTATCATCCAGTCGGCTTCACAAATACTATACAAAACATAATAACTAATTATGTAAATGATAAGTATCGATTAGAAAATCTTATATTACCCAAGTGGTGAAAATAAACTTCATTCATCTAACTTAGCACGTTTCCATATCCACTAATCTTGCCTTAATCTTCACAACTCCTTGCGTGCCCTATTACACTTTTTCTTTGTCTTCTCATACCGTCAAATAACTATATCTATCTGACCAAAACTCATGTGCTCTTAACTGAAGCATATAAATATCATAAAATACCTTCTACTAACTTTGTGGGTCATAATACCCCACACATTTCCATCGCTAAGCAAAAATGTAACATAATACCCTGTTACCCTGATTCTGGACTTATTCATTTTTATGACTATGACTTCAATAGAAAAAATCTCTGCGTGTGATCACTCCAGCATAAGTGTTTCCATGAATGAAAACCCTCAAGCGATCCCTAGTCCTAGACAACCTCACTTTCCAACAATCTTTGCATCGCCTCATGTTATTTTGGTGTAAATTATTATTGGGGGATTATATCTATTATATTTATGGTTGTGTGCTATTTATGGTGGTCATTTCATGGTTGATGATATTTTTTGGTATTTTTCTGTGTTATCTATCCTTGTGTATTTCTAGTTATCTATGTATTTTTATTCTTTCGACAGGTCTAGACAAGGACAATATATAATTGGACCTACGGATTTTATTTGAGGAATCGTGGTTAGTATTTTTATTTTTCTAATTTTTTCTTTTTACAATGTATTTCATGGGGTTCATCCCCTACTTGTAAGGGACTAACTTTATTTAAATATATATTTTTTTAATGGCTTTGAGCATTACATGTATAGTTTTTTGTCTACCCTCTATTTAGTTTGTGAGATTAAGGTTGTGCACATAGTTTTCCGTAGATGTGAGTTGTTTTTCTTTGTGGGAGAATGATTTAGGGTATCCAAAATTTTGGACATCCCTTATTTTTCATATTTTTTGTACTATAGTTTTATTATGATGAAATGGAACCTCTTATTTATTTGGTTTGTTGTCTTTTTGTTCAAATGGCTTTCTTCATTGCTAGGAGGAATAGTTCAATCATGGAATGCTCCTATTTGTGGACATGAAAATGCTATTTTTTAGAGAACAAAAATTGTTGATAATAGTCTCTTTTTTATTTTCATCTTATTTTCTAGGAAACTATTGAGCCCCTCGGGAGATCTATTGCAAGTTTTTATTCCTTTTGGAGGAATTATTTCTTGGTTATTTGGGTTCCTAATTGTATATTTTGTAGAATTTTTTGAGTCTAACTTTATTAAAATTATGAGCTTTGATAATTTTTACCTTTTCATCTCATCTCTTTATTCTAGTTTTCCTTTAACTTGACACTTACGTCTCTCATACTACATGTTTTGAGGTTCTTAATGGTAGTATTTCTAGTGGTGGTTTGGTATTAACATATGAAGGGAATGTATTTTATTGTGGTCATGTCCATATTCCCAAATTAATTATTTTGGTAACCTTATTCCTTCTTGTTGTACACTTTTATATGTTTTATTTGGTTCCTCATTCATGTAGTGTTGGATGTGTTTAGGTGTAAGAATTTTAAGAGGATAGAATTTTGGGTTGTTTTTCCCACCACGTACCTATCCTCTTGTTAGACACCTTATTTAATTCTATTTTTATTTTTGATATTTTTTGTCTCTTGGGTTGAGGGTTATTGGTTGTGGATGGTGGTGAGTATTTTTAGACGATGTGCTTTATTATTCTCATTGATCTCTACCTCGCCTTCTTACTTTGGGAGGCATTTTCCTTGTTGACTCTCTCTAGCATAGGTAGTGCTTGGATTTCACTTCCAAAATTTATGGTGAAGTCTGTGTGCAATTATTTTAAGTGGTCAACTATTGATGTGCTTTTTATCTATTTTTTGTTTTCACTATGTTAGGGTACATCTTCTCTTTTCATTTCTTCTATCTTGGCTATATTTATTATTAAGGTGGATGGAGCTCATATAGAGGTGAAGTTTAGTTTGGCCAAGAAGATATGATTACTCCTTAAATGATTGTATTTTTTGTTGGATTCTTTTGAGATGGATTCTTTTGATGACGTTGAACTATTTTTCAAGAGTAAGTGGTATAATTTTGAGGTAAGGGGATCCCTTCAAAATCTCTTGTATATGACTCATATGTTTATCCCTTAGCTTGTTGGTTGTCTTATAACAAACATATTTTCTTCTCATTATCTGATCCATGTAAAACCCAACCATAAGGCTATAGGTCAAAACTATTCCTAGATTAAGAGAGCATACAAAACCCCTTGGTTCATTTTTCTTCTAGTTAGTGATTATTATTTTATTTAGTTTCTAGTTGTTAGTAAACAGATTTGTCCTTCAAAAATAAATAAATAACTTATCTCCAAATGCCCAGAAGAAGAACAAACAACACTAACAGTTGGATAGATTATCATTGAATTGATAATCTTCCTCTAAATTGAGAGGTACAACTCCCTCTTAGAAAGATTTACAATGAATTAAAAAGTTGAGTATGTCTTTAACCAGAAGACACGAAGGCAGCCTAACATTCATTCATCAACATAAAATGAATGCGATTATCAAGTTTATAAGTAAAAAGAGAGAAAGATTAACAGATAGCCACAAGACCATTTATTAAATCTTTCACATTACAGAGGAAATGCAAAGAAATCATTTCTACAATATGAAGAATGAATAAACCCATAGATTCAAACATCCGTTTAATTAAAACAAGTACAGGATAGTGACTGAAATCTGAAAGAGATCACCATATGATTTATCTCAATAACAGAAATCATAAATTAGACCAACAGATCCAAAATAAAATTTGACTCTTTATTTTAGATATGAAATGACATAACCACAAGATTAGATCATCCGTGTTATTACAATCAAGATGCAGGAAAGTAAAAAAATAAATCATTTTCCTCTGTTACAATTACATTTAGAAAATTGATCTCCCTCTCCTGTAGCCAATAGACTTGCTGAAAAAGAAGAATGCCTACTTCATCAAGATCTTCCAATAAATAATCTTCAGCCCCTTTCCTAGTTAACTAATTCTTGAAAACTTTCATCTTGTTCTTTCACTTCCAGTAACTTTTCCATTTTTATCCCATAACTGATTCTTGAAACTATTTTCCATTCACTTCTAATGTTTTTCTTTTGATAATTTGATATCATTATAAACCATTGATTTTGAAGTTTATAATGATATAACTTAACATGTCAAATGAAATTTACACAAGTGACATTTGATTATGTCAACCAAGAATAAAAATATTTGTTATGCTGGGCGGACTGAAAATATCTCTAACAGAAAAAATGGGTCTCCATGCGGGGGGCATAACTTTTTGTTCAACTGTTGGATCAAGCTCATGCTTGGATATGTTATGTGAAACCTTGTTATCTGAATTCTAACCAGAGTGATTTTAAAAATAATATTCTAGTCAAAAGTTACAGGCTGCTTTGTGAGTGTATATATGACTGTCATAAAATCAGACTTGTTGAAAAATTATTCTCAGTGACTTTCACATCTTCTGCTCTCAAATACACTTCACCAAAATTTGAACTATTCATACTTCTCAGATGTCTATATTTCATATCTAACCTCCTACTTGATCAAGTTTCACCATCTATTTGAGATGGATTTAAATTGTAGGCATTTCATCAAGCAATACACATGCAGTCCACTCTGCTTCAAACTTGGCACTTTGTGACCATTCTTCACTAACTAGGAATTAATTAATGCTTTCTCCCTTCAAATTTAACCTCCATGACAATACATATGAGATTGGAAGGTCAATCATGAGAGATTTATAAACTTTTGGATATGCCTCTGTACTGCAGGAATGGGAACATATTCTCTCATGCTATTAATAGAGAAAGAGATAACTCAAGATGAGATTCAGAATGAGAATGGGCCCTACAATTTGATAAGCCCATGCATATATTCCTTCAATAAGATTTATAAATATCTCTATATCCTCAAGTTATTGCTGCATATTCAGTTCCTTTGAATTAGTTATCTATAAAGTCATTGTCACTTAGATGAGACCTAGTGATCTCGAGAATGAGAAAAACCTCCACTCTACAATTTTTCATATTAAGTAGCATCTTTCAACTATTCGCCTCATTGTTTTGAACTTCTAAATTTATGTTTTGACTTCAAACTCAAACTCAAATCTATACTTTGACCTTGGATATTTAAACTCTAGTGCTCAAACTTGAAATTGCAGTGTTGAAAGATAAATTTGTGTTTCAAATTCTGAACTTGGCATCTTGAATCATTTTGGATGCTTGAAATTGAAGCACTGCCCCTTATCATAGTTACAAAGAAATGAAGCATCATAAAGGCACAAATTGGCTACCACCCAAGGCTTGTTACAATTTACACCCAATGGTTGAACCTTGAACTTTGAACTAAAATAGTTCAAGATTTGTAGTTCAACGGGAGGACCAACTTTGCAACACATGCATTTACTTCACATAAATTTCACAAAATATTTAAAAATTATGCAACACTTGCATTTAATGGAATGGGGGCTTGATTTAAAAGTTTAAAATAGGGGTGCTAAAAGCATGCCAACAACTGGCTCCGATTGGGGATGTGGATGATAAAGACACAAAGAATCCAATATCTTTGGTAAGAACAGTGTCTAGCCATTGGGAAATGGAGTTAAAGATGACAAAAGGGAGCTGCATGTAGAGGATTGAGGGAGAAAAACACAACAAAACTACCAACACCACAAAAACTAGCCAAGCCAAACTTATTTACAAGTATGCACACAGGCAGGAAAATCCCACCACAAGAACTAGGGAAAAGATTACTTACACAAATCCGTTCACGGGCTGCAAAAAGAATGAACCTTTCCAAAATAATGGGATGCATCCATGTGAAGCAACACATACCAACTTCCATATGATGATCTCTCAAATATTGAAAAACAAATCAATAGTGTGCAAGAATTTTGCAAGTAAAAACTCACTCCCAAAGAGCCATGTTTCATCATAGACTTCTGGTTGCAATGTGCTGACACCATATTGAATGAGCTGATTTGTACCAAAAAGACCAGTGCCTCCCATATGAATGTTATAAAAACAAGTTAGGTATTTGATTGGACAACATTCTTTAAGAGTGAAATGATGATCTGCAAGAATGCTCCTTTTAAAATCTGAATTTGAATTTATTTGAAACTTGTTTTCCAAGGATGCATTATCAAGAACATCATCAAAATAAAATGATTTTAGCATGGAATTACCATCAAGCAACTCATCTTCATAATCAAACTTGAATATCTCTAATTCAGACTGTGTATGTGGTGTCAAACTAGAAGCTAAAAGAAATTCATCATCTTTTTCTTCATAAGATCTCTCATGATTCTTCAATGCCTTGGAATGTAAAAACTCTTTACCATCTTGCATGCAATCAAACTGAAAAGACTCAAAATTTGCTTGTAAATCAATATGCAAGATATCTTCTATCTTATCATCACTATAGATTTCTTGTTCTTCCTGCTCCATCATACTAGCATGCTTAAAATTACTTGTTGAAAATGCATTAGAAAATGTAAAGGCTTCAAAATCTGAAAAAGAATTACTTTCCAGCAAACCTTCATTTAAATTTTCATTTCCAACTACTTGCTTTTGCTGCTCTATCATATCAATCTGATCATCATTACTTGCTGGAAAATTATTAATGACATCAAATGTAGAAGGCTCAAACTCTGAACAGGAAATGCTCTCAGGAAAGCTTGCATATATTATTCCATCATTGGATCTTTTGTCAATGGACGGTGCATGTGGGCATGTTAATGACTTTTTTGATAGTGTAGTATGGTCATACACATTTTTTAATGCATCCTCATGCTCAACATGTAAATAATGTATTCTAGCAACACTAGAAGGATCATTTTCAATCATGGGAGCTGATTGGAAGTCTTGATCATTAAAAATAGTCAAGTTTTGCAAACAAGAAATAGATTGTGTTGGTTGCACTGCTTTGATGACAGGCTCCCTTTGTAAAAGGTTTTTCTTTGGATACAAATTTTTATCACAAAGATAAATTTTAGATTGAGATATATTTGCAGCATATGTATCCAAACACTTTATTCCACTCAAAGTCATACAATCATCTATTTCCATAGCTTCCCTTTGAGCATCTTTTAAATTTTGTAATTTCTTTTGCCTCAACAATAATTTGATCTTAGTTTGCAATGCAACAATAAAAATAGATAACTGATTATTTTCAGTTGGTTGACTTGCTTGAGGCATTTTACTAACACATCTATTAAATCTGTCAATAAAACTTCTCATAGATTCATTTTCCTCCATCTTGATTTGAACAAAATTTACTAGTAATTCACCTATATCAACTGCATATCCAAATCTATCAAAAATTTTACCTCCAGGTCATTCCAACAGGTAATGCATCCACTTTTTAAATTCTGGAACCAATCAGCAGCTTTACCAATTAGGCTTCCAAAAAATAATCTCACATAGACATTTTCTTCTTGTACACCAAGAATACTGCAAGCAACATTGAATGCTTTAATGTGAATTTCTAGGCATTCATTTTTATCTCCAAAAAATGTAGGAACATACTCTTTTGGACTTTTAGGCAGGGCTGAAAGTAATAATAGAGAAAGAGGCCCAAACTGGGGTCTCCATGGCTAGGCTGCAACCAAAGCCATAATAAACTGGACTCTTTTTAACCAAAAGATTCTAAAAATTATAAAATGGAGTCGCCAATCTCTTTTACACTGACATGAAAATAGAAGTTTTTAATGAGAAAAGAAAATACTGATCTTTCATTTCTGTTTCCCCAGCGGAGTCGCCAAAAATTTGTTAGTAAACAGATTTGTCCTTCGAAAATAAATAAATAACTTATCTCCAAATGCCCAGAAAGAAGAACAAACAGCACTAACAGTTGGATAGATTATCATTGAATTGATAATCTTCCTCTGAATTGAGAGGTACAGCTCCCTCTTAGAAAGATTTACAATGAATTAAAAAGCTAAGTATGTCTTTAACCAGAAGACACGAAGGCAGCCTAACATTCATTCATCAACATGAAATGAATGTGATTATCAAGTTTATAAGTAAAAAAAGAGAAATATTAACAGACAGCCACAAGAGCATTTATTAAATCTTTCACATTACAGAGGAAATGCAAAGAAATCATTTCTACAATATGAAGAATGAATAAACCCACAGATTCAAACATCCGTTTAATAAAAATAAGTACAGGATAGTGACTAAAATCTGAAAGAGATCACCATATGATTTATCTCAATAAAAGAAATCATAAATTAGACCAATAGATCCAAAATACAATTTAACTCTTTATTTCAGATATGAAATGACATAACCACAAGATCAGATCATCCCTATTATTATAATCAAGATGTAGAAAAGTAAAAAAATAAATCATTTTCCTCTGTTACAATTACATTTAGAAAATTGATCTCCCTCTCCCATAGCCAATAGACTTGCTGAAAAAGAAACCCTGCTTCATCAAGATCTTCCAATAAATAATCTTCAGCCCCTTTCCTAGTTAAATGATTCTTGAAAACTTTCATCTTGTTCTTTCACTTCCCATAACTTTTCCATTTTTATCCCATAACTGATTCTTGAAACTATTTTCCATTCACTTCTAATGTTTTTCTTTTGATAATTTGATATCATTATAAACTATTGATTTTGAAGTTTATAATGATATAACTTAACATGTCAAATGAAATTTACACAAGTGTCATTTGATTATGTCAACCAAGAATAAAAATATTTGTTATGCTGGGCGGACTGAAAATATATCTGATAGAAAAAATGGGTCTCCATGAGGGGGGCATTACTTTTTGTTCAACTATTGGATCAAGCTCATTATTGGATATGTTATCTAAAACCTAGTTATCTGAATTCTGACTAGAGAAATTTTAAAAATAATATCCCAGTCAAAAGTTACAGGCTGGTTTGTGAGGGTATATATGACTGTCATAAAATCAAACTTGATGAAAAATTATTCTCAGTGACTTTCACATCTTTTTCTCTCAAATACACTACACCAAAATTTGAATTATTCATACTTCTTAGATGTCTATATTTCATATGAAACCTCCTACTTGATCAAGTTTCACCATCTATTTGAGATGGATTTAAATGGTAGGCATTTCATCAAGCAATTCACATGCAGTCCACTCTGCTTCAAACTTGGCACTTTGTGACCATTCTTCACTGACTAGGAATTAATTAATGCTTTCTCCCTTCAACTTTAACCTCCATGACAATACCTATGAGATTGGAAGGTCAATCATGAGAGATTTAAAAACTTTTGGATATGCCTCTGTACTGCAGGAATGGGCTTGTTACAATTTACACCCGACGGTTGAACCTTGAACTTTGAACTAAAATAGTTCAAGATTTGTAGTTAAACGGGAGGACCAACTTTGCAACACATGAATTTACTTCACATAAATTTCACAAAATATCTAAAAATTATGCAACACTTGCATTTAATGGAATGGGGGCTTGATTTAAAAGTTTAAAATAGGGGTGTTAAAAGCATGCCAACACTAGTGAAAGTGAAACTTATAGGAGCCTTGTTGAAAAACATATCTTCTAAGGTTATGGGAGACTTCTAAAATATATGGGTTGTTACTATTATGGTTAAGGGTTCCCTAAAGAACCCTATTCTTTGAGTTATATGTCTTTGGTATATATATAATCAACTTTTACTTTGTGTGATGATAGTAATCTAGGTTGTCTCTAGGGTGTTAGTTAGTTGTTGGTATGAAATGTTATACCTTATGAAGTTTTTTGTTTATGTTGGGTTTTATATCCCTCCATTTTTTTTTTGTAAAAGGGTTATGGGTCCCTTCTAAACCTATTTACCCCTAATCAAAACAATTATTGTGTAGGTTAGTGTTACACACTGAGTTTGCACCTTTTCTCAGGCTCTCGTAGTCTTGATAACTCAGTATAACTTGGGAATCATCTCAAGGTTGTGGGACCTTTGCTAACTAAGATGAAACCTCTAGGTTCTAGGCTAGTTCCTCTTAGATTATCACCTTAGTTTGCTTCTTGATAGGAAAGTAAACTTTTGGAGGGAAAGGGATAGGAGTGCATGAAAGGGAAATGACTAAAAGAAAATCTATCCTACTAGGTGATGCACCGAAAAGATGGTATGAATTGCAGTATAAAGGATGAAACCAGTAGATGATCCTAGGTCTAGGAGATTACAACTCAATGAACAGGCCTGCATAAATATTTTATAGAGGGGTCTACAGTAAAGGAATACTTATGTAGGGAAAAGGAATTTCTCAAGGCAATATTACTCCTAAAGAGTCAAACACAGACTATAACCTGTAGACAAACATTCATCTCTGTAATTGGGTATAGGAATGAGACAGATTGCCATGGGTGAAAGTATGCCCACAAAAGCATTCAAATCAGATCATTCATAAGCATACACATGAATTGCAGAAAGAAAGAGGAATCAAGAAAACCTAAAAGTTACTGAACATACATATACTAAATTCAATAAGAGATAATCCACATAAGAAAGCATAAGGATAGGAGAATGTCACAAAATGCTTTATAATATCTATACAATCAATGAAAATTATGATTGCAGAAAGCCAAAGGGGCATAAAATGCTACAAATTGCTCTCTGAGAAAGAAAACTTTCTTTTTACAATTGCTAGATTTTGAGCTCAAAAGCTCTCAAAAAATGATATATATAACTCCTCCACAACACGTAGGTAGGAGTAAAAATTCTCACTGGGGGACAGATTAAACAATAAAATAATCATCCCCTAGTAGTCAAAATCTAGTCATAAAATAAATTCTGCAACAACATGGCTGACCAGACTTGAGGTTTGCATGCCCATCCCTGTACTACAATTGCCTGTAGATCAATCAACTTGGACTCATCAATTTTCTATGCACAAAAGTCTCCATGAATGCATTGATTAGTACCTTGCTAGGACAAAGAATTGACCCCTAACAGCCGCCCAGACCTCTTCATCATCTTCCTTCAACTACAAATGTCCTAGTGACATAAACTCTCAGCTACCCACCACTCACAACCATCTCTATAGAAGAAAATCCCGTGAAAAAAAGGTCACACCACTTTGAAATAACACTAGTCGCATGATCACATGTGGTTAGAAAGCTGCATGTGATCATGTGACAAGCCTTTACTATCTGCCATTCACTTTGCAGCCTGCAAACTAGATTCAACACTGGTCGAATTTGAACATTGGTCACATGATCGCATGAGCCTAAAAGGCTTCATGCGATCATGTGGCAAGCCCTTAGAATCTATCTCCATTGCCACATAGACACCTGAGCTCATAAGATCTACCACTTGTCAACCACATGGACCAACAGGAAACCCACATGTCAACTGGACCCATAATAGCACTACCTGAAAGTATTGGGAGGATCCAACGGTGGTCGCATGATCGCATGGGATCGGACAATCCCATGCGAACATGCGACCACCATAGATTTTGAATCTAATGGGCCCATGTTATACCTTTGACCCACTGCAGATGAGAGACATCACCACTTCATGACCTACCGAAAGCCCTATCATCACCCAGTGAGCTAATGGGAAGCGGACATGCCACCACCCAAGGTCCCACCACAGAGGCTGCTAAAGTCCCTGCTGACAGTTGACCATTTGTCGCATGATCGCATGTGGCTAGGAAGGCCTATGCGATCATGTGACCAACCGCAAGATGTTAACTACAGGACCACAAACCACTGACAGCTAGTCACATGGGTGCATGCGGTCAAGAGGTCACATGCAAACATGTGACTAGCCACTAAAAACTATCACCATTGGTTCAAAAGACATTTGGGCCCACCTGCAAACTGAGAATCTATTAGATGGTCATCGCATGATCTCATGGGCTTGAAAGATCCCAAGAGAACATGTGAAAAATGTGGATTTGAAGATTGGGACCCACCATCAATCATAGTAGCGCACCTAGAAAAAATGCTGCCATCAGGGAAGAACTGTGAAGATTCGAAGGCCGAAAATAACTGAGGTTTTCACTTGAAGGTCAAAAACATCCTGGGTTTTCAGAGCGAAGGTTGAAAACAAGCAAGGTTTTCGACACTAAACATTTTTTGGAACTCTGTGACTTGAGTGTTTCCTGCAACATTAAAACTTAAAAATCTCTGAGGGCCTTGTGATTAGCATGTTCAATCTGAACTGGTGGTTGACAACACATTGAAGAACATGGGAGCAAGATCACAAAACAAAAACTCTGTGGATCAACTTCGCAAGCCAAAATAAGTTGCAGTAGGAACTGAGACACTTACAAAGGCTAGAGGACATATCATACGGGCATGAAAATTTTAGGAGTGCCTGGCAAGATAGAAACAGAGACCTGGGAAAGAGTCTAGCCAAATTGTATAAAATAGGCAATTTTGGTCAACATTTTTGGTGATTTCTACTGGATGTCAGCCTGCTAGACATGGAAAACTAGTGGCCTAACATATCCGTTGGGCATGGGGTCACTACTGAGAAAAAAATCTTGGTGGAGAGACAAAACTAAACCAAAAGATGGACCTGTGCACATGCACTTCTTGGAAAATAGGAACTAACCTAGAAAGTAGGGAAAGAAAGCAAGGAACATATTTACAAGAATTTACAAGGACTTACAAAGAGGGATTAACCTCAAAGAAAGGCTTCAAGTGGAAACCATTCACTGAGATTGGTAGGGGATCTCCTTCAAGAGTTGAGAGATGAAAAGCTTTAGATCCTTTGCACTCTGTTATAACAAATGGTCCACCCTAAGAGGAATCAAACTTTGTGTGCTTGCCAAGTTTTGACTTGAACTCATCCCATTTGAGGACAACATCACCAACTTTGAAATTCCTGATCCTGGCTCTTTTGTCAAAATTCATCTTTGTTTGACTTTGGTGAAATGCCATATCTTGCATTGATTTATCTCTAATCTCCTCTAGCTCCATCAACTGGGCATATTTGATTTGCAGAGGATCACTTTCTTCAAACAGGGCATACTAAGTGGCTAAGTCCAAAACTAGTAGTTTAGTTGAAATAGATAGCTTAGCCTCTTTGTCATACACCAACATGTATGGGGAATTACTAATGATCTTCTTTGGGGTAGTTCTTTCTAACCACAAGGTAGATCTCAATTTAGTATGCCAGTCCCTTTGATTATCTTATAGGGTCTTTTTGATTATTCTAATCAGATTCCTATTTGTTGACTCTGCCAAATCATTCCCCTAAGGATAGTAATTGGAACTTGTATTCAGATAGATGCCATTCTTGACTACCCACTCTGAGAGTTTGAGGCCTGTGAATGCTAATGCATTATCTGAAATGATGGAATCAGGGGTACCAAACCTATGAATTAAATCATCATAAAAAATCAATACAACACTCTCATTAGCTTCCTTTAAAGCCACCACTTCTGTCCACCTGGTGAAATAATCCATTGCAGTAATTATCCACTTGTGTCTTACACTAGACCAAGGGTTAATCATTCCTATGAAATCTATACCCCACTTCATGAAAGTTTGATCTACTTTGATTGGTTGAAGGGGCAGAGAAGCAAGCCTCTCTTTCCTTACAAAAATACTACATTTGACACATCTTCTAACATAATCATGACTATCTTTGAAGATAGATGGCCAATAGTATCTATCCCTCATGATTTTATAAGCAATAGTCCTAGGAGAAAAGTCACCACCAGAGGGACCATCATGAAATTGAAATAGGACCTCATCTACCTTTTCTGAATCAATGCATCTTAAAAGGACACCATTGTGATCCTTTCTAAAAAGAACATTATCTATCAGCATAAAAGGAACAGATTGCAATCTATAATACCTCATTTTTGCTGAATCCAAACCTATAGGACATTGTCTTGTCTTCAAGTAATTGACCATATTAGGCAACTAGCTTGTTGCCTTAGCTTGTTCTTCTGTGGAATGCACAACCAAAGATGCATCCATGTATTCCAATTTCTTTGAACTTTCATCCTCTGTCAGATGCTCACACAAACCTCTTCCTCTAACCAGCTTGGTAGTCTGAATATCTATGTCATATTCCATTACCTTAGTGATCCAACCAGCTCTTTTCTCATTCAGGTCCTTGGAAAGAAAAAACTCTTTGACACTGGGATGAGTAACCTTCAAATGCACCTTGCTATGGGTCAACAAATGTCTAAATTTTTTGAGGCTCTTTACCATAGCAAGTATATGTTTCTCTATAAAGGAGTACCTTTGTTCATACTCTTCTAAACCTTTGCTAAAGAAAGCAATAGGTTGTTCCAATCCTTCAACATTCTCTTGGGTCAACATTGTAGATATAGCATCTGAACCTCCATAAGCATAAAGGATAAAATCCTTATTGAAATTTGGGTTTAACAGGGTAGGAGCTTCTGTTAAGGCTTCTTTAATAGCTTGGAAGTTAACTTTTCCCTCTTTAGTCCAACTAAAAGCTGAACCTTTCTTCAACATGGCTGTTAAAGGCTTGAGTAAATCTACAATGTTAGGCAAGAATCTCCTAACAAAATTTATCTTCCCTATGAAAGATTGGAGACCTTTCTTGTGATGTGGTAATGGTAGTTCCAAGATGGCTGCAATTCTCTTAGGATCCACTATAATTCCTTCTTTGGATACTACATATCCCAATAGTTTTCCTTCATGAACTGCAAATACACACTTCTTGGGATTAAGGGATATCCCAAATTCTCTGCATCTTTCAAAAATCTTTCTCAAATGTTTCATGTGGTTTGCTACATGCTTTGAGTAGATAGTTATGTCATCTAGGTAGACTAGCACAAACTTTTACATGAGGCTTTTAGAGGCCATATCCATTGCCTTTGAAATGTAGCTCCTACATTTGACAAACCAAAGGGCATCTTTTGATATGCCATGGTTCCTCACTTGGTTGTAAATGCAGTCTTATATTGATCCTCTTCATTTACCAAGATCTGATTGTATCCTAAATAGCCATCCAACAATGAGAATCTCTCAAATCCAAAGACACATTGTAGGATTTGTTCCATAGAGGGTAGTGGATGGTGGTCTTTTAGTGAGGCTCTGTTGAAATCCCTGAAGTCAACACATAACCTCAACTCCCCATTCTTCTTCCTGATAGGAACAAGGTTGGAAACCCAACTAGTATGTTTGATGGGGTAGATGATGCCACTTTCAATTAGTTTGAGCACTTCCTTATGCATAAGTGGCTCAAGCTTGGGATTAACAGGCCTTTTCTTTTGCCTTACTGGTTTAGCATTAGGCTCCAATTCAATAGTGTGCTGAGCAAGGGTAGGATCAAAACCTTTGAGATCTTCATATTGCCATGAAAAAACATCACTAAATTATTTGAATAATTGAGTGTAAGCTTGCTTTTCTGAATCAGTGCTTACTTTTCCAAATTGTAGGCTCTTACCTGGTTCCAATTCTAGTTCAACACAATGTTCTTGTTGGATTACTAGGCCAGCTTTATTTTTCTTGACTTCATCATCATTGTTGAAGATAGTCTCTAAGGTGACAAGACCTCTAGGCATCTTATCAGATCTAAGTTGCCTCACTTGATCACCATAGTTCTATGATAACCTCTTTTGATTGTGCCTCGAAAAGACATCTTCTTCAAACAAGAATTCTAGAATTTGTTCATCATTATCAAACACTTGCCAATTGACATTGTTATCAGGAATTGAAGGTTTGACAATAATCTTAATGTGTTGTTGCTTTGCTTCTTTTGAAATGCTATTGGGGATGTCAAACTGAGACCCAATAGCAGCTAACCTATCTACATTTTGATTTAATTTTCTAGGTATAGCAACAATATTGAGAGCATGGAAATCTTCAATTGTATCCCAAACTCTATGTTTGTATGCTTTCATGATGTCATTTTTGGTTGCACTCATCCCTCTCACTTGGCTGCCAACAAGTTCACTGTCACCATATACTTTTAAGGCCTTAAGCCCTCTTTTTCTAGCCCATTCTAGTCCATTGAGTAGACTTTCATATTCTGTGGTGTTGCTGGTGTAGGAAAAACTGAATCTAAAGGTAGTATAATACCTTTCTCCTTTTGGGGACACCGACATAGCACCACCACCAGAACCATGTCTACTTCTAGCTCCATCAAAGTATAGTTCTCAAACCTGACTATTCTAATCTTCTGAGTCAGCATCCTTGAAAATGTTGGGCTCTATAGTATCATTTTCTTGTAACAAATAGTTTCCCAAACTAGCATTCCAAACAACATGCTTTGATTCTCTTTCATCTAAGAAAATATCAGGGATATCTCCTATCTTAGTGCTTGCTTCACTAAAGGTTTGGAAATCACTGTTATCAAATATGGGGTAGTTTACATTGATTGCATTAGACACATAAGGTTCTACATGGTGTGCTACCAATTTTTTTGACTTAATGGTAACCTTGGTACCATATCTTGTGTGAAATAACATGTGAGACCAATCAGAAGATAGATAACCACCTATCTTGGCTATGAATTCTCTTGATAAACATATAGAAAACAATGCAGGGAGATCTATGATATATATGTCAAGGAGGATGGAAAAATTAGGACTAGCATGTAAGATTAGATTGTTATCTTTAGCCACACCTATAGTACTCACTGAGGATCCATCAAGTTGGGTGACATTATTTTGGAAGGGTTCATATTTCAGTCCTAATTGGTTAGCCACTTTCTTGGGCATTACAGTACTATTTGCCCCACTACCTACCATGCAATTATGTACTAGAGAATCTCCAATAATTAAAGATACATAAAAGGGAGGTGGCTTTGAATTCCTACCTTGCATGGAATTGTCCTTGGAGTTGTTACTTGGAGCCTCCTTTTCTTGATCAGTGTTGACCAACACTGGCTTTGTAATTTCTTTTGTAGGCTAAGGAGTTGTTGCTTCTGACATAGCCTTCTTCAAAATGTCAGACTGCCTTGGAATAGACAAAGAGTCCCACATAGACATGGTGACATTCACCTTCTTCATGTTGTCTACAATATTATAAGGTGTCACAATGTGTACTCTTTGTTTTATTTTTACTATGATGGGTTCTGCCTCTTTTGGAACTTGGCCTTCTTTGCTTGTGATGACAGGAACCTCCTTGGACATGATAGGGGCAGCTTGCTACAATGGCTCTATAGATGTAGTGGCCTTGTTACCAGAATCTACTCTCTCCATGTCTTGGGCTCTCCTTTTTGCTCTTGTGTAGGCAACAAAAGAAACTTCATCATTGAATCCATTGAAGTTTGGTTGCTCCCAATTGAAGAGAGCAGTCTCATTCTCTTGTGATTCTTATTGAGGGATTGATCCACTGGATGAGGCCTCTAGTTGAACTTGTGAGGCATTTTGAACCATTAAAGCTTGGTCCACCCATCCATTTGAACATGAAGCCTGATTGTGAGGTTGATTGCAAGGGGAACACCATTCATAATCCATAGCCATATTATTTTGGCTAGGAACCATATCCCTCACTAGATTTGTAGAATTGAGAGGTGCAGGGTTATATGGTTTAAATGGTCTCTGATTGAAATTTTGTCTTTTCCCTTGATAGCCTCCTTGGTATGGTGGCCTATTTTGTTGATAAGGCTGTCCTTGATTTTGGTATTACTAATTAGGACCTTGTTGTTGTTGTTGGAAGGGTGGCCTGATGCCTTGATTTTGTTTCTTCAAATTTGTGACCTCTTTGGTTAGAGTCTGCAACAAGTTTGTCATTTCTTGCATACTAGTTTGCATACTAGTTTGTTGACTACTCTTCATCTCTTGCAGCTCTTGGGAGAAATTTGTTGTTAGCTCTTGACCACTGGTGCTAGCTTGAGGTGCTGATATTGTGGGAATAGGGGTAAATGGGGGTACTTGTGCAGGTGCAATGGGCTGAAGACTAGGGAAGATAGGCATGGGTAGTCTTCTAGCTATCATGCCTACTTGGATCAAACAATTTTCAGCCCTGACAGTGGTGTCAAAGGCTTGGGGTAAAGTGGTGCCACCCATAGATTGGATCATGATAGAAATTTGTTTATTCAAACTTTTCAAGTAGTACAAAAAGGCATGGTTAGCTGACGGCCTTACAGAGACTGGGATTCTATTCCATGTTTTAAGGAATCTACTATCATAATCTGTCATTTTCTCTTGAGGGTCTCTCTTTATAGTTGTTAACTGCTCAACCAGAGACAAGTTATCTGATTTATCTTCAAAATGTTTACTTAAACCATCCCCTAAAGGATCCCATGAATCAATAGAGCCAAAAGCTATAGTTCTAAACCATTCAAGAGCCTTACCTTTGAGAGAGGCTACTAATAACTTTGTGGCCACATCCTCATGAGTGATATTGTGAATGCTGCAGATGGTGGTCACATCTCTTATGTGCTCAAAAGCTATTATCTACCCTTCGCCTGTGAAATTAGGTAAACTCTTCAATGCCACCAAGGGCACATCATGATGCACTACAAAATTTAATGGACTCCCTTGATTGAAAGGTGCAAAGGAAAACTTTCTAGCCATTGTCTGAGCTAGAATATGAAGATTAACAACTATATGAGTTGTATTTTCTGCTAGATTTAAATCTTCTTCTAGATCTTGGGTTAGAGATCTACCTCTTCTTCTAGAATGAAAGGGAGAAGGTTTCCTTTCTAATGTATCAGGAGGTTTAGATTGAAATCATGGGATGTTCTTTGAGTTGACCTACTTTTGTGACTTCTTCTTGAGGGCAACTCTGAAAAAATGGTGGGTTTTGAGCTTCTAGTCTCAATCTTTCTCATAAGCCTTAAACAAGACTGGCCTGAATCTTTGAAACCAATGGAGTCACCAAATATACTTGGTGAAACAACCTCTAAAGGTCTATATTATGCAACCTGCATATCAGAGATGACATAAATTCAACAAATGAACTTCTTTTACTGTCCCACCGGGTGTGCCAGAAATGTTATACACTAAGTTTACACCCTTTTTTCAAGCTCTCATAGTCTTGATAACTCAGTATAACTTGGGAATCATCTCAAGGTTGTGGGACCTTTGCTAACTGAGATGAAACCTCTAGGTTCTAGGCTGGTTCCTCTTGGATTGTCACCTTAGCTTTTTCTTAATAAGAAAGTAAATCTTTTGAGGGAAAGGGATAGAAGGAATGCTTGGAAAGGGAAATAACTTGAAAGAAAACTACCTACTAGGTGATGCACCAAAACTAGGGTATGAATTGCAGTATGGAGGATGAAACTAGTACACAATCCTAGGTCTCAAAGATTACAACTCAGTGAATAGGCCTGCATAAATATTTTATAGAGGGGTCTACAGTAAAGGAATACTATGCAGGGAAAAGGAACTTCTCAAGATAGTAGTCCTCCTAAAGAGTCAGACACAGACTATAACCTACAGACAAACATTCATCTCTGCAATTGGGTATAGGAATGAGATAAATTGCCAGGGGTGGAAGTATACCCACAAAAGCATTCGAATCAGATCATTCATAAGCATACACATGAATTGCAGAAAGAAAGAGGAATCAAGAAAACCTAAGGGTTACTGAACATACATATACTAAATTCAATAAGAGATAATCCACATAAGAAAAGCATAAGGACAAGAGAATGTCACAAAATGCTTTGTAATATTTGAACAATCAATGAAAATTACAATTGTAGAAAGCCAAAGGGGCATAAAATGCTACAAATTGCTCTCTAAGAAAGAAAAATTTCTTTTTACAATTGCTAGATTTTGAGCTCAAAAGCTCCAAAAACAAATTATATACACCTCTATACGCAAGCAGGAATAAAAAAAATATCTGAATAGGGTTACATAAATCTGCATAAAATAATCCAACCCTAAACTAGTCACTTCTGATCATAAATATTTGTGAAAATATCTCAACCGATCAAATATGTCTTCCTTGCATGCCCATCCCTATACTGAGTCTATAAAAATTAGGCCACCATGATCCATCTACCTCCCTGTAAGTCCACCAAGCCATCAAAGCTCACAATCTGATCAAATACTAGAAAGGACCAAAAGACGGCTGTCTAAATCTTTGCAAATTCTCCCAACTACAACTGCCTCTGAAATCATCAATTTTTTACCTACCCGCACTTGCAACATCCCCCTCAGGAGAAAGCCAACCAAAACTAGCTACACCACTTTGAAATAACACTGGTCGCATGATCGCATGTAGTTAGAAAGCCACATGCGATCATGCAACAAGGCTTTACTATCTACCATTCGCTTCATAGCCCACAAATTGAATTCAACACTAGTCAAATTTGAACGTTGGTCACATGATCACATGAGCCTAGAAGGTTTCATGTGATCATGTGACAAGCCCTTAGAATCGGTCTCCGCTGCCACATAGACACTCGGGCTCATAAGATCTGCCACCTGTCAACCACATGGACCAACAAGAAACTTGCATGTCAGCTGGACCCACAACAGCATAGCCCAAAAGCATCAGGAGGATCCAATAGTGGTCACACGATCGCATGGGATCAGAAGATCCCATGCGAACATGCAACCACCATAGATTTTGAATCTACAAGGCCCATGTTATACCTCTGGCCCATCATAGACTAGACATGTCACCATCCAATGACCTACCAAAAGCCCTGTCATCACCTAGTGAGCTAATGGGAAGCGGACACGCAACACCCAATGTCCCACCATGGAGGTTGCCAAAGTCCCTGCTAACCATTGACCATTTATTGCATGATCGCATGTAGCTAGGAAGGCCTATGCGATCATGAGACCAACTAAAAGATGTTAACTACTAGACCACAAATCACTGACAGCTAGTTGCATGGGCGCATGCGATCAAGAGGCCGCATGTGAACATGTGACCAGCCACTAAAAACTATCACTGCTGGTTCAAAAGACATTCGGGCCCACTTGTAAACTAAGAATCTATCGGATGGTCATCACATGATTTCATGGGCTCAAAAGATCCCATGAGAACATGCGACAAACGTAGATCTAAAGACCAAGACCCACCATCAATCATAGTAGCGCACCTAGAAAAAATGCTGCCATCAGGGAAGAACTGCGAAGATGCGAAGGCTGAAAACAACTGAGGTTTTTGCTTAAAGGTCAAAAACATCCTGGGTTTTTAGAGCGAAGTTTGAAAACAATTGAGGTTTTTGACACTAAACATTTTTTGGAACTCTACGACCTGAGTGTTTCCTACAACATTAAAACTTGAAAATCTCTAAGGGCCTTGTGATTAGTGTGTTCAATCTGAACTAGTGGTTGGCAACACATTGAAGAACATGGGGGCAAGATCGCAAAACAAAAACTTTGTGGATCAACTTCGCAAGCTAAAACAAGCTGCAGTAGGGACTGAGACACTTGCATAGGCCAGAGGACATATCATACGGCCATGAAAATTTTAGGAGTGCCTGGCAAGACAAAAATAGAGACCTGGGAAAGAGTCTAGCCAAATTGTATAAAATAGGCAATTTTGGGCAACAAGTCCTTCCTCCAAAAAATGTCAAAGGTGTGTAGTATTTTCTTGGATAGATTAATTTTGTCAAGAAATTTATTGCTAATTTTGTAGAATTGGTCAAACCTATTGTGAAGCTTCTGAAAAAGGATGTCAAGTTTGATTGGAAATGTGAAACTCAGTAAGCTTTTGATAAAATCAAACAAGCAATCCAAGAGGCTCCTATTCTAATATCCCTTGATTATTCAAAGCCTTTATCTATGTTTTCCTTTGCATCTTTTCATACTATTGCAACTATTCTGTTACAGAAAGATGAAGAAGGGTTTGAGCATCCCATTGCTTTTTTTAGTAAATCATTACAATCTATTGAGCTTAACTATGAGTTGATGGAAAAGAAAGCATATGCACTAGTTAAGGCAGTTAAGGCTTTCAGACCTTATTTGATGTGTGCAAAAGTAAATGCATATGTTCCACATGCAATAGTGAAGGATATTTTGAGTCAAAGTGAGGTTACTGGGAAAAGATGTAAATGGATTAATAGGATTCAAGAATTTGACATTGAACTCCACATAACCAAGCTTGTGAGAGGTTTGGGACTTGCCAAGATCATGATAGAAGAAAACATAGACCTTGTGCAGGTGAACAGTGTAGCCATTGGTGAGGAAAATATGCCAAGCATAGAGATGCAACCATGGTATACCAACATTGTCCATTTTCTCAAGAATGCTACTTGTCCACAAGATTTGAATGACAACCAAAGAAGGAGTTTGAGGTTCTAGGCTCAAAGGTATGTTTTAATACAAGGTGATTTATTTTGGAAAGATAATGATGGGATGTTTCTTTTATGTTTGGATAAATATCAGTTTGAAAAAGGTTTTAAAAGAAATGCACTCTTAGATGTGTGGAGGGCATCATTCAGCTAGGTCTACAACCCAAAAAATCTTAAGAGATGGATATTACTGGAAAAATTTATTTAAGGATACCCACTCGTATGTTAGGAAATGTGAGTCATGCCAGAGGTTTTCAAAGAATTAAAAATTTTCATGTGCTTTGTTATTAAATCTTGTGGTTGCAGAGGCCCTTTTTGCTATGTGGGGCATGGATTTTATTGGGGAGTTCTCAAAAAAGTCTAGTGGAGGGCATAGTTACATTTTGGTGGCTACTGATTATTTTACTAAATGGATAGAGGCCACCCCAACTAAAAGGGAAACCGGTACAGTAATTATTGAATTTTTAATGAACAATATAGTTACTAGGTTTGGTGTTCCCATGAAACTAGTAATGGACAATTCTATGAGCTTTAGGTCTCAAGAATTCACTAATTTTTGTACTGAAATGGAAATAGTTATGTCATATTCTTCCCCATACCATCCACAGGCAAATGGTCAGGTAGAATCAAAACAAGAGTATTCTACAAATTCTAAAGAAGACCTTGGAAAATAATTAAAGGATGTGGCATGTGAAATTAAAATTGGCACTATGGGATGACAGAATTGTTCAAAAGAAAGCAACAGGAAAGTCTCCTTTTGAGATGGTGTATGGTTTAAAGTCTAGGCTCCCTGCAAACAACTTCTTACCAATATAAAAATTCATGTAGGAAGAAGGCATGGAAATCAGTGATCTATTGCAAGACATAATGATTCAGTTGGTTGAACTGGATGAGATCAGAAGGGAAGGACAAAAGGAAAATGTGAAGTTGCAACAAAAAATGAAATATCTTTTTGATAAAAGAGAAACTTTAAGAAAGTTCCAGCTTGGTGACATGGTTCTTCAATGGAATGCCAGGGCTGAAGATAAAGGGAAACACAAAAAAATTGAGTCTTTGTGGATAGGACCTTTTATCATTCATCAAACTCATGGCAATGGTTCATATTTTTTGCAAAATTTGGATGGTGAAGAACAAGAATTGCCACTGCATGGACAGTTCTTGAAATTTTTCTTCAATTAGGTATTTTTCCTTTTCCATGCATAGTAGATATGTATATATGTATAGGTGTGTTTGTTTTTGTTGAGTGTTCTTTTCCTGCTTTAGGTTAGGGTTTTGTGGTCTGCCACCCAGATATGCATAAGTTCTTGCTTTGACCTTGCACTCAAGCATCCTCAGATAGAGCCACTATTGGATATATTTTCAAGTTTATGAGGTTCTCCATTCCAAGTCATGATTTACTCCTTTGCAAGTTCTATTTCTCTAGTTTAGGTTTATGAAATTCATCAAGTTTTCCATAACCAAGTTTGAAAATCCTTGCCCTAAGGTTTTTTCCTTGAGAAATCTTGTTTCTTCATGTAAACCCTTAAGTTACCCTAATTCTTATATTTTGTCATTACTTTTTGGCCACTTAAGTGTCTTGACAATGCACGTGCTTATTTCCATCAGGCATTCACTGAACTGTGTGATATTGTTTCATGTCTCTAAGTTATTCAACAAGCTAGAGAATGTGTTAAACCTAGGTTATGTGTCATATTAGTCGCTAAGTCTCCAAGTTATTCAACGGTTACCTAAACCTTTGCGTGAATCAGCAAATGTGTTGTCTCATATTTGCTCATTTTCTAGTAGTTTCCTATTAGCTTTTAGCAACCTAGTGTGGTGGTGATCTCTTATTCTCAGAATCAGGAGGTTAAGATTTGTGTCATCCAGTGATCTAGCAAGAGCTGTTGATTATCTGTAAGATTGATGGTTATGTTTTAATCTCAAAATGTTTGGGTCCTACATAAAATGGTATGGCAATTCAGCGATTGGGTTGTAAGTTCAATGTCCCCTAAGTTTGGCTTAGCAAATTTGACAAAAATGGTTTTCTCTATTGTTCGTGTGATCTTGGAATAAGGTAGTAGAGTTCTAAATCTTTTGGTGACTTGGTGAATGACGTAGTCACGTATTCTCTTAAAAGGTTGGTTATGATAAAGGGCATTTAGTGAATGGGCAAATCAAACAGTCAGGAAAGTTATAAACCTTTAGTCATTTGATCTCATGATAGAATAGTCAATGTTTAAAGTATTGGAAGAATCAGAAAACACTTTGGTTACCAAGTCTTGTAATCAAAAGGTGACTATCTTAAGGGCTCAGCAAATTAATGATGGTCGTCAATTGATGTCAAGATCAATGGTTGGCTCAAAATCTCAGTTTGAAATAGGTAGTTAGGAAATAATTCACCAACTCAGTGAGTAAGTTTCTTCGCTCATTCTTGTATTAAACATGTGGTTAAGTCTCCCTTCAGTGAATAAGTGAAGCTTTCAATCACCAAGTCTCTGAATAAACTAGCAATTAACCAGAACATTAAGAGATTCAGAGATAGCCATTGTTGCTAATTCTCCAGATGATGACTATGGTTAGTTGCTCGGGTAATGTTTTCTTTTCTCCTTGGTTCCTTGAATGGAGGATGATTTTAGAGATTTATTTCAAGAATGAGCAAGTTCTTTGAACGCTAGTTCTCTGAATATAAGCTAGGGTTAACTTTTCATTGAGAGATCACGAGAACCTTTAGTCGCTAAATCTTTGAAATGGGCTCAATTAAAGAAAATAATAAAATGGGTTGGAGACCATTGCTAGGTGGATAAAGTACACTGTCGATTTGGAGAAAAGGTAGTTAGACATGCACTCAGCTTTAAAGGAGGGTTTATTACGAAAGTAAGGTTTTAAAGTATGAAACTGCAATCATTTCCTTTTGCCTCTTTTTTGAGTTTTTTAAATCTATCTGTCAACATCCAAGCATCAGCTAGCTCTAATTTGAAAACTGGTGATATGTGAAATTTAATGCAGAAGTAGTTAAAGATAAGATTTTTAAAGATTTTGGCAATTGTACGGATTCAATTTGCATCGATAAATAGGCTAAACTCATTGTTCTCTATGTTCAAGATCACTTGAAGAGAATTGTTTTTCTAAAGAAATATTTGAGTGCCAAGAAAATTAAGTTTTTAGAGTTGTGAGCAATTGTGCAAAAAAAATGAGTCAACTGGAGCTAAGCATGACTTCTTCCACTAGTGAAGCCAAATCCAAAGGTGGTGAAGACAAGAACAAGCCAAATTACCCAGATGAATTTATCAAATTATTGCCTAGTTCTAGTCAGAATAGGAGAGCTCCTAATGATGTCTTTGAAGATATCGTAGGTCATTGCATAGATCCTATCACACCATCTTGCTCAGGTTATACTCTTTTCAATTATTTTTATGGAAATACAAGTAAGAAGGTACCTATTTGTAATGGTTGGACTTTGGGTTTAGGGGAATTGGTTGTCCCTAATGTATCTTTAGATGTGGTCTTAATTATTGCATTGGCTAGGTTATATGATCCTATCTCCAAAAAAATTAGGAAGGAGGACCAGTCACCTTTAGTTACTCTTGACAAGGGTTCTTTCATGAAAGCTTTTGGTTTGTATATGTCATCCTCTACTGAAATTGATTTGAACAAAGAAAGGGAGAGGTATACAAGTAATATAGGGTCAATAAAAGACCCTATGGTTAGGCATATCCGAAAGCAAGGTAAATATATAGCTCCCCTCCCTACTAGCATGAATGCCTCTTACGAGTTTCAATCCCTCCATTACTATATGACGTAGACATGTTATGGGTTGTGTAAGGTTTTGGGAATAGATGGAGATGAAGAATTTTTGCCAACTAATCTTTTGATGATGATCTTAGATATCCAGAACTCTATAGTGAACATAGACTATGATTACATCCAGTATGTAATCGATAGGATGCATGAAGGGTTAATGTCTATCAAAGAAAGAAAGAAGTCCATTAAGTTCTTACATTACTCTATGTTGATGCACTTAATTATGTTTTTCAACATCAATATTTTTTATTTGAATATGCCGAAACCAAGATTCCCATTCCAAGACCAACATAATCTAGTGCGATTATGGGTAAGGGTATGGAATTGTACTTCAAATGAATGTGACTTTTGTGTTTTCTAGAATTTCATTATTTTTCCCATTTTGAGATAGCTAGGCATCAATGTTACAAGGCTACCAACAAAGATTCTTAAACTCCTAATACCCTTGCAATTGGAGGACAAATGGGAGGGAAACCATAATTGGGGTGATTTCTATTTTGAGGAAAATTATACAATTTTAAAAGTTTATGGTTGTCCCCAACCCCCACAATTGCTACCAAAATTTGTACCACCAAGAGTTTCTTCTTTGGAATTTATCTGGCAGTTGATGTGGATAGACAAAGAACTTTTGTCCCTTCATAGGAAAGGAACTTTCACCCCTAGGCAGTTCAGAATTGGTGATTTCTTGATTGGCAAGAGAGCTTTCCCACAAATTACCACCTAGCTAAATTAGTTCAAGATGGTATCTGGCGCTTGCAGACATGTGGACCCTGAGGATTTCATTAAGACTACTAGATTGACATTAATTCCTAGTATTGGTGTCAGTAGGGAACATAAAGGCTTAGATGAGGAGGATGTGATCAGGAATGTTGTGAAGGACAAGGTCACTAAAAGATGGAGCAGGTTTTTTGACCTGAAAGATTTACAATCTCATTTGAGGGCAGCCCAAATTCCTTTTGAGGGTTTCTTCCCTGACCTTCCCTACTTTAAAATGATTGATAGGATGATAGAGATGCATGGCATTCTATCAGATCAGTTGGAAAAAATGCTTGATCAAAAGAAAATAAAGAAAAGAAAGGATTATTCATCCTGTGATTATGAGGAATTCTTTGATGAATGCCAAGAAGGAAATAGCCCACTACAAGGTGGAAATTCACTAGGTATTGATCCTATTAAAGACCAGCCAAAGGCAGAAAACCTTCCAGAACCACCACTAAAGAAACAAAGGTTTGAAGAGGGAGAGCCTTCTAAGAAGAAAGAATAAAAAAGGGGATTGATAGAGTGTCTACTCTGGTACCAGGTGATAGGGATTACCATCACCAATTGAGGAAAACAATAAGAGCCAATAAGATGGTGGCTACTAATGAGGGAGATGAAGAACAATCCTTGTGGTTAGGAAAGGATATTAGAGAGGTCTATCAGGAGGAGTTCTTAACTAATGACCAATTCATCAAGAGTGATGAATTCAAAAATTTTCTTATTTGGAGAAAAAAACAAGAAGTGGTTAAGGTGATGCCTGAAGGAGTGGAGCCAAGTGAAGAAACTTTGAGGGCTTTAGCTTCTTATGAGCCTAGCCTTGATGTTGTAACTATAGATGAAGCCAAAGAAATGGTTAGATCAAGTGGAATGCTTTTGACTCCAAGATGGGATTTGACCTCTTGTAATACCTCTCCTATGGTGATACTTAGACTTTTCTGATTTGGACATTTTATTATTATTATGGTCAAGACTATACATTTACATTTATGTTTTGTGGATGATGACATGATGAATATGCTCATTTATGGTTAGTAATTACATGTTTATGAGATTAGAAAATTATCTATTTTTATATGGATCTAACCCAATTATTTGAATCTAACCACTATCATGATGTTTTATGTTTCATGGATGTGTCTGATGTGTTTTTCATGACTCCAGGACGAAGTCGTAGTTACTCACTTAGTTGAGGTCCACACGATGTATCGATCCTGGTCATCTGCTTGCATATATCTGATTTGTATCTCCATATGTATATATATGTATCTCTTCTTGGTGATGCAGGATTGCAGGTACCGGGTGTCGTCTCCACCTGGCTTCACAGGTCTAAGCGATCCCTCAAAATCCTCAATCGTTTTTGTTGTTACGGAGGTATCACCAGGTCCACAGGAAGAAACTTCACCTTTGATCCTTTTATCCTTAGGTGGGAAGTGTCGAGTCAGTCCCGTGTGTGAATGTCTTATGTGGTTTTGTAATTGATGGAATTGTGGATCTTGTAGCTAGTTCTTTCTTTCATGATATGTTCAATTCTGTTAGTAGATCATGGATGTAGATTATTTCTCATTGGAGGGTATGATTTAGTAGCATATCTCATTAGGAGCGATTTTTGAGTGCAATTAAATCATGTGGTTTTAATACCCATGATAAGGATTAATTTTATGGTATTTTAATGTCTAAGGAAATATTAATAATAAGAGGTTTTAAATAATAATAGTAACCTATGTTAGTGGCTACTTAATATATGCATATATATTTTAGAATGGGGATTAAGGTATGAATAAACCATATAGTTATAATAATGTTATTCTAATGTTTAACATTAATAATAATGTACCTTATTTATGGTATTATTTTATAATACTAATAATGACAAAGAGTCTGTAGCAATAAAAATAATAATATGTTTTATAATAATAATATTGTGCTTGAATTAATATTTATAATAATAATATATGTACACATAGGAATATGGGTGCACACATATGCATATGCATACATATATTTATATATAATTATTACCATGTAATCATTTATTATATTAATAAATAATTAGATCAATTAGCAGCATGGTAAATAGGATTATCCTATTACCATAGTTAAATAATTTAATAAATTGTTTTAAGATTATAATATTTATTTTAATAACCTTAAATTTAAGGACTTAGATTATAGTTTATTTATTCCTTTACGGGAATGAGTTTTCAAAACCATCTCTTTAACGGATGGATAGTTGAGATGGTTGCACCAGTTGGATTACCTGTGCAACCACCTCCTCCATCCTATTTACAGGAAAGATTTCCTGTGTAAAAGGGAGTGGGGAGAAGAGGATTATTATTATTATTGTGGTAGAAAAATTATCCTGTGAGTTTGGCATTTGGATTGTTACGGGTAGAGGCTGGAAGGTTGCGAGAAAAAGGATTCAAGGAGTGTTGGAAAACATTGGAGAGGGTTTGATCTTCCTTCTTCTTCAACTGGTCTTCGCAGGACTCCAGGTTGGAATCCATCCTGAGAAGTAGATTTATCTTGTAGAATGAATGTAAAATCTAGATTCTGGAAAAGTTTCTGTATATTGTGCTATGGTTGAAAATATATATATATATGCTTTATTTTCTGTGTATTTGAAATGTGTTTGTGGAAAGTTATTTTACGAATGTCTGTATGTTCACTGTGATGAAACCTCTCTGGTAGGGTAGTGTATTTTACTGTCACTGGATGTATTATGAACGCTTCCAGAGTTTAGAACTTTTGTTGCAACCATACTGTTTCATGTCCATATTTGTGCCACCCTTTCTTTTCCCAGATCTAGAATATATTTGTTAGATAGGTAGGGAGGATTGATGGGCCGTTTCTGAAGGGAAACTGGGATATCTCAAATGGGTCGTGCTCATATTAGGCAACCTTAGTCCCCATAACACCCAGTTTTACCCGCAAGACAAAGTTGACAGTCGTTCTCTGCAGTTCCGGTCGGCTCAGTGTGTTAACCGAGCAAGGTCGGTAATGTGTTTACCGAGTTAGGTCGGCTCAGTGTTAACCGAGTTAGGTCAGCTCAGTGTGTTAACCGAGCAAGGTCGGTAATGTGTTTACCGAGTTAGGTCGGCTCAGTGTTAACCAAGTTAGGTCGGCTCAGTGGTAACCGAGTTAAGTCGGTAATGTGATAACCGAGCAAGGTCGGTAAGGTGTGAACCGAGTGAGGTCGGTAAAGTGTCAACCGAGCCAGGTCGGTAAAGTGTCAACCGAGCCAGGTCGGTAGTGTGTTAACCGAGCCAGGTCGGTAGTGTGGTAACCGAGTTAAGTCGGTAGTGTGTTAACCGAGCTAGGTCGGTAGAGTGCTAACCGAGGAAAATAGGATTCAGACTTTATACAATTATAACATTTAAGTATAAGTTTACGTACTTTAATTTCTTATACTTTAAGTTATACTTGTATAAAGTATAAGTTTACGTACTTTAATTTCTTATACTTTAAGTTATACTTGTATAAAGGGATTAGGTACCCTTTGAATCCATTGGAATAGGTTTCAGGTTCCTAGGAGTTAAGTTGTAGCTTTTAAATTTCAGATTTTTAATTAAATCAGACTTAGTCAATTTTCAGGATTAGCCAGGTTTTAGGTTTGGAAAGAAATTTTGTTTAAACCTGAAGATTGTTCATTCCTTGTTTAGTGGAGATTATTTTCAGTACATTTAGATGTCTTTATTGAGATAGAATGTTTGTAAGGAGCAGTTTAGGGTTTAGAGTCAAGACATTCTAAACATTCTTAACATACCTAATTTCTCTAAACATACATAACTATTCTATTATTGTCAATTCTTGGTAGTAGTTCTCAAATGTGTTTGCAATATGTTTTTACTATGTGTATGATGTAATTGTGATGTATGGGTTGAGGGTAGAAAACCTAACGACACCTAGTGAGTGGCTCTCAGTGCGGGGCTGGGGCCCTAAAGTGGCTAGAACCAGGATAACCGACTGAAGAGTTATTTAACAAGTGGAAATTTAATTAAATTGATGGGAATGGGTTAAAACATTAAAAAGATTAAATGTGCCTCGCCCATGCCATTAGTGCTAGTAAAGGCTATGGATGGGAGTGGGAGAAGGTACCTATGCGTAGGTACGATTGAATGGCACTTGTCTGTACGAAAGGCATTCGATCCCGCATGTGCCTACTTGGGGGCCGGGGCCCAGAGTGGCTAGTACCAGGACAACCCAAGGGGTGAGGGCTATGCGATGACACTCACTTAGGTTGTTTCTTAGAGTTTCTACCCAAGCCTTAGAACCTTTTGGGAAAGATCTATACTTTGACTCTCTTTTCATTTGCTATTTTGGGAAAGATTACCCAACCCTAGGTTTGGCCTAGCTATTCCTTCTTTGTGGACCTTGGTGTTTATCTCCTAGCACGGGGGAGTGGGCCTTATAGGTACCCACGTGGTTGGGTGGTAAACATTTTTATCGAGGTACCTTTTGCAGATACATGCTTGAAGATTCATGCTTGCTTATGTACCAGATTTGAAGAACGAAGGCCTTGTGATTATATTTCATGATGCATAATCTTGTTATTTTTTTATGAGGAGTTGAATGCAATGTAATCAATGATGTATTTCAAGATGATTTAATTGGAATGGGTAGACTTAGGAAGAAGGGAAAAGGGAAATGTGAACTTTATGTTTAAGATGTATGTTGGAAAGAAAAAGGATTTTTGTAACATTCCAAATTATGTAACATGCTTTCATTATTGTTGTTAAGTGAAGCTATTGAAAAACCAAATGTAGTATATTTTAATGTATCAAATGAGTTGGATAAATTTTATAAGTTACATGGTTCATAAAGGATACTTAGGAATATAGATGATTTCTAAATGGAAAGTTGAAATGAAAATATTTTGTATTTCTTAAGATATGATGCAGTTTGCTTTGGGAATTAAATCTTGTTGTTAGTTTGCTTAATGGATTTGAATGAATCATGCATTTAAATGAAAAGGGAACCTTGGAAGGAATATAAGTTAAAGTTTTGATTACATAATTCTTTTTAAAAGTTCAAAATTTTTCCATAAATTATTACTTAGGTTTTCTTTAACAAAGAGAATCTTTGTTCTCTTCCCCGGTTCCCTTGCGGGGCATGACACCTCTACTTTTATCATTGATCAGATAAGAAAGCAACCAAAGGGTAGTCTATCCTATGAGGTTCATATTGGTGATATGATCAGAGGAAGTGGCTATGACCCTATGTCCTAGGCTGTGGTAATGTGGTATATTGCCCCTAAGACTCAAAAGCCATCTCTAGTAAGTATAGAGGATTAGATGGAAGGAAATAAAATCATATGGACTGTACAGACCACAACTGATCTTGAAATTTCCAAGGCAGTGACCCATTTTGCTAACCTAAATGAAGCAAAGATAGTTCAGCTATCTAAAAGGTACTCAAAATTATTTGAGAGTGCAAACATGGTGGCCAAAGATAGGGATTTGAATATGATGAAGATCAAGCAGTTGGAAGATAAGATGGTAGAGTTGATGGTTAGACTTGAAGAAGCCTCAAAGATAGTTCATCCCCCTCCTTTGCAAATTCAGGCCTCTCCTCAAATAGATACAGAAGTTCCTGACAAACCTGGTAAGGACTTAGATAAAATAAGACTGGATGCATCTTTGGATACAATAGCAAGGATTGTGCAGTATAGGCAGGGGAAAATAAAGGAAAGGATGGTGTCAGTCCATCAATCAATCAGTCTACTACACCAAGCCAATGGTAAAGTGAATGAGTCATTGATCACTTTGGACCCAATTTACAGTGTATGGTTAGGGAGGAGCATGTTATTTGATAAGCTTGATGGTTTGCAGGAGTATAGGCCTGATATTCCTAAGATAGTGACTGAAGTTTTTGAAAAGATTAGTTTGGTAAGTGCTATATCAAAGTTTTTTAAAGATAAGTCTAACCAAATAAAAGCCAAGTTGGCTATGTTTGTTGGGAATTATAGTAAGTACTTACCTCCAATATATGATTAGAATGGGGGTATAATTGGTATAAATGAGTGGAAAGCATCAATGGATCAATTGGTAATTAAGCAGGATGCTTTCCTAAAAGGTGATAATGCCTTAGATTTGGAAGGATGCAATAATATAATTGATAATCTATTCAAGATTGAAAGTGATTGCATATGATTTGTAGCAGAGGCTAAAAGTATAACTAATTACATATGGGATCAATAGATCTAATCAATGCAATAATTGCAAGCTTATAATTGGCCATCTGATGATGATGTGGTAGCATGGGACAAGCTAACAAAGAAGAAAAAGAAGAAGCTAGCTACCCAAATGACAAAAGAAGAAGAAGAAGAAGAAGAAGAGTATAAGTGCACATGTCACCTAATCTAGATTTTGAGGGAGAGCATGTTTCAAATAGAGGATGATGTAGATTATCCTATAATGGTAGTCATCATTCATGCAAATACTTATGTAACTGCTCTGAAATATCTTTAGACAAAGGTGCCACTTGCAAAATTGTTAAGTTGTTGAGAACTACTTTCTATTGTTGTAATCGCTATCTTTTAGTTTTCACTTTTTGTCTTTGGTGCAAGTTGTTGTCCCAACCATTCAAAGCTTGTTGCATCCTTTTGAGGATTCCAAGATGGGTGTAGGTATATATAGAAAGTTTTGACTCTTTTCAAGAGGTGGTCAATACATTTTGTAAAACAAGTTCTAATATAGAGATTTATTTTGAGAGAAGTATTTGAAAAACTGTACTGAAGCTTTTGAAATATTAATACAAAATACTAGAACTACTTTTCGATCATTTGTTGTCTTCATATTGTGGGTGTTTAAATTTTCTTATGCATTAAGCTGTAAGGCTTTTTCAATGCATTATTTACTAGGTGAATATAGAGGTTGAGCTTAAGTATCTTTCAAGGAAAGAATAAATCTTAGGGGAGGTCTCTGGGAGTTAATTGTCTAAGTGTGAATTTGATGAAAAGTATGGGAATTGAGAGAATGAGATGTCAGGAATTTCATTTTGGTTTTTACTATACTTGTTTTAGTATGATTTTGTGGATGTTGGTTTTGACTCTGATGCCCAATAGATAAGGCACTGGTTTAACTATATTTACATTTGTACCACCAAGAAGATACAAACAACTAATTAAATTTTACTTTTATTTCATTATCTTTATCTGAATCATCTATGATAAGTACATGGATGTTTATTGTATTTCTTTAAAGAAGCACTTAGAAAAGGTTATCCTTCCTTGGGTTTAACTCACAAAAAGAAGAAGGATGAATATCCTTATGCCACTGTTCCATGTTATTTCATTCATAATTTTCATCATAGTGTTATGCATTAGGATAATTTGGGTTGTAATAAGGGTTTTGATGTCATATTGAGTTAATTTTGAAGAGGATAGAATAACAGTGAAGGAGTTGATTCAAAATTTAAAGCTCATCTTAGAATAACTAATTGTTATAGGTAAAGCCGCCTGAGTCTCACACTCAAAGTGAACAAGGCACAAAGCCTTAATACCTTAGTATTTAAATTATGCTAGATTAAGCTATTGGGATTCCATGAGTCATAGGTTTAGTAATTTTTCTAAATATTTCAATCATCTACAAGTTTAAGTTCTAACAAGGATGACACCCACAAATATTTAATCACTTCAGATGATGTACCCTATGTGGGGTATTCCCTATTAAGAGCTTATAGAATTAGACAATCTATCATCATTAAATGATTTGGAAATTACAACCAAGTAAGCACTTGGTTAAAATATTTACAAAATCCTATTAAGACTACTTTGTAAAGAGATTTACCCTGATTGACTTGCTAGAACATATCAGTACCCGATTCTTCGGTTTGCACTATAAATGTTGATAAGGAGCTTATAGAATTAGAAAATCTATCATCATTAAATGATTTAGAAATTACAACCAAGTAAGCACTTGGTTAAAAGATTTACAAAATCCTATTAAGACTACTTTGTAAAGAGATTTACCCTGATTGACTTGCTAAAACATATCAGTACCCGATTCTTCGGTTTGCACTATAAATGTTGATAAGGAATCTTTTCCTTCCAATACTTATCTTATCTCAAAATAAAATGTAGCTTTGTTATGTCATTTAATACTCTTCTTGGTCACTCTACCTGATCTCTACATGTCATAATAAAAACACTTCTCTATTTTGTATACAAGATATCTTCTCTATTCTGCTTCATTCTTACTATGTTTAGGGTTTAGATATCACCTTATATAAATATCTGATCAAACATCTAGATCATGATAAATGATCTAGATTCAATACTTATGTCAGTTAAGTATTCCCTTTTTTCTGATAGGTTACATGCCTTACATAGGGATTACAAATAATAATTAAAAGATGTAATCAACTCCTTGATTCTCTCAATAGTCCTTGAATCTTGCATTCGATTCAGCCAAAATATTTTACCTTGGTGTTTGTGCCATAACAAACACATTTGTCAAAATTGTCTTCCTCAGTATATGGAGTCTCTGATACTCGACAATTAATATTCTTCATATAATGGTGCTTGATACCAACTCTTCTATACAACTCAGCATAAACTACTTGGCAACTACTAAAGTACTTAGTGACCTCTGAATTTCTTCAGAGTAGATCTAGTTCTCGGTAGCTATACAAGTTTATGCATGACTCGACCTTAATAAGATGGCTCAGTCATAGTGATGACCAACCAACATTGCCTAAAAAATGAATAAGTGTTAGACACTAATAAACAACATAACACAAGGATCAACAATCTCCCCCTTCAACATTAATGTAAAAAATACTTTGTCATTATGATTACATTGTATAACTAAAATTGTACTTAGCACTTTAACTACTCCCCCTAAGACTTTGACTTGATCTCTAAAAGATTTTACATATGTACATGATTGTTGACATATAATAAATATATTTACATTATAAAATAGTTTGTCATACCTTTCTAATCTATATTTATGCTGTGATGATCACTACATATATTGACACATATCTTCCATAGTATTTCCATATTCTACTACTTCCCCTTGTGTTACTTATGTCATGTCGTTTCCCCCTTATTTTTTTTCACTTGAAGCTGCTAGGGTGTAGGGGTAAGAAAATATTTTTCAAAGAATGGTTTTTGGAGCTGATTAATCATTGTTAAGACATTGTCCCATCCGGGCCTTATAGACTCCAAAACCTATATCACGATCTCTATTTGGGCAGCTAGGTCAACCAAAATCTTAGCAATAGAGAGATGAGGATCTCTCTGGACTAACTACTTTTCCAGTGCCAATTATTTTTGCATAACCTCTAGATGAGGTGTTGACATTTTTTGAATAAATATTAGTTTGTCTCTAATTATACCATCATTAGCCATCAACTTGGATAATCTTTCATGTGCATGAAGTAATCATGTGAAATGAATGGAGCTAGAGCTTGCATCCATTCTTAGTGAATGACCAGTATAATTTAAGTCTAATTATAGTTTATTAATCAAATCTTGATTATACTTAGTGAAGGTTTCTACATTACATAGTTTCTTGTACAAAGAATATACATTCTAGACAACCTCTTATAAATTATTCACTAAGTCAGAAAGTTCTACCTATTTGATCGCTATCTCTATTGAGACCCTTTCAAGTACCTTTGTCTCAAACTTTATTTCTAACCACTGCATTAGCTTTTCATTGGATTCATTTTCATCATTGTTCACTTTCTTAACAATAAGAACCAATTATTCCAAAATACATGAAGTCTCATTCACATCATCCATCTCAAAAGATTCTGTAAATATATCTTTGATTTCATGTAGTACCTACTTCTGCTAATGTTGTCTCCTTAATTCTTCTTACTTTGCTCTTCTTCTTCAAGAGATCTTACAAAATTTCCATTTAATCATATGTTAAGCTATTAGTGTCCCACTTTGGAATCACTATAACTTCATCTAATGTTACGTGTGTGGTAGAAGACTTCTCCTTTTTTCTTAAGAACTTTCTTCTTTGGTGTATTTCTACTTGGCATCTATACTAAGGCTTGGATAGACTCTTTCTCTTTAGGCTCTGGATGCTCCTTTGTTATTGCCCCCTTGATTTTATTTTTTTTCCTCGGCTTGAGATTCTAAAATTACCTTTGCAGACTCATCTTCTTTCTCTTTTAAATTATCTTCTCCTTACCCTTTATTATCTTCCTCGACAAGTGCATTATCTATTATTGTTGGTGGCTTATCCTTATTAGGAATAGCTCTAAGAGATAACTGAGAGGGGGGAGGGTGAATCTGTTATCTACAAGTTTCAATTCTTTATCCAATTAAGTATACTAAAAATTTAAGCATAAACACAATGAAAGAACATTTGAACACAACGCAACAATTTTGGTTATAGGGAAACCCAAATAGGTAAAAACCTAGGTGGAAATTGACACTCATTAATATTCTGCACTAGTGTTTTATGATTCATGTGTTAGGAGATATTATAACCCTGTTAGGAGTTGATCTTTATAATGCATTTAGTATAGTGACCTGGTCAAGGGTTGAACCTTGTTAGGAGTCTTTTATAATTAACCCTTTTAGGGGTGAGGATGCACTATCTGAGAGCTCACTGCTCAAAGTAGTGAAGGCTACAACCTTATGAATAATAGATACACATTGTATCTGGATCTTGATAAACTACACTTAGACCTACTATCTGGATCAGTTATAATGAATAGCATATAATCTTTACTTGGTCACATTGACCTTCTGTTGATGGCTCAACACTTCACACTCTCTGCTCCGCACTTCACATTCACGTCTGAACCATGCTTGAGCAATCACAAATCATTCCCTATAAATATCTTTCCTCTAAATTGTTGATTTTTTGTAGCTTCGGTTGAATAAACACACACACACACACACACACACACACACACATATATATATTAGAATATTTTTATTATGTAAATATTAGAGAAATTAATATAATACTCAAGATATATTATATATATAATCATTATATTAATTACATAATAATGAACACACATGTCCCTAATGAACTACAACTGATTTAGGACTTGATTGAAGAATCTAAGATGTTGTGATCACCAAGGAGTTTCTGATTAGATAAGTAAGATGTTTAAATGAGTATTATGTTGTCATTGATGTCAACTAGTTTGAGAGTACTTATTCTGTAAGTTACTATACAGACACATCTAGATAAAGGAGTGAAATAGATGAAGAATAGAAAAATCTACATGAGGAAGATGCATATGACAAATGATGATAAGGATTTCATTGAGTAACTTATTTATAAGTCTATGACCTTATGATATTGACCTAAGTATGTTGCATTCATCTATGATGAAGAATAAAGCTGAAAGACACAAAGAAGTGTTGTTGGTTAAGGAAGCATTAAAGTATACACCAATGGAGCATAGTGTATACCAACCATAGTATAAACTGAGCTTGTGTTTACCAACATGTTTCTTTGTTAATCAAGCAAGAGAAAAGGAAATAAATGATTAGTTTAGCCAATAGGATTAACAAGTTGGAAATTGTATGATTTTGAGATAACAAATAAAGTTTTCTATGAAGATCAATAGTTAACATAATTTGAGAAAGATCTGATGGATGAAATTGAAACATGTTATTGACACATTAGCTGAAGAAGGTTAAAGTGGAAAAATCAATGATGATGATTAAGCAACAAAATCTAATGGAGGAGAAGAAAAATGATTTACAAGTCTATATAAGAGATAGAGATTTTACATTGAAATATATGTTAGAGAAGAATACTACAAGATTTTTGAGTGAACAAGTTTCATGGATATCTGATCAAACTAGTTATGAAGGAATCGAGTTACAGAGTAAACCAAGCATCAGGATGCTATTAACGAGCAATAGTAAGTTAATGAAATTGATTGAAATAGAATTGATATACTGATCAAAAGATTTGAATGAGCTTAACATTGATCTATACATCTACAATTGAGTTGTATTAAGACAGATCACCTAGTGTTATAGTTTAACCACTGTACATAGTCAAATCTCTTAACTGAGTGAATTAAGAAAGTCTTTATTATGTTGCATTCATAGAATAAACATTGTTATCTTGTTAACACCATAGTGAATGCTGGTTGGATGATAATGGTTAGTGTTAAATCCTCTAACAAGGTCACACCTAATAATGTGTTTGTAACCTTTAACAGGGTTGGGTCTTCACCGACCTCACTTCAGAAGAGTGAATATTTTTGGGTTGCCAGTCCTAGGTGGTTTTTCCCTTCACAGGGTTTCCATGTTAAATCTTTTGTGTTATGTGTTGATTGTGATATTTTTTTAATGTCATATTTTCACGTTACATATTTGATTTGATCGGTAAACATTATATGTTACTTGGTTGGTAATCGGTAAAAGCACAGAGAGTAAAGTATTTCAATTTACCAAGTATTAGAAGTTTGAGAAAAATTTGTTTTGGATTATACATTTTGTATTGGGACACTGGATAATTGATTCACCCCCCTCTCAGTTATTCTAACAATTGGTATCATAGCGTTGGTTGCTTGGAAGATATTTTGAAGGACTTCAGTACAAAGATCTCAAAATGTATAAGAGGGAAGTGCCAAAGCTGAATAAAGATAACTTTGCAGTATGGCGAAGAAGAATGAAGTTGCACATATCTAGAATTGGGAATTCTGCACTAGACCTAATGGAGAATGGCTATCTACAACTGACCATTAGCCCCCTGACACTTGATCAACTGAGATACATGCATGAACATAATATTACTATGATGGAGATTTCTACTACCTTTATCGATGCTAAATTTGAAGACATTAAAAGTTGCACAACTGCCAAAGCTATGTGGGATAAACTTGCTCAAATTTATAGTGGTGATGTGAATGTTAAAAGAGCCAGAGATGAAATCCTAAGGGGTAGATTCAATGATATGAAGATGAAGGAAGGAGAGAATATAGTAAAATATGCAAATAGACTGAAAGAGATAGTACATGCTATTAGAGCATTTGATGGTGTTATTGATGAGGAAATATTAGTAAGCAAGGTTCTTAGAACACTATTGCCAGTTTATACAATCAGGATTTTTGCTATTCATGAAACTAGATATGCTTCAGGTAATGCCCTTACTCTTGACAATATGATTCATAAACTTACAACCTTTAAATTGAATAAATTTGATAATAGTGTTGTACCAACTGTTGAATCTGCTTTTATGACTTCTCTGAAGATTGGTAAGTCTAGTAGCTGAAATAATAAGAATGATAGTGATAGAAATACCAATGATGAGCTTGATGAAATTGAAGCTTTCATGGCCAGAAGGTTACCTAAAGGTAAAGGAAGGTATAGAGGCAAGTTACCTTTAGCATGCTTTAATTGTAAAGAAGTTGGCCACATTGCTGCTAGATGTCCACATAAGAAAGATGATGAAAGAACCAAAGACCGATCTAAAGGAATCTATGGGAGGAGAAATAACAGAAGCTATCGATACAATAGTAGAGACAATTGAGATAGTAATGACAAAGGCAAAAAGGTATGTTATATAGATGAAGAAAATGAATCTGAATCTAATTCTGATGATGTAGAAGTAGTATTTGTTGCTATGAAAGATGACTTAGAAGATGAAGAAAAATATGATGAAACATCACTGATCTCTAAAGTTGATAGGAATGATACATGGATCATAGATAGTAGCTGTACACATCACATGACTAGTGATGAGGAGAAGTTTGATAAACTTGAAGAATAAAATGGAGGATCTGTGAGAATGGGTAATGATGCACCTTGTATGGTGAGAGGTAAAGGTTCATTGATGATTAATGATAAGACAAAGTGTGAAAATGCCTATTGGGTAAAAGGACTAAACTACAATTTACTAAGTGTGGGACAACTAAACAATTCAGGCCACTGACTTGCTTTTGAGAGAAAAAAGGTAAAGATATATGATTGCAGAGGAAGACTTGTTGAAACTGGTACACAATATAGAGGTAATCTATTCTATCTTGATATTGATTAGTCTTCTTGTTTAATAATGAAAGATGAAGATGCATGGTTGTGGAATAAAAGGTTATGTCATGTAAATTTTGATAACACGACTAAAATCGGTAAAAGGAAAAGGGTTAGAGGTCTGCCTAACTTGTTTAAGCTAGATCATGTTATGTGCCATGAATGTCAGAAAGGTAAGATGACTAAGTCTAGTTTCAAAAGCAAAGACTATTCAACAAAGAAGATACTTGAGTTGGTTCATACCGACCTATGTGGTCCTATGAGAACTCAAAGTTATTATGGAGATATATACTTTATTCTTTTTGTTGATGACTATACTAGATTGATGACTGTCATGTTCTTAAAAGAAAAATCTGAGGCATTCAAGATGTTTAAATGGTATAAGGAAAAAGTAGAGAAAGAAAAAGGTAAAGAAATAAAATGCTTAAGATCTAATAGAGGAGGTGAATTTATCTTTGATGAATTTACTAATTTCTTTAATGAGCATGGTATTAAAAGACAGGTCTGAGCACCGAGGACACCTTAGTAGAATTGCATTGCTAAAAGAAGAAATAAGTCAATAGTTGACTATGCTAGGACACTGATGCTGTAAAAGAATGTTGCTCAGACATATTGGAGGGAAGCTGTTACTACAACTATTTGTGTACTTAATCGAGTTCAATTGAAGAAAGACACTAACAAGATACCCTATGAGTTATGGTTTGGACACAAATCGATAGTAAGTTATTTCAGAATTTTTGGAAGTAAATGTTTTATTCTGAAAGATTTGAGAAATGGAAAATTTGACTCAAAAGGTGATGAAGGGATATTCTTAGGATATTCTACTAAAAGAAAAGCATACAAGTGTCTGAATAAAGTTACTAATAAAATGATTGAAAGTACTAATATTTGGATAGATGAGTTTGATGACAAAAATGCAGAGGAAAGCAAAAAGGAACTAGGAGACTACAGTAGATTCACTTACATTGAACAACTTGAGTATATACTAACACAACAGACAGTGATAACTAGTCATCAATTAAACCCTACTAAGGAACAAGAAAGAGAAACTAAAGAGCAGGATGGTCCTATCGAGCAAACAAATTAACCTACCTAGGATGAACAAGAAAGAAGAGACTGAGTATTGGCTAGATTTGTCAGAAGACATCATCTTGAAACACAAATTATTGGAGACAAACAAGCTGACATGATGACAAGGAGTAAAGAAAGACAAGGTACATGTTTAGTTTGTGAATATGAACCTAAAAATGCAAAAGTTGCATTAGAAAATGAGGAATGAATTAATGCAATGAAAGAAGAAATATAGCAAATTGAAAAGAACAAAACCTAGAGTTTAGTACCCTGACCTAAAGATAAAAATGTTATTGGTACTAAATGGATTTTCAAGAACAAACTAAATGAAAATGGAGAAGTGACAAGAAATAAAGCTAGATTAGTATGCACGGGTTATGCACAGGAAGAAGGCATTGACTATGGTGAAAGATTTGCACCTGTTGCTAGACTAGAAGGAGTTACAATGTTACTTGCATATGCTGCACACAAAAAATTCAAGGTATATCAAATGGATGTGAAGTTCACATTTCTAAATGGGATACTTGAAGAAGAGGTCTACATAGAACAACCAGAAGGGTTTGTTGATCTAGATAAAAGAGACAAGGTATGTAGACTACATAAAGCTTTATATGGTTTGAAGCAAGCACCAAGAGCATGGTATGAAAGACTGCATACTTAATTATTGAGCATTGGATTTGTTAGAACTAGTGAAAACAACAATTTGTATATGAAAGGAGATAGTGATGATACTATTCTTATTGCTGAAATATTTGTGGATGATATTATTTTTGGAGGCCGAGATCACATATGTAAAGCCTTTGCTGATGAAATGAGAAAAGAGTTTGAAATGTCTAAGTTCAGAGAGATTAAATTCTTTCTAGGACTACAAGTGATTCAGCAGAGTGATGGGATATTCATCACACAATCCAAATACATTAAGGAAGTCTTGAAGATATTTGGCATGGGGTGGTCCCACAATAGTGTGTCCCACTTTTTGGTCAACTTTGACATAGACATCAACATTCTGAGAAAAAGCTTCACTTTCGAACACATGTTGCCGCAAAACTATTAGGAATTTGAAGATTATGTAAACTAGAGTCTTTTAGAATTTTTTTTCTAGTTTCTAAATATATTTTTAAAAATAAATTTAAATTCATTTAAATTCACTTTTCCTTCTCCTTCAAAAAGTGGTTTGTGTGAAAAAAATGTGTTTTTAAGGAGTTATTGTCACTTGGATCAACATAATTTTTTTTTAAAATATGATAATGATGTAATTATTTTGAGATTATATTTTTAACTTCAATATCTAAAGGATGCAATTGGTTTCATTCATTTTGCATCAATATTTCATAGTTTATTAAGTTCTAAAGTTATAGTAACTATGATTTAGACATTAGGTCACTTGGATCACTCTAACTTGATCTGTGTATATCAAAATTCATTTTTTCTTTTTCTTTTTTAAGAAAGGTAACATAAATACTCTTTTCCTACATATTTTTCATAATTTCTTTTACATAATTTACTATTTTCCAAAGTCTTGAAGAGACAGGTTGTTGAATGACCAAACAACCGATGTTTAGTTAAAGTAATATTTAAAAGTGATAATGAACTCAATATGTATTAAAATTATTTCATTAGAAAGCTTGTTCTGAATAGCATCATACTACATATAGAGTTTTTTCAAATGGATTAATTTGATATACCAAAACATAAAAGTCGAAGTGATTTTTTATCAGCATTTTAATAGGTGTGAAGGAGACTCCATTATAGGTATGAATGAGGAGTATAGATGTTATATCAATATTTTTTTGAATTTAAGAGGCTTTGAGCTAACCATTTGTAATTAATTCCTTCAAATGGAGCCTGTCAAGGATTAAATCATCATATTTTATTAAAAATGTCTTATTTCAACCAAAATCAGCATGTCTTAAAAAGTGGGACACAATATTGTGGGACCACCCCATGGAAGATGCTAAACATGTGGGAACACCAATGGCTACTAGATGTAAACTGACTAAGGAAGATGAAACTATAGAGGTAAACCAAACACTATACCAATCTATGATTGGTAAGCTAATGTATGTAGTTTATAGTAGACCAAATATAGCACATGTTGTGGGAATTGTTGCTAGATTTTCTGCTAACCCTAGAGAATCACATGTGGTTGCTACTAAAAGAATCTTAAGATACCTTTAAAAGATAGAAGATTGTGGACTATGGTATCTTAAGGAAGGACAATTTGAACTAAAGGTATACACTGATGCTGATTGGGCTGGAAATGTGGATGATAGGAAAACCACCACTAGAGGAGCATTTTTCTTTGGTGAAAGACTTGTTACCTGGAAAAGTAAAAAGAAGGCTTGAATTTCTCAGTCTATAGCTAAAACAAAGTATGTTGCTACTACTGCAAATTGTTCAAACATTGCATATATTAAGCAAGTATTGGAAGGAATGAATGAGGTAATCACTGAGCCAGTGATTATATACTATTATAATACAAGTGCTACCAATATTTCAAAGAATCCAGTGATGCATTTGAAAACAAAGCATATTTTTATTAAGTATCACTACTTAAGAGAACAAGTACAGGAGAAACAAGTAAAGTTAGAATTTGTTACATCTAAAGAACAACTTGCAAATATCTTTACAAAGCCTCTACCAAAGGATACATTTGAATATTTGAGGACAAGACTAGGGGTCTGTCCCCTATCTACCAATCACTAATGTGATTTGGATGTTGCATCAACCTAATCTTATCATAAGCTCATTCATGTTAATGCATCATAGTTCACACTTTGGATCATGTCTAAAGCTGTGAAAATTTGGAAAATTGGAACTGATTAGCATATCAGTATACAGAGATACAATGACTACACTGATCAATAGAGAGTTAAATAGATAATACAGAGTTGTTTGTTTATTTGTTTCTTTTGGCATTATTTTCAAAGGGAGAGATAAACAAATATGAAATACATATGAAACAAATGGAACACTATGCATTGATGATATATCTATTTAAGGGAGAGACAATCTAAAAGAGCTAAACATTGAAGATCAGTTATAGAGAATAAATGCACAACATTATCATACTATCATTATCTCAATGTTGTTTAGTAACGTAGTGATTAAACATATTAAGATAAGGGAGAGCTTGTACAATATTTATTCACAAGTTGTAGAATACATGTTTGGTATGCGTATGGTATATTTCATATTACTTGAGTTGCCATTAATGCCAAAGGGAGAGATTGATGAACTACAACTAATTTAGAACCTAATTGAAGAATATGTGATACAGTGATCATCGAGGAGTTTCTAATTAGATATGTAAGAGGGTGGCTGCAAGAAGTTGGGTGCCAATTTTTTGCAAAAAGTGGAAGTGTTTTTCCTATTTTTCAAAATTTATCTGAATTGATCTCAAAATTTGAAGCACTTGGAGATTGAATCTCAAAAAAATTCACTAATAGAAATTGTAGTACTTGGAGTCTACTTTTCAAATATATAATTTATTTTAATACCCACATGGTATAAATTATATTTTGATAGGCATATTTGAAAACCACTTTTTCAAAATGCCTGTTTCAGGACCATACCACATCTGTGTACGACCACCATATTTTGACACAAATAAATGAATTTTTTAAAATCCTTTTTAGGGAAGATACCTAAGACATAGAATATTGATGAGAATATTTTTTCTTATTTTTTTGTTTTGTAAATTATTTTTTATTAATTTTTAATTAACAATAAAGCTTATTTTTCAAACCTCTCGTGTACGGCCACCCTAATTTAATATAATTTTTCTTTTTTTCAAAATTTTTTTTTTTTTAAATTCAAAAGAATTGAATCTAGATTGATGACATATAATTTATTTTTAAAAATACTTAAAAATTAAAAAGTTATTAAAGTTTTAGTGAGTCTCACTATTTTATGTTTATGTACCACTATCAACTAATAAATAATGTAAAAATAACCATATTATTATGAAATTTATATTTTTAGAATCGTGATAGTGAGATCTTTAATGTGTTTTTGTTTTGTCAAAAAAATTGATCCAGAAGGGCTTCAAAAAATTATGGTAAGCCTTAAAATTTTTATTCCAATGCCTTAGCCAAAATTTTGAAGGCTAAGACATAGGCTTGGTCTCACCAAACCTATCCCAAACCAAAAACTGAGGCAGAGTGAAAACTCTCACGTGCATATTTTAAGAAACGGGCACCCGTTATTTAAATTCAAAAAATGGGCACCCGTTTCATAAATTTAAAAATATGTGTTTACAAAAATATTTTAAATTAAAAAAAAAATTAAATTTTTTTTTAGAAACGGGTACCCGTTTTAAAAAAAATGGGTGCCCATTTCTGGAAAAATGGGTACCCGCTTTTGAATTTCAGATCGGATGTCCGAGCCTAAAACAGGCACCCGTTTCAAGTGGCACAAATTTTCAAGCTGTGGACTTCCACGGAATTGGCACCCAACTTTTTGCTTCTACCCAAGATGTTTAAATTAGTATTATGTTGTCATTGATGTCAACTAGTTTGACAGTACTTATTCTGTAAATTACTATACCGACACATCTGGATAAAGGAGTGAAAGAGATGAATAATAGAAAAATCTACATCAGGAAGATGCATATGATAGATGAGGATAAGGAATTCATTGAGTAACTTATTTATAAGTCTATGACCTTATGATATTGACCCAAGTATGTTGCATTCATCTATGATGAAGAATAAAGCTGAAAGACACAAAGCAGTGTTGTAGGTTAATGAAGCATTACAGTATACACTGACGGAGCATAGTGTATACCGACCATAGTGTAAAATGAGCTTGTGTTTACCGACACATCTCTTTGTTAACCGAGCAAGAGAAAAGGAACTAAATGATTAGTTTAGCTGATAGGATTGATGAGCTGGAAAGTGTATGATTTCAAGATAATAGATAAAGTTTGTTCTGAAGTTCAGTGACTAACATAATTTGAGAAAGATCTGATGGATGAAATTGAAATGTGTTATTGAAACATCAGCCAAAGAAGGTGAAAGCGGAAAAATCAATGATGATGATTAAGCAAAAAAACTTGATGGAGCAGAAGAAAAATGATTTACAAGTCTATATAAGAGATAGAGATTTGGCATTGACATGTATGCCAGAGAAGAATACTAGAGGATTTTTACATGAACAAGTTTCATGCATATCTGATCAAACTGGTTATGAAGGAACCAAGCTACAGAGTATACCGAGTGTCAGAAAGCTATTATCGAGCGATAGTGAGTTAATGAAATTGATTGAAATAGAATTGATAAACTGATCAGAAGATTTGAATGAGCTTAACATTGATTTGTACATCTGCAATTGAGTTGTATTAAGACATATCACCTAGTATTCTAGTTTAACCATTGTACACAGTCAAATCCCTTAACCGAGTGGACTAAGAAAGTCTTTATTATGTTGCATTCATAGAATGAACATTGCTATCCTATCAACCCCATAGTGAATGTTGGTTGGATGATAATGGTTAGTGTTAAATCCTCTATCAAGGTCACACCTAATAGTTTGTTTGTAACCTTTAACAAGGTTGGGTCTTCACTGACCTCACTTCAGAAGAGTGAATATTTTTGGGTTGCTGGTCGCAGGTGGTTTTTCCCTTCACAGGGTTTCCAAATCAAAGCTTTTTTGTTATTTGTTGATTATGATATGTGTTTGATGTCACATTTGCATGTTACATATTTGATTTGATTGGTAAACATTATATGTTACTTGACTGGTAATTGGTAAAAGCACAAACAGTAAAGTATTTCAAGTTTCCGAGTATCAGAAGTTTGAGAAAAAATTGTTTTGGATTATACATTTTGTATTGGGACACTGGATAATTG